>OZ025296.1:252040076-252632576 GCA_964019185.1 Maratus speculifer | reverse complement strand
AAATCAGTATTCTTTTTTGCAGTTTGTTTCTTTTTCGTCTTAAAATGGGCCGTGTGAGTGATATTCCTGAATCTACTAAACTTCGTATGGTTGATTTGTATCGGCACGGTAAAAATCAATGTTTTATAGCGAATTATTTACATTGTTCGCAATCGAGCGTTAGTAAAATACTAACACAATATTCAAAAATTGGAAAATTTCAAAATAATCGCCGAAATGGTGGCCGAAAACCAAAAACATCTGCTAGAGATGACAGGAAACTGAAGCGTATAGTTAAGAAAAACCGTTTTAAAAGTGTGCGATTCTTGCACCGAAAATGGAAAGAAGAAGGAGTTGAAGTTTCTACATCGACAACATTAAGACGTCTCCATAAATTTAAATTTGAATCTCGTGTACCGAAAACAAAACCTCTCATGACTGCAAGACAAAAGCGTATAAGATTGAATTGGTGTAAATCAAGACGTTTATGAAGCAATGAAGATTGGAAAAATATATTATATAGTGATGAAAGTATATTTTGTGTTTCATATGGTAATCAAGGTATTCGAGTTTGGAGAATGAAGCAAGAAGCATTTGATAAAGAATGCCTTAAACGTTCAGTAAAATTTGCTGCTAGTGTCATGGTTTGGGGTTGTATGAGTGCAGAAGGACCTGGAAAGTTATGCATCGTCTACGAAAAGGTTAACTCTCTGATATATCAAGAAATTTTAGAATATTACATAATTCCATCATCAGAAGATTTATTTGAAGATGATTTCATCTTTCAACAAGATTTAGCGTTCCCGCATACCTCGGTGTCAACTAAGAATTGGTTCCGCCAACGCAACATTAAGGTACTTCCTTGGCCACCAAATTCACCAGATCTTAATCCCATCGAAAACTTATGGTGTATAATGAAGAAAAAACTTCAAGAAAATCCTCCTTCAAGTAAAACTGAGTTAGTGGCACGTATAAAGTCTATTTGGGCTAACATTGATAGAAATGTTTGTAAACACCTTGTATATAGTATGCAAGATCGATTGTACGCTGTTATGAAAGCTAAAGGGGATGCTACAAAATATTAACTACCATTTACTTCATATTCATAAGGTAATATTGTTGCGTAAAATAAAATATTCTAATATTTTGAACCAATCTAAATTTTATTCTAATATTCTGGTGTGTTTAAGGAAGCTGTATACCTAATTTATTGTGCTGTATTTTATATTTTATAAATGTTAAAATCTTATCTAAACATTCCAGATTTAATTTATAAGAAATTTAATTGCATTTACTTAGTATAAAAAATAAATAAATGACAAATAATTTTTTCTTATTACTTTTTCTCAATTATTCTAATATTTTGAATATGAGCTGTATATATATATATATATATATATATATATATATATATATATATATATATATATATATATATATATATATATATATATATATATATATATATATAAATGACTTTGGTGGTAAATTCCGGGGCTATTTATTTATTTCATCACTTTAGCATTGAAAATAAGCACTTTACCCCTGAAAGAGTTTAAAAAAAAAATTGTGATTTTTACACATTCATGTCTGGCTTTGATTGAATGACTACGAACTTAGAATAACCGCCCTGGTAATGGCCTATTGTTATATAGCACCAATAGAAATACACATAAATAATTTGTTGTCCGATTTTCGTTCATGACAACAAGATATTACTTACCCATCATACGTAGTATAAAGTATTGCAATCGTTTTGAAAATCGAAATTTTTTTTTTGACGGATTTACATGTTTCAGATACTGGAGATTCCGAAAAACATATTTTTAGAAAAAAAAAATTGCCGTCCGTCCGTCTGTGTGTATGTCTGTCTGTCTGTGTGTCTGCCTGTCTGTAACCGCTCTATCTCCCGAACAAATTGAGTTAGAGACTTGAAACTTTGTATGTGTTTAGTATGTAAGAATGGGATAAAGCCTATTTAATATCAATAACCTCGATTATCCGGAACTAGTTTTTTCGGACTCTTGAAAAAATTCCTTCTGATGAAAGGTATACAAAAATTTTCGAAATGTTTTATTTTAAGGAGTGGGCGTAAAAGACAATAAAATAACACAAATTTTGCATAAAGAACGAAGTCAATCGGATTATTAGTTGCCGAGATATGTGTAACCCTGTTTTCCACATTCTTCGATTTTTCACGATCCTGTATTTCATCCAAATTTCAATTCAAAGATATATTTTAATTGAAAATGAGATGCTTAATCCGACGTAGTAAATTGTTAGTTAATAGGATTATTATTTTTGGAGTTATAAGGATGTTTCTTTTACGCAATCTGGCACTACTTGAGTATCTTGGCGTTTTATATAATTTGTCGAAATCGGCTCATCAGAAATTTATTGATAGAGCATTAATATGTATATTAAAACTATTTAAATATGCTTGGTTTTTAAATTTTATTTTAAAATTGCGATACATTTTATAAATAGTTTACATGCGTTTTATTTTCATATTGTATATTATGCATATTCATGATGGGTAAGTATTACGGTGGTCCCCCAATGACTAGTTTTTTATTGGATTGTTTATTATATCTTTTATTTTTAGAAATCCAATGTGAAATGACAATTTTATTTTTATTTTTGTAAACTAGTATTAGTTTAAAATTTGTGAATTCTTTGTTCTTTGTCTTCTATTGTGTATGAGTTATTATCGCATTTCATATGAAATTAATGCCTAAAAATCACGTTATTTTGAAATTGTTGTATAAGAAACAAAGTTTTGGAGAGAGAGAGAGAGAAAGGAGTTGGATCAGAATCACGGACAGCAGTAGAGAAATTAATGTCTGGTATATATATTATATTTTCATAGTACAGAGAAATACAATAGTAAACTAAGTCTGGCTACTTTCTTTTTGTATTTATTTTTCTATTTAACATCATGTTTGCAGTAACAGTTCTTAGAAAACAAGTCATCAAAACAATAACAAATTCATTTTGCTATTATTATTTTAAAAAGAAAAAGGTCTTTACAAAATTTAGAATTTAACTTCTCTAAACTCACATTTCCCAAGCTCACAAATATTGAAGCAGGTGGGGGGGGTACTCCCCCCTACCCCCCCCCCCCTCTTATGGCAACACCTCTGTTTATCAATATTTATTAAGAGGAAATATCGAAATAAAAATATTAATCTTACAGTTTTTACTACTTGAATATTATCAGGAATGTAAATTATACATAACTTTATGGTGGTTAAATTTTATTGAATAGATAATGGTGACATTTTCCTGAAATACATTATTAAATGAATATGTTATACCATATGTTAGGGTCAATCCATTTCGAGTGGTCCAGCACTGGTCGCTCGACTATTTTTAAAAAATCTGAAATTTTTTGTTCAACACCCCTAACATGATGGAAGTTCAAAATGACCGTTATTTTAATTTTACTATTTTTTGTTTGTGCATGGCGGCCATCATTGATTCATCGTGTGCAGCAATTTTCTCAGATACTCGAATACACAAAATTGTAAATATCTCGTCTTTTATTTTCCCAATTGAAATCGGGTATCCAGCAATTTGTTCAGAATAAAATAGTCTAAATATGCAGTGGTAGAAAAATTTTGAAAAATAAATTTTTACAAGTGAAATTTTAGCACAAAATTTAAGATTTTTTCCAAAATCTATTCGTTTGCAAGAGGAAATTTTTCATGCAAGGGAAACTGTGAACCTTACACAATTTTTTCTACAGATAGGACAAAAGTGCTTGTACTCATACACCAAATCCCAGATCTAGGAGTTGATTTCTCTTTGTGAAAAAAATTCCGAAATTCGTCAAAAATTTCAAAAATCGCACTTTCTAGGCTTTGATATCTCTGGTGGAGCACGAGATAAAAATCTGAAATTCTGGCCTTTGATAGTATTGTGTAATAGTATAATGTACAAAATATTTCAAGAAATAGATTTGACTACAAGCTGAGATATGACATGGACAATATGTGAAAACAATTCTGCCAAACTATTGTAACCTACTATGTAATTGTTCAACAAGAATGTCAACCTTACACAATTTTTTCTACAAATAGGTCAAAAGTGCTTGTACTCATACACCAATTTCCAGATCTGGGAGTTGATTTCTCTTTGTGAAAAAAATTTTGAAATTCGTCAAAAATTTCAAAAATCGCACTTTCTAGGCTTTGATATCTCTGGTGGAACACGAGATAAAATTCTGAAAATCTGGCCTTTGATAGTATTGTGTAGTAGTGTTATGTACAAAAAATTTCAAGAAGGAGATTTGACTACAAGCTGAGATGAGATATGACATGGACAATATGTGAAAACAATACTGCCAAACTATTGTAACCTACTATGTAATTGTTCATATCTCCAAAATTTTAAATTAATTATTTATGGTACAAAGTTAAATGTTAATTACAAATATCTTCTTCAAATGCTTCTCTGGGATTTAAATAATTCAGAATGTATTAGTGCTCTTGATTATACGTTTATACGAGTATACGTATAATACGTATTATACGAAATACGGATTTGCTATACGTATAATACGGTATCGGCGATTATACGTATAGCACAAAAGAGCATATACGGTACATCGTATATACGGATCTTATGCAAGCGGTTAAACGTATAAACGTTTAAACGTTTTTCGCTCAAGGTATGAAATTTGATTTTTTAATGTTTTTCTGCGGATTAACGACATTGAGAAATATCCGGTAGAGTATCCCCATCGCGTTTCTTTGTTCAAAGAACTACGATGTGTTTACTTAACTACTACTTGTTTTGCAGGTACTTAAAAAAATCTGAATACGTTCCTCAGTTTAGATTTTGGTTTTTTTCCCCAAAAAACTAAGTTATTTATTATGAAATGTCTTACATTAGTTGTGGTAGAATCAAACTATTCTTTAGAAGATCTGTGGCGCAGTACTTACTTTTTTATATTTTCTTGTATCTTTACAAGAAGAACGTATTTAATTAATAAGGGAAAACTTTCGACGGGCTTACACGTTTTAAGGGTAAGAGAGTCCGAAAAACATGTTTTAAAAAAATATCTGCCTGTGAGTTTGTGACTTTGTCTGTCTGTGTGTGACATGAGATTTGTGGGCGCTCTATCTCAAAACCTAATACACAGAAATAAGAAACATATATGGGGGAGATTGGGGCACGTGTGAAAATGGGGCATATGAGAACATTGCTATTTTTCACAAGTTATTGTATGTTTTATTATTTCAAAAAATTACCAAAGATAGTAGCACCTATAGACATTTGGGAAAAAATTGTTGAAGCTCTTCGACATTTTGTTTGTCCCCAGGAGCCAAAATACTGCTTAACTGAACTCAAAAGTAAAATCTCCAACTTGCTAAGAGAATAATTTTATTTATTTATTCATTTTTTAAAAAATTAACATTTTAACATATATTGTGGATACTAATAAATATTTACGATAATTATTTTTGCTAAAATTGAAAAATGTTAAAGATTTGTCATTTTAACTCTTGTGGGAGTGCACTTATGAAGTCTAGTTGGAGCAAATCTGAACACGGCATTAAATTCTCCAATAATCATTCAATTATTCTGTTCCTTTTAGTTAACTTCAAGAAAATAATGCCAGCTCCCTTATCTATAATTTTATTGAAATAGAAGACATTTCTGTCTTATAAACTTGATTTTGTGTAGAAACTTTTACAAACATATCTGTCAGCAAATACATAGAAAAGCAACAAGCTCGTTTATGTTCAATTGTAATTTAAATAAATTTAATGTTTTCTAAAATGCAATAAATGTTATATATTATTTTATTTAACGGTTTTCAATACTATTTTTTATGCATCGTTAATGCAAAAAATATTACGTATAACAACTTTGAAAATTTTTCTATTTCATTTGTTGCAAACTTGTAGTATTAGTTTACTTCCATTTCTTAAACAGCTATGTTATTTGGTGCTTTGAAAATATAATTATATTTTAAGAAAATAAAATTTTTAAATTACTGTGAAATCTTCAGTATTGACTTCCACCCCCCCTTTCTTTTAAAAGCAAAATAAATTAAATTTGGAGGAAGCTTATAAACGAAAAACAATTTTTTATCCTTAATTTATAGGCAAATAAGGCAAATATAGGACTGAAAATCTTTCGCCTTTCGGTAGATTTCCGACAAATATTATCCAAATGCTCCCTCCCTAAAATCTCTCTCAAACAAAAAGCCCTAAGCAAAATTTAAATTCTATTATTTTCTCAAGTTTACTTATTTAAGCTTTTATTTTATTGCTATTTTATCAATTATCTAATCCCCCCTCCCCTCCAAAAACACAATCTATTTATTTTTATTTTTATATTATTTTGCTTAAACATATCACTCAGAAACTAAATAAATATATATATATATATTTCTTTATGGTGAATTTAACAGATAGTACAACTAATGATTATGGTAACATATGGAAAATATAATAAAAAACGTGTCAAATAATTATTTTTCCTTGTGTTCACATGTTGCCCTTGTGTTTTACAGCTCTCCCTTCGTTGGGGCACAATGAACTTTTTTTTGAATTCACAAAACTATTAAGAAATGTAAGAAGAACTATAAAAATAATTTAAAAAATTACCATGCGTAAAAAAAGTACTGTTTACTATATTGAGTAGTTTTGCTTATAGAAATTAACCCAGTTATGAGAAAAAAGCTATGTTCACATGTACCCCAGTCTCCCCTATATTTTCAGGTAGTGCCTGATAGAAATTGGTGCTGATTAGTTTTGTGTGTAAATCGTTCAACAGGTGGAGCTACTATGCTGTCTTTTTTACGATTTCTACAATCTTGGTCGGAATCCAAATAGATATTTCACTGTTAGTGAAACGAGATTGGCCAATCAGGAGTCTGATTTTTTGTGAACTTTTTGCAAAAGTTTTTATAAAATATACGCTTTTTATTGCTCGATCTCTTATATATAAGACATACTATGCGGATTCCTGTCGTAACACCACCGATTTCCAAATTATTCTCAATTCAGTGACATACGACTGATGAAGTCTACTATTTAAATTAGATACGATACGTGGAATATATGTATACTTTAAATATACGTATTCTTAAATATACGTTTAGTTGATACGCGTTATACGTATCCGGATACGTTTAAACGTATATTCTAAAGTATCCGTATAGCAGAAAAGCGCATTATACGGATATACGTATATCGTTTAAACGTATAGCTGCTATACGTATCCCATCGCGAGCACTAGAATGTATGCTAAGCCAATACACTATTTGTCCAGATGAACAAACCTACTAGAAATGCTATTGCAACAATTTTACTCGGAACACATTTCAGGAAAAGTAAATTACAGACAATGGGTTGCAACTGATCGAGTTGACATGGTTTCAATTATTAAACCTAGAGAATTTCACAGAATGGACTGACAACAGTAACTGGTCGAACTCATAACATCTCTCGTAAATAGTGTTAAGCTCTTTGTTGAGCATATATAGTATCTTTGTAAATTAAATGTTTATTATTTAACTGTTCTCAACAACGATATTTTCTGTGTAAATATTGTAATAAAAGAGACTAATGTATTTTATTACTGTATATTATTTGTATTGTAATGTAGTATGTCATTTCTGCTAATGTACTCGTAATAGCATTTCTTAACATTTTTTTAATCACAGTACCTCAGCTTATAGTCAAATCTCCTTCTTGAAATTTTTTGTGCATAACACTACCATAAAATACTATCAAAAGCCAGAATTCCAGATTTTTATCTCGCGCCACACAAGATATATCAAACTTCAATGTGAGGAAATAGCTGCACACGATGAAACAAAGATGGCCACCATGCTCAAATGAAAAATATTAAAATTAAAATAATAGTCTTTTTGAACTTCCCTCATATTAGGGTTGTTGTACAAAAAAAAAAAAAAAAAAAGAAAGAAAAGAAAAAAAATCAGATTTTTTAAAAACGGTCAATCAACCAAAATATTTTCGGAACCATTGAAATGGACGAATAGCATTTCCAGTATGTTTTGTTCATCTGGACAAATAGTGCATTGGCTTAGCATACAATCTAAATTATTTAAATCACGATTTAAACAGAATTTGAAGATGATCTTTGTAACTTTGCATCATCAAGCATGAGTTTAATATTTCGTAGGTATGAACAAACGCTTAGCAAGTTAAAATAGTTTAGAAGTATTGTTTTTACATTTTGACCATGCCATATCTCAGCTTGTAGTCAAATATCCTTCTTGAAATTTTTTATACATAACCCTACTGCACTATACTATCAAAGGCCAGAATTTCAGATTTTTATCTCGTGCTCCATCAGAGATATCAAAGCCTAAAAAGTGCGATTTTTGAAATTTTCGACGAATTTCGGAATTTTTTTCTCAAAGAGAAATCAGCTCCCAGATTTGGGACTTGGTGTATGAGTACACGCACTTTTGACCTATTTGTAGAAAAAATTGTGTACGGTTGACAGTCTTGTTGAACAATTACATAGTAGGTTACAATAGTTTGGCAGTATTGTTTTCACATATTGTCCATGTCATATCTCAGCTTGTAGTCAAATCTCCTTCTTGAAATTTTTTATACATAACCCTACTGCACTATACTATCAAACGCCAGAATCTTAGATTTTTACCTTGTGTCTCACCGAAGATATCAAAGGCTAAAAAGTGCGATTTTTGAAATTTTTGACGAATTTCGGAATTTCTTTCGCAAAGAGAAATCAACTCCCAGATCTACGACTTGGTGTATGAGTACACGCACGTTTTACCTATTTGTAGAAAAAATTGTGTAAGGTTGACAGTTTTCCTTACATGAAAAATTTCCTCTTGCAAACGGATAGATTTTGGAAAAAATCTTAAATTTTGTGATAAAATTTCACCTGTAAAAATGTATTTTTTAAAATTATTCTACAACCGTACATTTAGCCTATTTTATTCTGAACAAAATGCTGCAAACTCCATTTCAATTGGGAAAATAAAAGACGAGATATTTACAATTTTGTGTATCCTAGTATCTGAGAAAACCGCTGCACACGATGAAACAAAGATGGCCGCCATGCACAAACAAAAAATAGTAAAATTAATATAACGGTCATTTTGAACTTCCGTCATGTTAGGGTTGTTGTACAAAAAATTTCAGATTTTTAAAAAATGGTAGAGCAACCAAAAAAATATTTTCTGGACCACTTGAAATGGATTAACCCGTTATTTATCACATGTATTTTAAATATAATAAATATTTAAAATTTATTTAATATTGTTAAGTAGAATTTCTAACTTTAATTAACATTATTATTACAAAGTATGTTAAATTATTTCAATGCATTATTTAGTCTATGTATTTATTTTAAAGATATATTAAGTAAATATTTTTGGCGTATTTAGCACATAGAATTTAAATATATTTAAATTTTATTTCAATACAATTTTAAGTACAATTTCTTTTAACATTATATTGTATAGTTAATATACAGAATGTTAAATTATTTCAGTTTATTTATTAACCCCATAATCAATTTCAACGTTGTATCAAGTCACACAACAAATCTTTATGATGATACTATTTAAATTGATTTTATGCACTTTTAAATAGGTTCACTCTGTAATAATATATTAACTTTTGATTTGAAATAATTATGTTTATTTTGTTGCAATTGATTTTATAAAAATATAATGTTTGATTTTGATGGTATTACTTAAATATCTCTTAATACCTATCAAATAATTTATACTCTCTAATATTTTACTAGTTAAAATCTAATTCATACACGGTAGCGCAGCCATTATTTCATTTAAACGCAATTCATAACAATAAACTCGAAATAGATAATTTTAGTTCCAAATGTGTTCATAGATTGCAGTGTTGTAGCAATATTTTGAACAGGGAGTTCATACATCGCAATATTTTAGATATGAAAAATGAATTGCTCAATTTATTCCTTTTTTCCATTTAAATTTCAGTAGATTCGGAAATAAATAGGGGGGGGGGGGACATATTTTTACACAACATTTTCGACAATATCTTCGAAAATATATCACATAAATTTAACAGAAATTTATTTTTGAGTTCAGCTTTTCGAGAGCTTTCACGCACTATACAAATAACAATAATTAAATAATGATAATAATAATAATAATAATAATAATAAGATTATTTTTCAAATAACTTAATTAGCCCCTCTGCCCTTAAGTCTCAAATATAATATTTAATAATTTGTAAATATCCGGGTCAATAGTCTTTATTAGTTCCTTAAATTTTCTACGTTCCATAGTTTACGAGTAAAATGTCTGTGACAGACAGGTACAGGAGTGATCTCATAATGGTTCCATTTTCACTTTGTGCGGAACCCTACAAATAAATTAAATAATTTATCCGCCCCTTAATTGTCCTCTCCTTATCAAAAGGACGGTAATAAATATGAGGTTAAACATAATCTTTATAATGCTGAAGTTCTAGAAGACTTCAACAAGTATATTTTTAAATGTGAGACAAAATGTCTAAAATTGAAAATCTCTGGTCATTAATGGCCATATAGCATATGTTTCCCTCAAGTTTTCATTTTCTTTTCAGTCGTTTTGAAGATTGAAGCTGAAATTGGGGATTAATAAAAGATAGTCTATACTTAACTGTAAAAAATTGAGTCTAAAAAATTAAATATTCTATCTCAACCAAAACCAAAAACCTCTACCTAGAACTTTTCAAGATTTTATCCAAAAGAAATATTAATTACAATGGTAATGAGGAACAAATATACATTTTCCAAATTTTCTATTGTTTACTCTTTACAAATTTTTTCAGTTTTTCAGTGTGGAAGACAGACACAACAAAAGAAATTTGAACACACAAGCATTTTCCTCATATAAATATTTCAATTAAAAATTGAATCGAAAAAGAAAAAAAAAGCAATAAAAAATGTTTTATGTTATAAAGTATGCAAACTCTACTAAATGAAAAAATATATTTGGTAAATTATAAATAGATTTTGCTTGGATAAATAAATAAAAATAAAACTGGATCCAACAGAACAATAAGACACATATATAATGTACTACTCAATAATATAAATATTCCCTATTTTTATTGTTTGCTCTTCGTAGTCTTTTTTACGCTGGAATTTGGAATCAACAAAAGAATAGCTCGGGAAGTGTCAGCACAGACAATCACCTCATCGAGTTCATGGCTGAAATTTTAAATTAGTTAAAACTCGATGTGCATATTAAAATGCAATTGTTCTGTCAGGTCATATCTTAGTGGAAAACACCTGAAAACTCGATTTTAGCAATTTATTCGTAGATTTACTTCTGTGTTTTCCTACGTCAAAATGTATGAAAACATGGAGAATTGGAAACGGGAAAACACAATGATAAACCTACGAATCAACCGCTAAAATCGGGTTTTCAAGTGTTTTCCACCATAATATGACTTGCAAGACCAATTGCATTTTAATATTCAAATAGAGTTTTAACTAATTCTAAAATTTCAGCCGTGAACTCGATGAAGTGATTGCCTGATGTGCTACTGCTTTTCGGGCTTAAAATTTTGTTTTTGGTAACGTAAGCATTTTCTGCATCTAGTAGAGCGGGCGGCGGCGATACGAATGACTACGTCATCGAGTTACGTGATGAAATAATGATGTAGGACAAGATTATTAGGTATATATTAAGGAATGACTGGTCTGCCTCGGCATTTCTTGGTACGATATGAATAACAGCGGGCGCCAACTCGCCATTTTGACCTTAATATCATGTCATCAAGTTAGGAGATGAAATTGATGGCAAATTAAAGGTTAAAATAAAGTATTTTAAGAAAATTTTGGTCTGCCTGCACTTATCCTGGTACAAATCTTCGGCAGACTGAACTTTAAAACAAAAAAATGACGTTATAATGTACAATTCAATGACTACATCATCGAGTTAAGGGATGAAATCATGATGCAGGACAAGATTATTAGGTGTAGATTAAGGAATGACTGGTCTGCCTCGTCATTTCTTGGTACGATATGAGTAACAGCGGGCGTCAACTCGCTATTTTGGTGTCACTATCACATCATCGAGGTACGAGATGAAATTAGTGCCAAATTAAAGGTAAAATAAAGTATTTTAAGAATATTTTGGTCTGCCTGCGCATATCATGGTACAAACCCTCGGCAGACTGAAATTTACAATTAAAAAATGACGTTATAATGTAACAATTCAATGACTACGTCATCGAGTTACGGAATGAAATCATGATGTAGGACAAGATTATTAGGTGTAGATTAAGGAATGACTGGTCTGCCTCGACATTTCTTGGTACGATATGACAAACAGCGGGCGCCAACTCGCCATTTTGGCGTCGCTATCACGTCATCGAGTTACGAGATGAAACTGGTGCCAAATTAAAGGTAAGATAAAATGTTTTAAGAATATTTTGGTCTGCCCAGGCATATCCTGATACAAACCTTCGACGGACTGAAATTTATAACAAAAAATGCTTCATAATGTACAATATAAACCCTATAGACATAGTATTTCACATTACATTACTTCGCAATTCACTTTCACGCTAAATTAATGGTTAAGGAGTACATTCTTATTAGTAAGCGAGAAAACGACCGATTCGGCATATCTTTGTTTGTATTGTATATTATGACGCCTTTTTTGTTACAAATTTCAGTCCGCCGAGGGTTTGTGCCAGGACATGCGCAGACAGATTGAAATATTCTTAAAATACTTTATTTTACCTTTAGTTTGGCACCAATTTCAACTCATAACTCGATGATGTGATAGTGACGCCAAAATGACGAGTTGGCGCCCGCTGTTACCCATATTGTACCAAGAAATGCCGAGGCAGACCAGTCATTCCTTAATTTACACATTATAATCTTGTCCACATCCTGATTTCATCCCGTAACTTGATGACGTAGTCATTCGTATCGCCGCCGCCCGGTCTATAGAGACTTCATCCAAAAATCAAACGAGAGAAAAATTTCAGCCGAAAAAAATCGTAATAATATATCCTACACTATTTTATTACAAGATTTTACTCAAATAAAGAAAAAAGAAAATACGAAAATAAAAAACAGATGCAAAATAAGAGGGAGGCATGTGTTTGTTTCACGCATTCTTCCATTTTTACTATCTATGCAGAAAAAAAATGTTGGTTTCGTGAAAATTTTCAGCTTCCGATTTTCGACAGATTGAAATATTTTAGAAGATCCTCCACGTGATTTAGCTGTTTGTAAAAAAAAGTCTGTCCGTGAGGCTGTTTGTCACTCTATATTTCTGAGTGTCTATTTGTCTGATTGTATGTGGCACAAATTTTGTGGGCACTACTAATGAACGGAATTTTATCGAATTTCATGTTCAGTTAAATCAGTTAAACCTTAACATAAATAGGTGCTGATTAGATTTGGGGATATATCGACTGTCTGCTTTGCGGTGCTCTTCAGAATTTTTGCAACATCGATATTTCAAGAACTAATGCACCGAATTTGAAGAAACTTCAAACCACTCACCCAGAAGGAAAATCACCCTCACGCATCTCAAAAATTAATTTTGTGAGACGCTTTTTAATTTATTTCAGTAATAGGTCTGTCAAAGGTGCGTCTTGCTGCACAAACAGTTTTATAAGTGTAAGCAGTGGCGCAGCCAGAATTCGGTTCTAAGGGGGGGGGGGGGGTGAGTTTATGATAAAGGTGTTTGCCGGTTATTTGAATAGCCGGTTAATAGAATGAGTACTTATTAGAGTACAGTCAAACCTCGTTAACATGAACATGCTTAACGTGAATTACTTTTAACGTGAACTTTTTTCGCAGTCCCCTATAAAGACGAATATAATTATTTGATACTGATAACATGAATTACTGTTAACATGAACAAAATTTTGATTCCCCTTGCGGTTCATGTTAACGAGCTTCGATTGTATTCACTGTATAATACTTAAAATCAAAGAGCATCTGCATGGCAGAAAATCATCATTCTTTCAGTATAATACGGCTCAGAAAACTGATTTAGTTCAAATAACCAATTTTTATTTAACTAATCCATGTAATATGCACTTTCACAGTTTTAAGTAGAATTTTGGCCATTTAATTGAATCCCTTTATTAAATGAAATCTGATTCAATAAAGTGGCGGATTCTGAAGTACGCCAAAACGTTTAAATATTCAGTTTGATTTTAATTTATATAAGCAGCAATTATAACGATCTTTCTTGGCTCTGGAAGGGGTTTTAACCCCAAAACCACCCCCTTGGCTGCACCACGGAGTGTAAGCATGCGGAAAATCACAGAAGAGGGGTGGATTGTGTGTGATGATAAAATTAAGCACTCCTCAAACCTCATCCTACGTCTTCATTCATGGCTACATGCTTTTATGCACGTTTTTACTCCTGCATGCAAAACTTAGTAATATAATTTCATGTTACAGTCAAATCATTTAAACCTTCTGCTGTCTCTTCTGCGGTACTTAGTTTTGTCGAGATGTTTCACTTTTCTGGCGGATGAGCAGTGGCGACAACATATATGGATCTATGGGGCCCGAGCCCACCCAATAATTTTGAATCGTAGTTTGCCCAAATTTCATTGTTCTATTTCGTTATTTATTGCATTATTATTTCATTATTCATTTTTTATCTTAGAACAAAATTTATTTTGCCAAAGACAATGTGTTTTAGTTCTCCAACTGACACCCATAAATTTCAAATAACTAAAATGCTTTGCTCCATGTTTAACTTTTTGCTATTTCAATTTGTAATCATGTTTATGATATGATGATATTGCAATAAACGTTAGTGTCTTTATAAGAAAAAACTCATTAGAATATTATTTAATAAAATTGCAACGTTATTAAACCATGATAGCTTGACTTAAAATTCCTATCTTTCATCAGCTGTCCACGCTTCAAAGGAAAACAATCTAATCGTACCATTTTACCAAAATATTTTTAAGCCCACCCAATATTTTTCAAAAGTTGGCGCCACTGCGGATGAGTGTTATTCTGTTAGACTTTATGAATATAAATAAATGGCACCGGGCCGAAATTAACCTTTAAAATTTTAACAATGATTTTGTCGCACCCCCCCCTCCCTCTTTCTTTCTCCCCCGCTGGACAGAACTAGATAGAATGTGTATAAAATTTTTAACAGTATAGAATCTGGCCTCATCAGAAGTTAGGATATTTTTGTTCCGTTTTCGCAGACCACAACAAAAAATTAAGAACAGAAAATCAAGCTGTTCTTGCAAAACGTTTTGACGCTTTTACAAATTAATTTTTTAACGGAAATATCTAAAATTGGAAAACCTGACAGGGAAACTATTTGGAATCGAACTGAATTATCCATTTTTTTTTTTTGTCAATAAATTACCTATTGAATTATAGAATTTTTAGACCATGTGACAAAAACGTTTCTCACAGCAGTTTGATACTTTTTCTGCTTTCGCGCGGAAAATCTGCTCAAAGCGCCCACCTTGACACTATTTTCTGAAAAATATATTGTGTTTACAAAGAAAAAAAAAAAAAAAAAAAAAAAAAAAAAGACACTGATTGCGATTAAATAAAGCCTGAATAACAACACCCGCTTGTTTCGATCATTTCCGAACAAAATTAAATTAGAAATTTATGTCATAAAGTTGCCCTTTTTGATAGAACAGCCTTAAGTATTCTCTTCCAACGATAATGCAAGGTTTTACTCAGGCGAAAAGTTAACCACAAAAGGAATAAAACACACATATACGTTTCGCAGAATTTTTCATATTATTTACTCTTCGCATCTTTTTTCAGGCTGGAATCTGGGCCACAACAAAAGAAATGCTGTTTTTGAAAACCCAAACATTTTCCCCCATCCAGAGATCTCAACCGAAAATCGCGTGTCCTCAACAATAGCAAAATGTCAAGTATACAATAAGAATCCGTTCTTGATCCCTATGTCCTACCTGACACGTGCCTTTCGGTTCAAATAGGAGGAACCCCGACCATTTATGGAACTTGAAGTAAGTGCATTAAAGCTATAGGACCGACTGCCTTGCCATTTTGCAGCCGGAAAAAAGAAATGAAGGAAATAATAAAATCATGGAGATAATTAGTGGTGCATCCAGAATTCGGTTCTGAGGGGGGTTTTGAGTTTCTAATAAAGGTGATTGTCGGTTATTTGAATCGCCGGTTAATGGAATCAGTACTAATTAGAATATTCACTGTATAATAGTTAAACTCAAAGAGGATCTGTGTAAAAGGAAATCATCATTCTCTTAGCATAATATGTCTCAGAAAAGTAATTTATAAGTAACCAATTTTTACTTAACTAATCCATGTACTATGCACTTTCAAAGTTTTAAGTAGAATTTTCACCTTTAATTGAATCACTTTATTAAATGAAATTTGATTCAATAAAGCGGCGTTTTCTGAAATACCCCAAAACATTTAAATATTAAGTTTGGTTTTGATTCATATAACTGCAATTATAGCGATCTTTCTTAGCTCTGGCAGGGGTTTTAACCCCAAAACCACCCCCTTGGCTACGCCACTGGAGATAATCCACTCTCTCCATTTTAGTTCATAATAAAATACAATTTTTTTTTTTTTTTTTTTTTTTTTTTTTTTTTTTTCACTAGCATGGGCGATCAACAGCCAGTTGTAATAATTCATCTTATTTCTTCTTACAAGTAAAGTCTCCATACCGGGCATACTCAGATTTTTTTTTTTTTTTATAAAAATACTTAATAAACTACTCATGCATGTAATAAAGGATCAGTCAAAATTAGCGTCGTAATAACAGTAGAAAGTCTGTAAAAAAAAAATAAATAAATAAATAAATAAATAAAATGCTTTCGAATATTTGGTGGGAAATGACGAAAGCGTCACGCAATTTGGCGAGCAGCACTTTTCTTCGTCAAAAGCAAACGATTTTAATGCAACTGAAAACTGTTGGAATTTTAGAACCCGTGTAAATGGTATTTAATGAATTTAGTTTAATATATTATACACACACACACACACATATATATATGTTGGGTTATATATAAATATATATTGCTTGTTGCTATAGTTATTTAATTCATCGCGGGAAAAAAATCATATATAAAAATTCATATTGAGAAAACTTATTTTCATACATTTAAGAGCATTAAAAAATAAAAGTAAGAAAATGTTTCTATAGCAACAAAATCGAATTGATAATGCTCAATTGGACTTTGAGCTTGGAGCAATTATAATCAATTTAAAATATGAATTCCGTTTTAGATTGAAAATTTTTATGGTTAAATTTGAATATAAATAAACATAAATATCGATATAACAAAATTATACTTAAAACAAACTAAAACTGACAAAACTAAAATTATTTAAGTTAAATTTATCTAAACAAGTTCATCGTGAATCATCATCATCTTTTTTTTTCCTTTTAAGTATATTTGAAAGTATATATTTAAGTATATTTGAAATTGCATTCAACCCCAATCGATGAAAAATCGCCAAATAATGAAATTTTCATTATTTTTTTACGGACGCTGTATAGAGGGTCCGCCAAATTTTTTTTTTATAAACGCATATATCCTCATGAGAAGAAAGCTATGTAATTTTCCCGATTTTTCGAGAGTATGCCCCTATGGAGACCTTCCTTGTTAGTTCCTTTTTTAAGTGCGTTTGTAATTATCGACATCGATGACACCTGTAGTCGTCGTCTAGTCCGTCCGTCTGTCTGTCTTTCCGTCGGATCACATTTAACAGCATAAAATCCACCCAATTAAATAGTTTGACATATAATCGCTGCAGATTTTTATTAAAATTTCAAATTTTATGAAAATCGAATCAAAATTTAAAAAGATGTTACTAGTTTTATTCCTTTTCAAAAATATGCATTAAAATATTTAATTGCTATAAAGGACGTTAAATACTAATAAAAACATTAAACGATCTTAATAATTTTTACATGTTTCGATTGAATTTACTCAATCATCATCAGAAAAAGAAAATACAAATAAACACAAAGATGGAAAATGACAGAAAACTATTACAAATGAAATTTAAAAATTAATTAATTTCATTTGTAATAGTTTTCTGTCATTTTCCATCTTTGTGTTTATTTGTATTTTCTTTTTCTGATGATGATTGAGTAAATTCAATCGAAACATGTAAAAATTATTAAGATCTTTTAATGTTTTTATTAGTATTTAACGTCCTTTATAGCAATTAAATATTTTAATGCATATTTTTGAAATGTTTTTAATGGATGTATATGAAAACTTCTATTTATAATTAATGTAGTTTTATTCCTTCCGTTAAATCCCATAATACGCAATTAATTCATTGATATCCCAAGATAAGTAATGATTCTAGGTAGCTGTGGTGATTAAGTCCTATTTAAGATAGAATCATATAATTTCCGCATTACTAATTTTAATATATATAATTCTATAAATATATCATCACAACATATATGTATATATATATAACCATTAATTGTAAAGCAATGTATAAACCATTAAATTTAATACAAAATTACCACATTGAAACATAGAAAAAATAAATTAAAATGAATATAATTGAAATTTGCAGAGCCAAAATAGAATCTTTAGGTCCATAAATTCGTTTGAATTGCAAATAAAATGTGTGATTTCATCTTTGTATTAGTCATGAAAAAGCAATATAATACGAATTTGGGATATATATATATACATGTAATACGTGGCAAATAAGGTGCGTTCATACTACATAACGAGTTTCATAAATTCAGATCATGATGCAATAGCTGTTGCACTCTTATAGAAAAAAAAAGTATGATTCCAAAATTTATTACAATTATGTGCATTAAATTCAGTAATACTGAAATAATGACTCCATCCTAAATGGGACGTAATCATCCTCACAACCTAGAATCATTATCTATCATGGGTATCATCAAATTAATTATGCATAATAGAATTTAATACAATGAAGAAAAAAATTATTATTTTTAAAATTTTGATTCGATTTCATAAAATTTGAAATGTTTCGACAAAATTCTGCAGCGATTATATATATTAAATTTCAAATCATTCGTGTAAGTAATTTTTGATTTGTTATATGCTGACAGACAGACGGATGGACCAGATGACGAGTATATAGATGCTACGTATTTATATTAAAACGAACGCATCAAAAAATAATATTAACAATAAAGTTGAAAGACCTGTTATTCTCAATGCATTGCATTAATTATTGTTAATCCTAATTCTTAAATTCATATAGGGATGAGTACTTAAGTCATTTTCACATTTTTAAATTGCTACTCCCCCGTCCACCCATTTTATTTAAACTGAGTTATCTGTATCACAATTAAAAAATAAGTAAATAAATAGATAGAAACATCACTGATAGTAAGTTTACAGTTTTTAAAAGCCACATTTTCTCGGACTTATCTATTATAAAAGCGGAAAATATTTACCGTTCTACTAATCGCATCCATGTGTCAAAATTACACAAACAACAGATAAGAGAATATATATGATTATTTTTCAGGATTTGACAAACATGAACCCGGATCACATTCTTTTCTTTTAATGAATCAGTGTCTTTTCTCGCGTTTTTCGATAACGCTGAAAACTCCCACCATAATCCGGAACAAATTAAAATTCCATCTATCTGGGCAAGAAATTCCAGCAAGATCAAAAGGCAAATAGATTAACCTTAACTTCGAGGTTAAGGATACAAGAGCATTCGATTAGAGAGCCTCAAGGATCGTTAAAATAACTTTACCCTCTTATCAAAAGCTCGATTCCAACATATCTGGACCTTTCAAAAAATTATAGAGCGAGAGAAGTTAAAATTTGCCGTCTTCCACTGTGAAACTGGTATTATTTGGCAGAGATGTGTGGCTATTATCATATATCATTAAAAGATACAAATTAACACAAAGTTTTCTTTTATTTAGCATCAAAAAGTGTTAGTGTACCTTGTTCATAGGCATTAAAAATAATAATATTATAATACTTAGACATTTACATTGACTTTTTGATGCATCAAATATTGCTTGATGGTGTTCTTAAATCAAAAAGGGCAACTTTGTGAAGTAAGATTAATTTACTTTTGTTCGGAAATGCATGAAACAAGCAGATGTTGTTGTTCAGAAGCTATCTAATCAATTCATTTTCCTGTTTTTTTTTTTTTTTTTTTTTTTTTTTTTTTTTTTTTTTTTTTTGTACAAACGCAATAGATTTTTCCGAACAAGTTGTCAAAGTTGGCATTTTGAACCGCACGAATGCGGAATAAATCATTGCTAATATTAGAAAAATCAACTTATATTGACTATTATATAAAAGTTTCCAATCGAGGTTCTAAGAATAAAAGAGCATTCGTTTAGAGAGCCTCAAGGATCTTTAAAATAACTTTATACCCTCTTTTCAAAAGCTCGATTCCAACATATCTGGACCTTTCAAAAAAAGTTATAGAGAAAAGAGAAGTTAAAATTTGCCGTTTTTCCAATGTGAAACTGATATTATTTGATAGAGATGTGGCTATTATCATATATCATTAAAAGATACAAATTAACAGAAAGTTTTGTTTTATTTAGCATCAAATAAAGTTAGTGTACCTTGTTCATAGGCTTTAAAAATAATAATATTATAATACTTAGACATTTACATTGACTATCTGATATATGAAATATTGCTTGATGGTGTTCTTAAATTAAAAAGGGCAACTTCGTGAAGTAAGTTTTAATTTATTTTTGTTCGGAAATGCATGAAACTAGCAGGTGTTGTTATTCAGAAATTATCTAATCGCACTCATTTTCCTGGTTTTTTTTGCAAACGTAATAGATCTTTCAGAAAAAGTCGTCAAAGTTGGCATCTTGAACCGCATTCCCGACGAATGAGGGATGAATCATTTCTAATATTAGAAAAATCAACTTATATTGACTATTATATAAAAATTTTCAATCGAGGTTGTAAGGATACAAGAGCATTCGTTTAGAGAGCCTCAAATATCGTTAAATAATTTTATCTTTTTATCAAAGCTCAATCCCAACATATCTGGAACTTTCAAAAAAAGTTATCGAGAAGAGAGAAGTTTAAATTTTCCGTTTTTCCAGTGTGAAACTGGCATTATTTGATAGAGATGCGGCTATTATCATATATCATTACGATACAAACTAGTAAATCTGCAGATCAGGAGCCTCAACGTCAGCTTTGTACATATATATATATTTTTAAACACACTTTGGGTAATATTCAACTTTTTGGAAACTTTAATTTAAAATTTTCATAGTACTTAATTATTTATAAGAATAAAATAAGAATTAGAAGTTTTCAGCCTTCAAAAGCGGTAAATTAAAAATTTAGTTATGTTAGGATATTCTGAAATTTTCATGATCTATTATTTTTGTTTTTTTATTATAACATAGTAGATTTCTTCAGGGGGCTCCGCCCCCTGAACCCCCCGTAGCATCACTTCATTTAAATTTGCCACTTTCTAATAACTGTGCTAATGGTTATTGCATATCTTGCATTTCCTTATGCATTTTGATTTATAAGGATAAATAACAGTTTGGACAAATATTTTTCATTATCCTCATACTTTTACATACCTGCCAACCACAAACACCTAAATCTGATGTATCAGGAACATTTGTAAGTGTAAACTCAGTAATCTAGAGTTTTACAATTTTGTTTCAGAAAAAAAAAAGTTTTGATTGCATTTTGTAGCAGTTATAGAGGGATAGACAAACATACAGAAGAACAGACTAACAGATGAAAAACAATAAATTTCGTGTCTTCAAAGTAAGCCTTCACTGAACTCGGCAACGGCGTTATTTTTAATGAGTTATTGATATCCATGTTTCTTGTATTTTTAACGACTACTGTAAAATACCTGTTTTTGTTAAATTATGACGTCAAATTTTACCAATTGAAATATTTGTTAAAAATATAATTATTATTTTTTTTTTACTTCTAATTATGCCCCCATTTTTGTCAGAAAAATTCTTGTTAACGAAACAAATTTCCGTGTTTAATATTTAACAAAGTACTATTTTTATTTTTATTTTAATTCTGACGTCATATTTATTTTTTCTTAGTTTGGTTTTTCGAATGGATATTGCTCAATTGAAACTTATTGCCGTTGAAAAATTATTCCAGATTTTTTTTTTTTTTTTTTTGGCAACGATAAAGGAAATTTTTTAAATTTTATCTAAAAAATCGCCCTTGATTCTGTATGAAAAAGAAGGAAATTTTGAATTATTAAGGAAAATATTTGAATAAAATTAATAAAATATAGCCTATATTCTTTTCTGGGCTATGTTATATTTATCCGCAAAGATAAAAAGACATTAATTAATTCATCAGTTTTGACGTTGACTTCATTTAAATTTTCGTCCACGCTTTCAAATTTATAGCATTAAAATATAATAAGGATTAGGATGAATGGTTGCTTGGCAGCCATTAAGAGAAAATAAAGAAAATGAAATAAATACATTTTAAATAAGTAAATCTCTAAACCAAATTAGTTTATATTATTGGAACACATTAATAAAAAATCTCCAAAATTTGCAGTAATAACTTTAAAAATCTGACAAATGCATAGACGAAATTTCAAAACAATTCGAATAATTTAACTGGTAAATTTCAGTATCTATTTATCACTGAATTCCATTAATGAAATGTGTCATTTTCTCTCAAGGAAAAAAAAAAAATTGAAAATCATTGGATTTGCTATAGAAAAGCATTATTGCGCAAAATAAAATATTCTATATTTTCGGAACGAATGAATCAAATCTAACAAAAAACTCTACAGCTTAATCCCAGTGCCTCACTAACTTAATTTCAAGCCAATCGGATGTTTTTTGCGTTAGTTATCGCGGAACAGACAGACTGACTGACAGACGGAAACCAAAAAATTTCGTGTCTCCTAAGTAAGCCTTCACTGACGTTTCAGCAATTACCAGAAAGTTTTGTGTTATTTAGCATGAAATAATGTTAGTGTATCTTGTTCATAGACATTAAAGATAATATTAATATCATAATACTTAGTCATTTATAGATTGACTTTCTGATGTATCAGGTATTGCTTAACGAAAAATCAACAGTTAAATATAAGGTCTACAGAATTTATGCGATCAAGGCTAACACTGAAAAAAATCAACTTATATTGTTTGTTATAGAGATGTTTCTATAGGAGATAGTGGGGTATCCTGGAATATTTTTTTATAAATATGATTTTAATTCAGCTTTTAGCAGATTGATATTTCACGTAGATTAACTTCTTAACAAAGTAAAAATAAAAATCCTGAAAAATTTACATCGAATTTTTGATGTGTCAATTATTGCTTAGCAAAAAAAAAAAAAAAAAAAAAAAAAAAAAAATAACAATAGAAATATGAGATACCCAACTTATGTGATCAAGGCTAATACAAGAAAAATCGACTTATATTGGCTGTTTTATAAAAATTTCCCAGCGAGGTTAAAGATACAAGAGCATTCGATATTGGAAAACCACAGTAATCGTTAAAATAACTTTACCCTATTATAGAGGTCTGCACGGGCCCGGGCCTGGCCCGTGGCCCGTACCCGGCCCGGCCCGCGGGCCGGGCCGGCGGAATCGTTTCGAATTTTCTAACGGGTCGGGCCGGGCCGACAAACAACATAAACGGGCCGGGCCGGGCCGGCAAAAAAATTGAACGGGCCAGACGGGCCGGGCCGGGCCGATAAAAAAAATTTTCGGGCCTGCCGGCCCGTTCTGAAGATTTAAGCAGAAACGATAAAATATGAGCTATTTTCAACGAAAATGGTTTTAACGAGAATAAGTATAAATGTGGCTATACTAGTTTGACAGCGTCGATATAAAAATGCACAGTGTATCGGCATCGGAGAATTACATTATGTATAACCCGTTTTAATATGTTTTTAGCTGACTCATGCCGGTCCGAGATCACGCTTGCATTACTTTTCTACATATAGACTGGCCGGACCGGTACTAGACTTAATTATTGGCAGAAAACGTGATTTGTAAAATTATTAACATTGATAAAGAACTTATGTTAGCTTAGTCTTCGGATATATACTTTTTGATGATTTTTAAATTAATTTCTCAATAATGCGAAAGTTTGACACATTTTCTGATTAATTTTAAATTGTAAAAGTACAAAAGTGATAAGCCTAACTATTGAAGGGATTTGGAATCGAATAGCGTTTTTCATTTTTGGTAAATAAAATACTTGCATAACTTTGTTGAGATATAATAGTTTCTCAAATGATTGCAGGTTTTTCTCCCTTGCCTTGCTATTGCTTCCGGAAATTCTATTCAAAACGCTAATTATGACAGTATTTTATTTTTTTGCAGTATTCTTAAATTGCTTGTATCAAAAAATAGATAACGCTATTCGATTATATAGTTTCTGAATAAAGATATCTGCTAATCTTATGCGTTTCTGAGAAAAAAAAATGAATTTAGAAATGTATCAGAAAGGAGCTTCTTTGAATTTAAGAATGAATTTGGAATTGAAATCTATAATAAAATGATATAGAAATATATTTATAAATCTTCTTTTATTAAACAACTTCAAAATTAACGATGTTTTTAGCTTTCTTTCTTTTTTCTTTTATTCTAAGCCATATTAATTTTTTAATGAATCTTTATTCGAATATTGAAAGCCTAAGAATCTAAGTAATCATGTTGTTTAACGTTGTTAATGTGTATTTGCTGTAAAATATACTGTAAAATCATTACATAGATATGTACGCAGTATTCTTTAAAGGAATCTTAGTTATATGATAAAAATCGGAATTTTTCAGAAATGGTAGAAATTGTAACGGGCCAAAACGGGCCGGGCCGGGCCTGTTTTCGCTGATTTTTGTACGGGCCGGGCCGGGCCTAAAATATAAAAATTTAAACGGGCCGGGCCCGGGCCGAACTTTTGAGTTTTATAACGGGCCGGACCGGGCCGAAACAACTTTTCTACGGGTGGGCCGGGCCGGGCCGTTCCGGGCCTGGAAATTCCGGCCCGTGCAGACCTCTACCCTATTATCAAAGCTCGATTCCAACATATATAGATCTTCCAAAAAATTATAAAGCGAGAGAAGTCAAAATATACTGTTTTCCAGTGTGCAACCGGTATTTTTTGATAGAGATGTTCACTGCAAATTCTCAAACACAAAAATAAACACATTTTAGAATACTTTTTGCCCCCAAACTCACAACACATTAATGTGCTGTGAAACATTTTTTGTGTTGTGATTGTGTACTTAACTATGTTGCAGAAATATTGCTTTCTATAAATGTGTTCTAAAAATAGTGTTGTTAATTGTGTTTTTGTAAATAGTGTTGATGAAAGTATTTTTTTAAAATAATGTTGTCCTGCACAACACTTTGTCATCAAATTAACAACACATTGTAAACACCACACAATTTAGAGCACTACAAAACATCACATGTAAAACACTTTCAAAATATTTTCTACATGGTGCCTTTGAAATTACACAATTAAAAAAAGAATATTTTGTAATATGTCTAGAAAAGACATTTTCTCCTCTTGTAGTATTCAACAACACTTTTTGCTCTATCTTTTTATTTCGTACAACACATTCGCAATACATTTACAACACAATCGAAAACGATTTTATTTTGAAGTGTTGATTTTTATGTTCAATAATTGTTGCAAGCGTTTCACGCATGTGCAGTATGGGTATTATCATATATCTCTCAGATACCAGTTAATACAAAAATTTGTTTTATTTAGAATCAAATAGTGTTAGTGTAAATTTTACATATGCATTAAAAATAATATTAATATTATAATAATTAGACAAGACATTTACAATAACTTTCTGATATATCAAGTATTGCTTGACAAAAAATTAGTAATTAAAATATAAGATCTACAGAATTTATGTGATCAAGGCTAATACTGGAAAAATAAACGTATATTGTTTATTATAGAAATGTTTCTATAGGAGAGAGTGGGGCATACTGGAATACTTCTTAATAAGTATGAATTTAATTCAGTTTTTAATAGACTGATATTTCATATGCAGATTAATTCATTGATAAATACAAATCCTTAAACATTTGCATCGAATCTTTGATGTGTCAGTTATTGCTTAGCGAAAAATTAACAACAGAAATACCAGATACAGAAATTACGTGATCAACGCTAATAGTAGAAAAAACTGACTTATATTCGCCCGGTTATTGTTACATAAAAGGTTCCATCGAGATAAAGGAAACAAGATCATTCGATTGGAAAATCTCAAGAATCGTTAAATAACTTTATTCTTTTATCAATGATCGATACCAGCACATCTGGACCTTTAAAAAATTTATAGAGCGAGGTAAGCTAAAATTTTCCATTTCTCTGTGTGAAATTGATATTATTTGACAGAGATATGGCTATTATCATTTAAGATACTAATTTACATAAAGTTTTGTTCTACATAGCATACAATAATTTTAGCGCTCCTTGTAAAGTGCATTAAAATAATAGGTATAAAGACCAAACGTATCTGTGAGTAACGCATACGTCATTTTGCGAATGGCAACACTTTCCCCTGCAATTTCAGTTTTGCAATTTTCGCTACTGCAAATTTTACCTTTCTGTAAATCGCACATTTTAAATTTTTACGCCGCCGTATAGAGAAAAAAATTTATTTTCAAATGCAATTTGTTTGAAAGCTGTATCTCAATTTATTTTTGAAATATTAATTTTTTTTATAGTTTTTCGTAGCAATTTTGTAATTGTGGCAACAGAATCACTCCATTTTCTCTTAAAATTGAAAAAAAAAAAGAAAGATAGAAATTAAAATGCGTATATTTTTTCAAAATTATCGTCTTTATAAAATCCAGTGAATTTCCGTTTTATTTCGTTTCATAATTTGGATTATTGAATTTTATATTTTTTCTTTAATTTTAGCTTAAAATAATATGTGTTTGAGAGTTAGACTGACCAATATAAGATGTATTTTTTACTGCAACTAATTTTGTAGGCTTATTATAAGTCAATGAAACAGTTCTTTCTTCAGGATGTTCTTTCGTCGAATTTCGACGGGTTCCACCTCGTATAAATAAAATCAAAAATATTTGCGAATTTTTAATGTGTAATGTATTGTTGCTTAAAAAAAATCAATAGTAAAAATACAAGATCACCAGAATTTATTTGATCAAGGCTTAAAAATACAAGACAAATCAACTTACTCTCATCATATAAATTTTTTTAACAGCGAATGGGGAATTTTGGAACACTTTTGGCTCATGATTTTGGTTCAGTTTTAGCAGGTTGATATTACACATATATTGATTCCTTAACGAAATAAAAATAAATGTGAGGACTCAATAGATGGTTTTTAAAAATATTTATTTAACTCTCTCACTGATAAGCCCATGTTAATACGGTCACAAAACACTAGATTTCACTGCAATTTAAGCAATATTTAAAGTAGTACAATTCAACATATTTAATTATTTTTTAGACATTGAAAAATGATTAATACTCTCAAGGATTACTTTCATTTTCATAATTAAGTTTTTACTTTTTTTTTTTTTAAATAAATATATGTGTATGTGTGTGTGTGTAATTTTGAAAGAATTATCATTTTTTAGCACTGAAAATAAAATGAAAAAAAATACAATTTTGATTTTTTGGTAGACTGTGAGAGGGTTAAATATGCAACTCTTCAATTATTCCAATCCACCTTTTCAGGTAGAACAATTTACCACAGACAAATGTGAACAAGTGCTAAGTATAAAATGCGCATACATTAAAAAAAGGTTACTTAAAACATCCTTAATACATTTAAAGACCTAGAAAAACTGGTCTACTTGCCTAATATTTTTTTAGAGTGCTAATGAGCACACAGTAGGTGCGCAACACGACGCGGCAAAGACTCGACTATGTTATTCCTTGATCCATCACTTGATTGAAGGCATACACCCAGAAAAATGTTTTGTTGAAACAAAAAAAAAAATTGTTTGGTCCAACAAATCTTTTCATTTAAATATGGGTCAATGGAAATTTTGTTGAATAAAGGAAAAAAATATTGTTGATTTTTCTTTTGATATTTTCCGTCCATAATTTTCATCCAAAATGCATCATAACGTAATAATAACGTCATTAATCAATCTCAATTTGAAAAGTTTTTATTATCCAAAAATAATGTTAATCTTTTATAGCTATATAAGTGAATTAAACAAAATTACGCGAGAGAGTTATAGCTACTGCACAGCAATTTAAATTTTGCAAAAACCATTTTATTATTTATATTACCATTTATATAATTATACACACACACACACACACACACACACACACACACACACACACACACACACACACACATACACACACACACACACATATATATATATATATATATATATAGAGAGAGAGAGAGAGAGAGAGAGAGAGAGAGAGAGAGAAAGAGAAATATAATGCATGTATTCTATCATGAACGAAATATTTTCTCATTAAAAATCATTCTATAGTTTTGGGACCAAAGCTCGAAAACCTATAAATAAAAAGCACATTAATTAAAAATACATACACACTGCTCTCCTGTGCTAATGCTGTGCAATACATTTTCGGAATTACATTGATAAACTTTTAACTTCATGAAAACGAAAACAAATATATTTTTTTCATCAAAGTTGCATTTATTTATAAATACTAAAGTTCACATTACATAATTTATTCAGGGGATATTACATGAATAACATGAGACGGATTACAAAAAGAATGTTACAAAATAGAAATTTATTGATTAACATGTAAAGGAAAAAGCACCAAAACACAAAATTTTTAAACAAATAAAACAATAATACAAAATACTGAAATAAATAAAAATAATAATTTCATGCATGTGGGGGGAAAAAAAAGCAAGTAAAAAAGAAGAAATACATTCAGTAGTAATACGCGTAGTGCAACAATCCAATGCATGATAAAAATTCACTTAAAAAATTATTATGAAACACACAGAAACATTGAAATAAATAATTAAAATACGAATATCTTGATTAAAATTACAAAATGATTAAACGGTATTTTCACCCCCCCACCCCCCCGAAATTGAATTCATTCAAAAACCCATATGAATTCATTCCAAATTTTCATTTATGGATATTTTCAGAATGAAAATAAAGAAAGGGCAAGATTTTGAAACAAATAAGTCATTAATCAATTACCTGGGATTTTTTTTATTGCCTTTTTTAAAATTTATAGCCAAGCTAAAAGTCAGAGAAACATTGGTTCACAAAATTAAAATTATCTCAAAAATTTCTAAAAAATGTCTGCAATAAAAATAGGGACATAAACATCAAATTGACTAAGAATTTTTTATCGGAACTTTCAGTGCAAGAGAACTTTTAAATATAACCGTAAAAAATAATACAGAAATTTAATAATTAAGAAATATTTATCTTATTAAGCACTTTTTTCACATTAAAAGATTTATGGATCCCCAAACCACCAGTTAAGACAACGTTTAAAAACACGAAATAAAAATAAATAAATAAATAATAAAAATAAAAATATAATTTTTGATTAAATTTAATCTTAATATCAAATTATTTTAACTGATATTGTATAATAAATTGCTAGATTTTATTTTCAAAATTATCAGAGGTAAATAAAATTTTGTTAATTATGTTTAAAAATTCAAAACAGGGAAATGGTCTTCCTATACCTTCCCCCCCCCCCCCTCCCTTCTTTCGTTTGCTGTATTTTTATATTCAAAATAAATAGTATAATAAATTTCTAGATTTTATTTTCAAAATTATCAGAGGTAAATAAAATTTTGTTTATTATGTTTAAAAATTCAAAACAGGGAAATGGTCTTCCTATACCTCCCCCCCCCCTCCCATCTTCCGTTTGCTGTATTTTTATATTCAAAATAACGCCTCCGGAAAATAATTTTTTAACTTGTTTTTACCGTGTTCGCTTCTTAAAGGATGTCTCTTTTTTTCTTAGTTTCCAAAATATTTCTAAAATCTATAAATAATTTTATGTGCAGTGTTAAAATTTTACTTCCAGTTCGTCAGTTTTTAAAACATAAAATATCAAATTGAGCATAAATTTTAGAAATATTTTTGATAACTAAGAAAAAAAATTACATTCCAAGAAGAGAACACTGAAAAAAGAAGTTACAATATTAATTTTCTGAAGAGATATTTTGACGATAAGAATGCATCGAACTCGCATTGACTTAACATTATCGAGGGGAATTCAATCGCTGAGTGACTAGCACCTTTAAATAAAGTGGTATTTCTTCTAGTGGTATTATAAATTACCGTTAGCGGTTTTTTTTTTTTTTTTTTTTTTTTTTTTTTTTTTTTTTTTTTTTTTTTAAGCAAGAGTTAGAGTAGTCGCTTTTCATCATCAGCATCGAAAAACTTTAGAAAAACGTCGAAAAGGGGCATGCTGAAATTGACATAATAGTATTAAAAAAAAAAAAAAAATGTACATAGTAATTATGGAAAATTAGACTCAGAGATATAGCCAAGAACCAAAGTTATTGAACATAGTCAAAAACTTTCAAGTAACAAAGAATTTATACATAAAAAATATATATGAATATAGTTTCCGAAAAAGTGTAAATGAATTTCTTAAGCGCAAAACATGCAAACAATGAAATAAATATCAAAATACAAACTTATTGATTAGTATAAATCTGTATACTTTATCACGGTAGCACTGTAAATAGCATGACGCATACAAACACTTAATAAACATGAAATAATAATAAAAAAATACATAAAAATTCAAATTAAAGACATGATACACACAAGTAATAAGATCGGTACCAAAATACAAATTTTCTGATTAACTAAGAACAAAAAGAAACCACACAAATGCACAAAAACATTTCTTACATGGAAAAAAATATATAATTAATGCCGAATTAGTTTGATTAATTAAAACACTTTAAAATAAATAAATTAGTAGACTTCTGAAATGAAAGAACATTTTCACGGCAGTAAAACAAAGTAATAAAATATTAATGATGATAAATTATCTTAATGATATTTATGCTAATACTTAACTACAATTAATGACTCATAAGAATTACTATAATACAATCATCATAAATTTATTGTAATTATATTATTAAGGCTAGGAAAGCAATAAAGTCTAAATTAATTATATTGCATGGTTGGCAACTGCCTTTCACACTCATCGCTTTTCCAGCTAAGCGAATTAATTTCATCTTGGTAAGGAAACTTTATGACTTAGATACTGCACTGACTATAGGCTGAGAAATCAATTTTTAAGTTCTTAATTTGCTTTTCCGCTGCATATTTTAAAAGTGAGGTAAAAACCTCTGTCAGTAAACATATAAATCAAATTTTTTAAGGGCAAGAAGAAGAAGAATATTTGTCTAGGGCCAGAAAGCGGATTTTTACATTGTTAAGAATTCCCAGTTTCAACCAGTTAATTATTTCAGTTAAATAATTCCATTCTGTCATGGTAATCATAATTCTAAGAGAAAAATGTTGGGTTTTATGTGAACTGAATGTTGAGAAAGAAATTAATAAAATCTAAATATCTGACCCATTGCATATAAATAAAATTTTGAAAAATAAATTGCGATTGCAAGGTAGAAATTAAAAAAAAAAAAAAAAAAAAAAAAAAAAAAAAAAAAAAAAGCTTACTTTAGATCATTTTGCTGTTTGCAAACAGCCGGACAGCACGGTATTGCTTACATACAATTTATATTATTTTAAAAATCATTTTTTTTAAATCTGAAATATTTAAGTTATTCAGTTGTATGACTCATATTTAAGCTGTGCAGTTGTTTGAATGTTCATACATTTCGATTGTTTTCTTATAGCACATGGCTCAGCACAATTCAAAATATTTTAAAATATATCTCATAAACAAATGTCATATGCATTTTCATGTACAAAGCTTTTAAACTACATGATGGGGCAGAAAGTTAGTGCGTGTTTTAAATTCTTGTGAAAGATTCATGAAGGAATTAATATTTATGTGAGTAAAATCGGTGGCATGCTCATTATATTTTTTTCTCCTTTACACATTTTACAAATCTTAAAATGTGAGATATGTTGATATAAAATACTTTGTCATACTTATGATGCAATTAGGTTTATTAATAAAAATGGTGCATTAGTTTTTAAACAACAAAAATCTGGGATCATTAAAATAAACTCTAAAAATGTTCCTGATGAGATTTAAAAAATTATAATTATATTTTTAGAGTAATTAAGAAAATATTAACTCAGTTCACTTTATTTGCAATAAAGATTTAGAATATACTTAATGAAAGCTACATTTGAAATTTTGAAATAGAATTTGGTAATTGTTAGATCAAAATGAAATTAAAAGATGCATTTTATTTAAATCGTTAATTAAGAAAATATTAGCGCAGTTCACTTTATTTGCAATAAAGACTTAGAATATATTTAATGAAAGCTACATTTGAATTTTTTAAGTAGAATTTGGTAATTGTTAGATCAAAATGAAATTAAAAGATGCATTTTATTTAAATCGTTATTAGTTATTTCGCCAAATTCTAAATTGTTTTCATTTAAAGAATTATAAATTAAAATTATTTTTCAATAACTTTATAGAAATACGAAATCCATGACATTTTTTATTAATTTTAGCCGCATTTGCAGCTAGTAGCTATCAGATCCTTTTGGGATTTCAAGGTTATTTTGTCCTCTTCGTCGGAAACTAACATGCTAAGTGGGGCGAAGTCTTGTGCAATACAACATGGATTCTTAAGCTCCTTATAAATTGTACTTCCGATTGCTTTTATAACAGCATAATTAGTATAATTTAAATGTCCCGGTAAAGGGAAAGCACACCTACCATGACACTTATTGGACTGATATTCCTTTGGAGCTATAACAAAATCCTTCCATCCTGAATAATCGAAACTAAAGGTAAACGGTCTGAGGGCACAAGTTTTGGGGAATTTCCGCTTAGGCACAAATGATCTTAAATTAGGCTTTTTGTTTATAATTTTATCATAATGAAGAGGTCCCAAATGTTTCGAATGGGGCAAGAAATGACTTATATCTTCGATGTCGTCGTGTTCTTTAAAAATAAGAAATATATCAACTTTATCTCTGGCGAGGTTTATGTCGGCAGTATTTTCAACTGGATATAAACGGACCTTGTAATTCAAGGAGGGTGCTTCATCCTTTATTTGGCAAGCTTGGTACAAAGACTTTATGTCGAACTTCATCTCTAATATATCATCTGGAAAACGGGGCTTTGAAACAAGTGTCAATATAGAGCAGTCATCATCGTAGCCATCCATATCTCGGGATCCAATTACTGGAACGATGTCTATTACGAACTCGTTTTGCATAAGTCCAGGGGATTTTTCAATAAGTGGAAATTCCATCCACAGCTGAATCTTCAAAATGGTGCTGTTTGTTTTCCGGTAGGGTGCGGTGAAACGGAATTGATCATCCTTAATATGTTCCACTGTAAAAATAAAGAATAAATGTAATTAAAAAATGCTTTCAAATCACAGAAATAATCACAGAAATATAGAATGTATATATATATATATATCTGTGGCTTCCGATAATAACCAGGTAAAGCACATTTTAAAAAAAAATCAAATAATTTGGGAAAATGCAAGTTTTAAAGAGTACTTTCATCTGCCATAGTACTGAAAAATGGAAATCGAATACTTCCCGTCATAGGACACTATAAATTTTCAACTATATATTTTCCTTTAAAAATTGGAAAAAAAAATTAATTGGTTCTCAATTAATAAAAACCATTTTTATATATCTATTTTGGCAAAAAAAAAAGAGGTTCTTATATCCTAATTGAATGTAGCGAAAATTATTAAGTTCTAATCTATTTTATAAAAGTAACGATAAAAAGACATTTGAAAACTTTAAACGTTAATTACTCAAAATATTAAAAATGTATCTTACTTGGTTATTACCGGAAGCCACAGATATATATATTTACGATTCACTAAAAAGTAGAAATGGGAGTTCCACCAAATCAGCCAGCTATCACCAATATGAATTTATACATCACAACATATTTTTGTCACCAAATTTGGCAATATTTCGTTAAGTTCATCAAAATATGGGACTATTGTAGTAACCCTGCCTTAGTACTTCTCAAAAAATACTCATTGGATTTCTCCATAGGAAATCAACTATTCCCTCTCCATTGAACTAAAAGAAAGCATGTACAAAGAAAAAGAAATTTTTCATAACAATGTGAAATATAAAACAAGTCTTGATTACGTCTTGACAAGTCTTGATTACGTCCATTATATTTCATGTTATGTCCATTATATTTCATGTTACGTCCATTATATTTCATGATGTTTTATATTTCACATTGTTATGAAAAAGAAATTTTTCATAACAATGTGAAATATAAAACAAGTCTTGATTATGTCTTGACAAGTCTTGATTACGTCCATTAATAACTATATCGTAATAATAATAATATATATTTTACAACTAAAAGGTAAGAACTTATATTATAAGTAATTATTTTACTTATAATACGTTACTTTATTAATAAAAATATTTAAAATATATTAAAAATTGACATATTTCAATTCATTTTTATTGAGCCACATTGTTAAAAATTTGACCCATTTGCTGCAGCGTCACTCCACAACTCTTATAGAATATCTCTTTTAGGACCAATGAGAATGCTCCATAACACAGTAAAGTAAACGTTTTCTATAAAAGAGTTGGAGTGATGCTGCAGCAAATGGGTCAAATTTTTAACAGCATTTTCAGAATGTAAATAGAAAAAAAAAAATACGAATACAATGAACATGAAAAACCACAGGAATAAATAATGATTGAATTCAAATTGAATAATGTAACGCCCTCTATATTTTCGACATTGTCCTTGTCCTAACTGTGTATTTATCCGGTAAACTATCCAACCATTCAATTTACAGGGTAACTACATAGTTAGAATACGGACAATGTCGAAAATATAGAGGGCGTTATATATTTAACTTGATTTCAATAATTATTTACTCGGGTTTTTCTTGTTATTGTGTTTGTAAATTTTTCTATTTACATTCTGAAAATGGTTCAATAAAAATGAGATGAAACATTTCAATTTTGAATATTTTTATTAATAAAGTAACGTCTTATAAGCAAAATAATTATTTACCTTTCCGTTGTAGAATATATATTGTTATTATCACGATATCGGAATTTTTGAGATAATTCAGAATTTCATTTAACAATATTTCTACCGGTATCAAATGGCTTCTTTCAAGCGATTTCAATTTATGATCATTTTTTAAATAAATGAAGACTTTTGGTTATACTGGTTAGCTTCAATAATTACAAGTAAAATACAAGTAAAGCCACACTTTAAAAATCTTATAAAATATGTGATTACAAATTAAGAATTCATTTTAAGAAATTATTTTAGATCCTTTATCAGCATTTAACTTCTTTTTGAGGTAATAAATAATATTTTATAAAATGACCCAATTAAAGAAATTAAATTCATATCAAATGATATTACTTAAAAAGCCATCACACTTACTTACATACTTAATGCGTTTATTTGCCTTATAGAAGCTTATATACTCCAGCACTTGCGTATTTTGTGTATTAAACTTACACAGACATCTTGTGTATTAAACTTTTAAAATATACAGCAAACTGTCTAGTCATTTGATTTTTTTTAAGAAAGCAGTTATATAACAGTAATTTACTAGTACTATCACCATAATAAGGTCAATAATAGTGTCAGATATACTTCATAATACGCTCAAGGGTAACCCTTATTTCTAAAAACGGTGGAATGACTGGACAGTTTTCTTCAGATTTTTAACAGTAAAACATAATCTGATAATGTAACTATCTGATCCACCTCGCATTACCAGGCCAGTATTAACCCTTTACTGCAGTGGTTATTAACATTAATTGGTAAAGAACCAACCCTTAAGGGGAGGGGGGGGGGAAATATCGCGACCCACCAATTATAAGTGTGTATATCAGTAAGGAAATTATTGTATGACCTCCATAAGCTATCAGCAATTCCATCCTATGAAAAAGAACAAATATTCATATTTAGGATACACTAAAGTAAAAAAAAAAAAAAAAAAGAGTTGGTAATCCCAATGTGTGTAGGTGGAATAATAATTTAAACAACATGCATAATACAGGGTGTCCACTCTCAACGGTGGCCAATAGCTAATTTCTAAACAGTTAGTTATAGACATATAGTTCCAATTGCAAAAATGCTTTTAAAAAAGGTAAAGAATTTTTTTTAAATGATTTAGGGCGAAAAAAATTCAGTAAAAAATTACGAAAATTAAATTTTTGTACTTTCCCCCAGTCCTATTAGTGATATTTAGTAAATTTTTACCACTACTCTAACAAGTTAAACAAAAAAGGTCCCATTCCTCTGCGACTAAAACTGACTGAGTAATAGCTTCTTAAAGCTGAAGTATATTTTTTGCTGCAAAATAGGGTCAGTCACAAATTTACTGGAAATAAAAATAAAAGTCAGATGTAAATTTAACATTAACATTTAGAGTAAAATAATTTTTACAATATTATTTTTAAACTTATGTTGATGTTTACATATTAAAGCAAAACATACAACTTGTACTAAAAATATAATTTAAAAAATAACAGAAATTTTGTTAAATTACATTATGAAAATCACAATTTGTTACATAATGATCTATTAGCTTACGTAACCTAATAGAATTTGGTGTACTCCTTTAAAATAAATAAATGATACGCACCTAAAATCGTATTAATATTACATTGTCATTGAATATAAATAAGTTCGCGAATTGAACCTCGATCAGATATTTGGAAGTGAGTTAAAATTTGAATACAAATTTTGAACTAAGAAAAAATACATAAGAAAGCCATAAGTAAATTAAAAACTTATCAAAACAAAACACCTTTTTAAAATAAAATCATGAAAAGAAACAGCTTCATTTCCTTACAAAGTAAAAGATATGTAAAAATACAATTGAGAATGTTAATTTCAAAACACACTTTATAGTTTTTGTTTTCTCTATCAGTCTATATCAATCTGCAAAAATCTAACTCTATAATCTCCAAATTTATAATGTAAACCAATGGAAGCATTTAAAGGTTTTTCGCGATTTCCTAAAATCTGATTTTCTCGATAAAGAGAATTTTGAAACTCAGCTTTTTAATTATTTTAACCGATTTAGAAGTTAATCAATTAAAATTAACGCTACCGTAAAACTTATATAGTGGCTGCAAATTCAGTTAAATCGCCTTAAAAATACTGATTTTCCTCATTTAAAACACTTTTGTAATTGGAATTATATGTCCGTGACATACGGTTTAGGAATTAGCCATTAGACAGCGTTGGAAATGGACGACCTTTATAATACTTTAAGCACTTAGCGTACGTTCCCTTAAAGCTTAGCGCAACTCATCCGTTTTCGGTTACTGAAAAGTGGTTTAAGTCATGAAATTCAAAGTTCCATAACTCGGTCAATTTTAGCGTTAGATGAATGGGACCTTTTTTGTGTTGCTTGTTAGAGGGATGGAGAATTTTTATTAATATCACTTATAGAACCGGGGGACTGTATATAAATTTTATTTTTGTAATTTTTTAGAAATTGATTTTGACCTAAATCACTTAAAAAACAATTCTTTACCTTTTTAAAAGCATTTTTGCAATTGGATCTATATGTCTATGACTAACGGTTTAGAAATTAGCCATTGGCCACCGTTGAGAGTGGACACCCTGTATAAAGATGATGAAAAATATATGTTTAATTATTATCAAAGCATAACTTTATAATCAGATTTTTGGCATTGGTGTTTATCGATGAGGGGGTTTAATATTAGGGTTGAAACTGGTTAATTTAGACTTCAAGTCACTTATTACATTCAGTTTGTTTCTGTACCTGTTTTTCAAAAGCAGCAAAATAGAAAAAGTAAGTACAAAAAGTATGTCATGTTGAGCTCTATCAAGGACTTCTAAGATGATTTAGATATTTTGGGATATTTTGCTCGTGTATTCATCTAGAAGGAAATTAAGGATCTTCCCTTGAAATATCACTTGCTGTTGAAATTGTTACATTTTTTAAACAGATGAAATCAAAGATATATTTTTGTGATAAACTTCAATTGTTTCACGGCCCATTAAAACACCCACCGCGACCCACAAGTGGAACGTGACCCATGGGTTGAGAAAGGTTGCTATAGTGCATACTGTTGCCAATTATGAACAAATTAAATTTTCTCTCCTTATCATTTATTTACCGTTTCCTTGTAATAATTTTATGGTTTATGTATTCATTTTTACCTTCCACTTTACTAGGCATAGGTAGATTTCTAACCAAAATAAATAAATAAATAAATAAATAAATAATAAAATAAATGCAAAATTTTATTAAAAAAAATTTTTTTTTTCAAAAGAATATGTTTTAAAAGTTATTTTAAAACTATTTTCAGCAAGGCTTTTTAAGCCAAAGGTATATAGGCTAAACAAGGCAACGATATATTTTAATGAGAAGCTTAATCCGACGCAGTAAACTGTTAGTTAACATGATGATCATTTTTGGGGTTATAAGGGTGTTTCTTTTACCCAATTCGGTACTATTTGATTATTTTGTAGACCAAAAAACGTAACGTCAAACTACAAGATTAAATGACAATAACAGCTTATCGTAAATGTCTTATTCACTTGATATTAAACACGTTACACGTGTTTGTTACGTCATCAAGTGATTTTTAATTCGACGTTTTATCTGTATTTTCATTAATCTTTTACTAATTTATTTGTTTTTTCGTTATTTCAAATAAAAAGTATGCCGATTTGTATAATTTATGTTTAGTTTGGCAATTTATATAATTTGCCAAAATTGATCGATGGCATAATCATATCAGCATTTTTGCATTAGAGCATTACTATGTATCAAAGATATTTAAATATACGCTTAAATTTTATTTTAGAATTGTAATGAATTTTAAAAATAGTTTACACGTTTTATTTACATATTTTATTACTATGCATGCCCACGATGGTTAGTATTACGGTGGCTCTTAACGATTTGTTTCAAATATAGATTGTGTGGGACAGACCTGCACAACCTTTTACTAAGCAGGGGTACATCTCAGCTTTTAGCAAGCATGGAAGGGTGCCATTATTACATGGCTCACAACTTGCAAGAAAATCACCTTTTAATTATTAGTAGGAATACATATATGCAAATGCATAACGCAATAGAGATATAATGCCCCTATAAATCTAAAATGCTATGTAAATAATAATAATAATAATAATAATTGTAAATTGTAATAAATTTCGAATAATACATTTTTTCTGCGAGGTGTTATCTGAAACATTTTTGAATTGGAAGGAGCCAAAATCTGATATAACGCCAATTATTAAAAATAAAATGGTAATCAGAAGTATTTTCAGATTTTTTGATGAAGCAAATATTCTGCAATAACAACATTTTTTTTCCCTTTGAGGTATAAATTTGCCATTATAAAAAATACAGAAACAAAGTTATGGTTGGTTCCAAAAAAAGAGCCTGGAAAAGTTTTTTATTGATGTAAATCCTTTCGCACAATTTATAATTAAAAAAACTAATTAAATTAATTATCTTAAGTTTTAAAGGTCTCTGGGGAAGAAAAACGCTGCCTTTATCCCATTTTATAAAACGGCCAAATGACCAGTGAAACAACCTCAAAAACAAAAATGCTAAAATTTGATGTACAAAAGAGGGGGGAGGTAGTTTTTTTTCTACATTTTGTTTTTTAATATGTTGAAAAAATTATTGCCGACATTTATTAATTCATATTGGCTTAATTACCATACAAATATTCATAAAGAATAACTAGATATTAGTGAAGAAATACAACAGCACGTGATTAGTGCTGCTGTTTTCCTTTTAATATGTTCCGTTATAATTTTTGTTGTGGGAAATACATCTGTAGAGATTTTTAAAGCATCTGTCAAACAAATATCAAGGATTTTAAATAAAGTACTCTTTACAAGCAAATTTTATTTAAAAAAGAAAAAAGACTAAATATAGGAAACCTGCAAAAGGACACAGAAAACCTGCAAAGGGCGCCGCATTGGATAGTCCTGGTGTGGGATATCGTGTAACAGCTTTCGTACCGATAAACTCAAAAATACATTTCTTTTAACTTTAAGTATTATAGTTTTAAAGATATCTTCGAAAATTTCGTGCAAAAATATGTTCCTCCCATCTATTTCCGAATCTACTGAAGCTAAAATTATGAGAAAAATTAGAGGTAGTAAAAGTTAATTTAAACCTCGCAGGAAATCTCTAGCGATTACGCTAGGTCACGTAGTTTTTGAGAAAAGCGCATTTTTGCGTTACACGCAAATTCCGATTTCAGAAATGTTTTATTATTTCATTCATGAAGAAATAATAATAATATAAAAATATAGTTATAAGATGGTGCTAATTTTTTTAATTTAAAAACATTAAGATTTTTAAAATGAGAGGATTAACCCACCGGCATAATAGAGGAAAATATCGCGAATTCTGAAGAATTTTTATAAATTATTTTTATCGTTACGCATTTTAATGGGGAATATTGTTTATATAAAGAAAACGTTACATAAAAAGCTTAAATATTAAAATAAACGTTTAGAACAGCGTGACTTTTTAATGAGTTTTTTGCGAAATTATCTTTTTAAAAAATCCTTTTAAAGCTTATTTATTTTTAAATATAAATATGAAAAAAACATAATTCCAGAAATTTGTATATTTTTGTCACATTCGTAGCAAAATATTTAATATTGTAGAAGAAAATTATCGCTTTCTTTTAAATATGATGTAATTTTTATTTACTCCAGCTTTTCACTTAGCCTCTGAAACTCACTGTTAATGGAATGAAAAATTATTGAAATGTAATTTTTGAATGGTGAAAAGAAATGTATTTTTTTTTAAAGTACGACGTCCTTTTTCTCAACATTTACTTATTTTTTAGTGTTCCGTACTTAAAAAATAGAAACAGAACCATTATAATTTCGCTCTTCTGTATGTTTGTCACAGCCACTTTACTTCTAAACTACGGAATGTGGAAAGTTCTAATTGGGAGAAGTAATAAAGACTACTCAGCAATATATTAACAGATTATTAAGCATTACAAATATATTTAGGGAATGTGTAGAGCATCTGTTTAAGTTTTTTGGAAAAAAAATTCTTCGTATATCGTGTTTGGCCATCGTGAAAGCTTTTGTAACGCTGAACTCAAAACACATTTATTTTAATTTTATGTATTGTATTTTCAAAGATATCGTCGAAAATGTAGCGAAAAAATATATTCCCACCCACCTATTTTTGGAATTTTACTAAAACTAAAATTATAAAAAAATAGAGGTAGTAGACATTAATTTAAACCTTGCAGGAAAAGCTATAGCGATTATCCTAGGTCACATAGTTTTTGAGAAAAGAGCATTTTTCCTTTACACACAAATTTCGATTTACAGGCATTCAGTAAAAGTGTTGAGGAGCGTTGAAAATACATCTCGTTATAATATTACAAAAGCATTTTTCATAATGATTTTCGAAATAAATTGTCAAAAAATTAGGTGAGATATTAACCCTTGAAAGTATCGGCGGTTTGGACATAAATAATGGTGGAAGCGTCTTACTTTATGTACCACCGACTTTTAAAGCCCAGTAGCTGTACAAAAGCAATAATCGTCAAATAGTTAAAAACATACTAATTGAACTAGAATCAACCCATTAACGCTTAAATTATTTTCATGGAAAAATTTAAAATTTAGATTTCCCACCATTTTTAATAAAAGAGCATTTTTATGTTCAAGATTATTGTCTTAAGAAAGAAGGTATTTATTTATCTTTTTTTGCCACTAAGTCTAGTGATCTAAAAATACGCCATCGGGTGTGAATGATTAATCAGATAAATACTATGAAATTCACGACTAGTTTGCATTGAGTGGATCTCATATAATACACCTTTTGTGTTTTTGAGAATTAATTAACAATAAAATGGGCGTGAGCGGTTATTTTGACTGCTACTATATGAATATATTTCGGTTCAAACCAGATATTTTTTAATTAAAAAAAGTATAAAAGCTACAAAGAAGAATAACGTTAAATAAAATTTTTTAACTATTTTAAATCAAAATTCTGGTGTGAAATATTTTTATAAACTTGACTAAAATTTCCGGCCTTTCTAGTCTACCTGAAAAAATGTTGCACGGACCATGGCGATGTTGCAAATTTGCAACATACTTTCGTGCCGTGCTTAACACAATGCCGAGTTTTAATTTTAAACAAGGGTTTTATTTTAGCTACACTGTAAAAACAACAGATTATTATTTCATTGAATTTAGTTTTATGAAATGCTGAATGAAGTTTAAATATGCACTATTTTTACTGTCAGTACCGAATTAAGTTTATATAATAATAATAATAATAATAATAATAACAACAGTATGCAACCCTCTGAGCGCGAGTAATACTCACACTTGACAGTCTATTTAACTGTAATGAGAAAACGGCATCTGTAATCAATAAGGATTTAACCCTCTCATGCATACGGGCCTCATATGAGGACAGATAATTATTGTATTATTAAGGAAAAAAACTTTTGAGCATTCATTTATCGAGATCCGATTTGTTGATAGATAATAGCTAGCATATTATACAATAATAAAATTATTTTATAATGGGTTTTCATTTATCTCAAAAAAATATTTTTAGTCAATAATGCAAAATAATGAAAAATAATTTATGCATGAGAGGGATAAACAATAAAGATAAATAAACTCCATTATTACGCCTTTCTTTCAACAATGGTTGTAATTCAATTGCCACCATTTTGCAGAATTTTCATTAAAAAATTTTTAAATTAAATTTAACAATTTTTTTTTTTTTTTTTTTTTTTTTTTTTTTTTAAAGTTTGTGCGAGCATATCTACAACTGAACAACTTTTATTTAAAAGTATATTTGGTAATATTGGTTCTTCCTTGATAAAAAAAAAAAAAAAAAAAAAAAAAAAAAAAAAAAACAGCCTTGTTTAATAAATCTATAGAAAAATGGTAAAACTGATTCTGTTGTAAGATGAGGCAAGATGACTAAGAAAACATCAATTCTTTTTTAAATGGTGAAATTGGTTCTGTAGAAATTTCAGGGCAGATGACTTGAGAGCAACTTTGTTTTCTAAATATATACGTAGATGGTAAAACTGATTGTGTAGAAAGCTCAAGGCAGATTACTAAAAAAACAGAATTATTATTTTAAAATGTATAAATAATAAATAAATTTGATTCTGTAGGGAGCTGAAGGCAGATGACTAAAAAAAAGCAGCTTTATTTTTTAAATACATAGATAATTGTTAAAACTGTTTCTGTAGCAATCTCAAAGCAGATGACTAAACAGACAAACTTGTTTTATAAATATACAGATAATTTTTAAAATTTATTTTGTTGAATGGTTATTTAAGTATACAGATAATTAGTAAAATTGATTCTGTAGAAAGCTCGAGTCAGTTGGCTAAAAAGAAAAACTAGTCTTTCATTGGTTTATTGTATGGTAATATATGAATTACTCTGGTTATATAATGTCCATTTATCTACATATTTCTTAGTAATTTGGTAATCTGCCTTCTATTTCTCTTCAAACTTCAACTGTTTTTAATAATATGAATGTAAAAATACTGGTTTCATTGGTTCTTTTATTGGTGTTGTCTGAATAACTTTGGATGTATTTATAAAAGTATTTATATATATATATATATATATATATATATATATATAGATAGATAGATAGATAGATAGATAGACAGATAGATAGAGAGATAGATAATTGGTGAAGTTGATTCTATTGAAAGCTCAAGGCAGATGAATAAAAAAAAAAGCAGCATTGTTTTCTAAATATATAGATAATTAGTAAAATTGACTCTTCAGATATTTCAGAGCAGATGAATAAAAAAACAGCCTTGTTTTCTAAATATATATAGATAATTGGTAAAATTAATTCCTTAGAAAGCTCTAGGTAGATGACTAAAAAAACAGCCTTGTTTTTGAAATATATAGGCAATTGATAAAATTGATTCTCTCGAAAACTTAATACTCCTGTCCCTGTCCGCGAAGACTCTCACGAGGTAATGTTATTCCTATGGGGAAGCATTTTTCTAATAACTCTTTCACATTTTGACATTTTATTTATTTATTTTTATTTATTTATTTATTTATTTATTTATTTTTTTCATTGGATGGCTGAGATCCTTTTCAAGATCGCTTTTTGATTACTTTTTTCAATTTTGGTAATTTTTATTTTTGCTTTTTTAATTTTTTTAATTTTTGGTATTTTTTATAAAGTTATTTTCACTTTCAAAACCGATTTAGAAAATGAAAGTAACTTTATAGAAAATAGCTGCGACCAAAATAAAAAAAAGTTATCAAGGAGCGATCTTGAGAGGGACCTCGCTATCCAATGCAAAAAAATGTCAAAATGCGAAAGAGTTATAAGAAAAATGCCTTCCCATAGGAATAGCATTAGCTCGCGAGTGTCTTCGCGGACAGGGACAAGAGCCTTAAAACTTTATTTTTAAACAATGAAATAGCTTCATGTCAAATTTTATAGATGAAAAGTCTATGAATTAAAAAAAAAGGAAAAAAAAAAGAAAACTTTTAAGGATTTTGAAATGCGCAATGGATGCTGTATATTTAATCCTGCCAAATTTCATTTTAAATGCAATAATAAAAGCATAATGAGAAACTAACAGTAATAAAGAAGTTTGTTAAAGGATATACAAATTCATTTATGTTTCTCTAAAAGATTTACTTATTACTTACACAAAATTAACACTAATCAAGCGCAATTATTTGAATGTATAATTCAATTTGGGTATTTTAAACCATTATTTTTAAACAATGTAATAATTTCTTATCAAATTTTATTGATGAAAAGCCTATAAATAAAAACATAAAAAATAATTCTAAAAATAAATAAATAAATAAATAAAGGATTTCTAAATGCATAATGGATGCTGTATATTTATTCCTCCCAAATTTCATTTTAAATGCAATAATAATAAAAGCATAAAGAGAAATTACTGTAATAAAAAAGTTAGTTAAAGGATATACAAATTCATGTATGTTTCACTAAACAATTTACTTGTTATTTACATAAAATTAATATTAATCAAGCGCAATTATTTGAGTGTATAATTTATTTTAGGTACTTAAAACATTATTTTTACACAATGAACTAGCGTAATGTTAAATTTTATAAATTAAAATAACTAAAATTCGGAAAAATTAAGAAATTTTTAAAGGATTTCTAACTGCATAGTGAATGTTGTGTATTTATTCCCCCCAAATTTCATTTTAAATGCAATAATCAGAAAAGCAAAAATCAGAAGTTACAGCAATGAAAAGTTAGTTAAAGGATATATAGATTCATGTTGTTTCTCTAAACAGTTTACTTACTATTTTTGCAAAATTAACATTAATCTAGCGCTATTATTTGAATGTGGAATTTACTTTAGATACTTTAGAACATTAATTTTGAACAATGACATAGAGTCATATCAAATTTTATTGGTGAAAGTCTATAAATAAAAAAATAAAAAAATAAAGGATTTCCAAATGCATAATAATGGATGCTGTATATTTATTCCTCCCAAATTTAATTTTAAATGCAATAATAATAAAAGCATTATGAGAAATTACTGTGATAAAAAAGTTGTTAAAGAACATACAAATTCATGTATGTTTCTCTAGACAATTTATTTATTATTTAAATAAAAGAAACACTAATCAAGCGCAATTATTTAAATGTATAATTTAATTTGGGTATTTTAATACATTATTTTTACACAATGAACTAACGTAATGTCAAATTTTATAAATTAAAATTGCATGAATTAAATTAACTAAAATTCGGCAAAATTAATAAATTTTTAAAGGATTTATAACTGTATAGTGAATGTTGTATATTTATTTCCCCCCAAATTTCATTTTAAATGCAATAATCAGAAAAGTAAAATCAGAAATTACAGAAATGAAAAAGTTAGTTGAAGGATATATAGATTCATGTTGTTTCTTTAAACAGTTTACTTATTATGTTTGCAAAATTAACATTAATCTAGCGTTATTATTTGAATGTAGAATTTACTTTAGATACTTTAAAACATTAATTTTGAACAATGACACAGCGCCATATCAAATTTTATTGGCGAAAGTATATTAATAAAAAGTCCTTCCGGCAATGCCGGGAGGAAGAGGTAGCTTTCATATACTTATATATTTATTTATTTATTTTAAGGTAAGTTACATTGTTCAAAAACACTAAGCTCAAATTAGTGGAAATAATCTTATAAAATTAGTGATTTTATAAGATTGAAACTAGTTTTTGTCAAGACTGAATATTAATAGGAATTTTTAGAAATTAGTCATCTTTTATTCAACCTGATTTTATTTTAAGTGATTTAGAGAGTCACCAAATTTTACGATATCATAAAGTGTATGCCATTTTAAAGCAACATTGTGGATCGTTCAGATCAGACTGTTTCAAAATGTCAGCCATAAGCAAAATTCAAAGTGCTATAACTCAGTCATTTTATAAGATATAGACAAAATAAAAAGTGTTCTGGAATCTTTGTTTTAAGTCCTAACACGTAAAAGGAAAATATTTTTCAATTTTTAATTTTTTCGCACTTAATTTTAAATTTTAAATTTTTAAAAAAATTTAAAATGGCCACCATTTTGAAACAAAATGGTGGATGATGCTGGCCAACGAACTCGGTCGAGACATTTGTATGTACTATGTACATCCCAAGTTTCATTGAAATCGGTTGATAAATACGCGTGTTATCACGTGACAAAAATCAGATCGTTTCAAAATGTCAGACATAAGAAAAATTCAAAGTGCTGTAACTCAATCATTTTGTAAGATATAGACAAAATAAAAAGTGTTCTGGAATCGTCGTTTTATGTTCTAACACGTAAAAGAAAAATATTTTTCAAATTTTGATTTTTTCGCATTTAATTTTAAATTTTTAAATTTTTAAAAAATTTAAAATGGCCACCATTTTGAAACAAAATGGCGGATGATGCTGGCCAACGAACACGGTCGAGACATTTGTATGTACTAAGTACATACCAAGTTTCATTGAAATCGGTTTATAAGTACGAGTGTTATCACGTGACAAAAATCAGAACTCATCGTTTCATAATGCCAGCTATAAGAAAAATTCAAAGTGCTATAACTCAATCATTTTTTAAGATATAGACAAAATAAAAAGTGTTCTGGAATCTTTGTTTTAAGTTCTAACACGTAAAAGGAAAATATTTTTCAACTTTTAATTTTTTCGCATTTAATTTTAAATTTTAAATTTTTTAAAAAATTTAAAATGGCCGCCATTTTGAAACAAAATGGCGCATGATGCTGACCAATGAACTCGGTCGAGACATTTATATGTACTATGTACATGCCAAGTTTCATTGAAATCGGTTCATAAGTACGCGTGTTATCACGTGACAAAATCAGATCGTTTCAAAATGTCAGCCATAAGAAAAATTCAAAGTGCTATAACTCAATCATTTTTTAAGATATAGACAAAATAAAAAGTGTTCTGGAATCTTTGTTTTAAGTTCTAACACGTAAAAGGAAAATATTTTTCAACTTTCAATTTTTTCGCATTTAATTTTAAATTTTAAATTTTTTAAAAAATTTAAAATGGCCGCCATTTTGAAACAAAATGGCGGATGATGCTGGCCAACAAACTCGGTCGAGACATTTGTATGTACTATGTACATACCAAGTTTCATTGAAATCGGTTCATAAGTATGCGTGTTATCACGTGACAAAAATCAGATCGTTTCAAAATGTCAGCCATAAGAAAAATTCAAAGTGCTATAACTCAATCATTTTTTAAGATATAGACAAAATAAAAAGTGTTCTGGAATCTTTGTTTTAAGTTCTAACACGCAAAAGGAAAATATTTTTCAACTTTTAATTTTTTCGCATTTAATTTTAAATTTTAATTTTTTTTTAAAATTTAAAATGGCCGCCATTTTGAAACAAAATGGCGGATGATGCTGACCAAAGAACTCGGTCGAGACATTTGTATGTACTATGTACATACCAAGTTTCATTCAAATCGGTTCATAAATACGTTAGTTATCGCATGACAAAAATCAGATATATATATATATATATATATATATGGTTATATATATATATATATATATGTCAACATTTGAACGGAGGGTGGTTTTGGGGTCTGGGGGTCATGATCGGTGAAAATATACCAAAATTTTCCGGAAGTGTTTTCCTCCGGACGTCTGCAATAGGTAGCTTTTTACTTTTTGTAATGAAAGCTACCTAAAAATAAATAAATAAAAAAAAAATAAAGGATTTTTAAATGCATAATAATGAATGCTGTACATTTATTCCTCCAAAATTTAATTTTAAATGCAATAATAATAAAAGCATCATGAGAAATTATTGTGATAAAAAAGTTGGTTAAAGACATATAAATTCATGTATGTTTCTCTAGACAATTTATTTATTATTTAAATAAAAGAAACTGTAATCAAGCGCAATTATTTGAATGTATAATTTAATTTAGGTATTTTAATACATTATTTTTACATAATGAACTAGCGTAATGTCAAATTTTATAAATTAAAATAACTAAAATTCGGAAAAATTAAGAAATTTTTAAAGGATTTCTAACTGCATAGTGAATGTTGTATATTTATTCCCCCCAAATTTCATTTTAAATGAAATAATCAGAAAAGCAAAATCAGAAATTACAGTAATGAAAAGTTAGTTAAAGGATATATAGATTCATGTTGTTTCTCTAAACAGTTTACTTACTATTTTTGCAAAATTAACACAAATCAAGAGCAAGATTCTAGCAAAACTATTGGTTTAAGAGTTCCTAAAAATATTGATAATGATGTAAAACTAATGTATCTTGGACTTATACTTCATTTTAAAGCAATTTATTTATTTAAAATTTTAATTATAAAATTAAAAAAATTCCTTTTTTTAAATTGAAAATTTTAAATAAACAATACAATTATAATACTAAATTTGAAGTATAACTTATTCTTTAATTTAAAATGAAGATATTTACCGAATTTGATGCAAATTGTTTTATTAGGTTTTTTAGAAAGGTTCCGCGCAGTCAAAGAGCAATTTTAACTATTTTAACAAAATTAAACATCAAAAAACAAATTCAATATATAATATTTAAAGAAAATATTTTAAATAAGAGCGGTACTAAGTTGTCTATTTTAAAAAAATTATGCATTTATGTTTCAAAGAAACTGAGGGGAAAAAAAGAGACATGGTGCTAAATTGCACCAAGAGGTAAAAACTAAGACTCATGAGACACCCCTTAACAATAATTTTAACATGGATTGGATATTAATATCTTAATTATTCATAACAGTGAATTATAACGAGTAATTAACTTCAATTTGTATAATATATATATATATTTTTCCACACACAAAAATAGAGTATCTATCTTTACTCTCAATAAAAATAGAAAGGTTAAATAATGAAAAAGTAGTTAAAATTCCACTAATCCAATTTTTGAATACCAACAATATCGAAGAATATTTTTCATTTTAGATTTCTACAGCATTTACAATAGAAATAACGTTCACGGGAGGTTTCTAAAAAAAAATTTAAGAAAAATCTAAAAAGATGATTCTATGGAGATAAAAAGGACAGAATAATAGTCTTGATTTGAATGAATTACAAATCTATGATGACTAGAATATAACTTTCATGCAAAATTCATTTTTATTAGCTGTTATAACAATTTTATCTAATCCGTCAGAAAGCACTATATAAAAACCAGATAAAATCAAGATTTTGAATAAAAGTGAAAATAAGATTTTCATAATAAAAAAAGCATTAAAAGATTTTTAATGAAATAATAAATGATTGACCATTTTAATAATAATAAAATGTAAATTTTATTTTATAAGAACTTTTCTTTTAAATAAATAAATAAAAATTTTAAACAGAACAAAATTAGATAAAAATATGAACTGTTAATAACATTTGAAAAAGAGTTTAACGTATTTTAAAGTTCATGATGGTTGGCTAATCATTTTGGTCTATATTAGATGCATTACAAATTTTGCTTTTGCTAACCAGGAAAAACCAAACATCTTTAATTTGAAATTTTATACCAATAATAGTTAAAGGATTTTTTATTATAGTTACAAAGAGGGGAAACAATTTACTGCAAATGCTATAATAAATACACTTTCACAGAATAAAAAGCATAATTTCAAACCATCATTTATATGTTGTCCAGTGAGAAAAATGCAGGCAAATTTAAGAATGCCCAGTTATTTGTAGTTATGGTATAACTATTAATAATATTTATATTTAAAAGTAAAATAAGGCGTTTAAACATCTGATGTGAATATGTTTCAATAAATTTATAATACATGAAAAAATGAATGAAACAAGATTTTCCCTTTCTTTTATTTTGAAACTTTTACTTAAGCTCAATGAGATGAGTCTAAAATTTTCTCATAATCATAATGCTGAAAAATATATTTTCGTATAGTAATGAAACATTACATTTTGTAGGATTTTTTAACTTATTTCAAATTATTCCTCCAACGAGAATATTTTAATTAATTCAAATTAAATTATGAATTTTTTTCTTGAGATCCTATTTCAAAATATTCCAAGGAATATTTTAGTCTTTTATAGTTGTAAACCTAGTAGCACATACAATTTTTTATCACTTGGAAACCTGACTTTATACAACTTCAAAATATTCATTCTGTTGAGTTTTATGCTAGGTTACCTTAGTTTAACATTCATCAGAAAATATTCTACCAAAAACAGTTCATAAAATTACATTTTATTTAATCCTTTATTTACGGATTTTTTTTTTAATCAAGAAATTGCTTCATCTCAATAATTGCATTGTTTAATATCTGAAGACATACTGGTATTTTTAAATAATAATAATGGGAAATTTAGATGAGCTTTTTCATTAAAATTCATTAAAGAAATCTGTGGTTAGAACTCTTTTTTGAAAATATTTACAAGAATAATCAAATTAATTAAATAACGAAATACTCTTATTTGAACCATCACAATTCTTATAAAAACAATGTATTTAAAAGTATAATAATTATCTCTGAAAGTGGAAAACTTTTTCTTTTTAAATTTCAAGAAAAGTTAATATATTATATACTAATAGTTACATAAATGATTAAAAAAAAATTACCACTTTTTGTAAATATCTAGCTTCGAATGTTTCTGTATGCTTTTTTGATTGAGCAGATAATTTTGTGTGGAAAGAAAAATATGCTTTTATTAATAGACCAAGTAATTAAATTTTACATTTTTCAATAGTAGTTAAAAATACCGTTTGTGGATAAAAAGTTAATTGGCGTGAAATTAAATGAATATTTCCCTCGCACAAAAGAGCTTTAACTAGGATACAGTTTATTTTCCATTTCCATAATAATAAATAAATAAATAAATAAATAAACAATGCTGGTGTGCGATAGTTTAATTAAATTACTATATTTATGAATCAGTTGATTTTTATAAAATTTTTCATGACGTTAGTAAACATAGTTTCTAAAACTATAAGATATTACGTATGGCATTTTATATCACTATAAAATCATTATTAATATCATTGGGCTAATATTTTTCTTAGGAAACTTTTTCCAATTATATGCTGAATAAGAAATTTCAGAAAAGTTGTTAGTGTACAATACTGTAATAAGATTATCATAATAATAATAATAATAATAATAAACTTACTTGTAACTGGTATACTGTGATACAGGGCGGTAAAATTTGCAGGCGCTCTGGAATATTCAATGAATTTCCGCCGAATAATCCCGGGAAGCTTCAATTTAGTAGCTTCATCAGTAGCACTTCGTCTCACCTTCTTCGATATTTTATGGTGATTACTCCTATGTACTCTATGATGTCCATATCTAGATTCACTAACACGGATCGTTGACACAAATAAGATGATTGCGAAAACAAGGAAAAGAATTCCTAAATGCCGCATATTTGCGTACTGCAAGCCGGTATATCAACTAAATTAAGACCGTTAAGCTCCAGTAATAGGCTACAATCAAATTAAGTTCAAAGCTTCGAATTTTTCTAAGTTCTGGTTAATAACTGACCCGGGTAGATCTTTTTGTACAAGTGACTAGTTAGAATCTAAAAGGCGGGCGCGTCTTAAAGCTTTTCCAGTGCCATGGTTGGTACAATTGTGCCTCAGTTTTTAAAATTTTGTCTTCAGCTCTGAAAGTTGAAATTCACGCTTAAATAGAATTGTTAATCCTATGCTTACAGGTTTACGCATGTATCACTTTATTGATTGTTTCCGCCACCGGTCCTTTGATATTTACCGCTTTTGTTATCTACATTAGCTCAACGGACCACACGGGTAAAGTCGGTATCTTTTATGTACTCGTCTGGACCTGAAAGTGAATCTATGACCACATGTGCACAAGAAAGTATAGCTACTCCAAATCCCTTTCTATAACTTCCTTTTTACTTTAAAATACAAAACACCTTATCAGAATAATAATTTGATGATTTTATTTCAAATATTACTAAAAATAACTAATGACCAAAGTTTGAGGGAAAAAAAGAAAAAAGTTAATAATTAAATATGCAGTAGAGGGCCAATTAACTGGAATTTCAAAATCCGGAAGGACCTAAAATCCAGAATTATTCAAAAATTTCCTAAAGTAAAGTTGTAAATTTATTTTATTAAAATTTTACAGTTTCTGAAGTTTTTTGAAAATGAAAAACTTACAGAAGAAAATTTTACAGAGCTCTATTTTTTCAGTCCATTGTTTGAATGTGTAACCACTAAAATATGTTGCATCAGGACAACACAGAACTCCCCCCCCCCCCCCAATTGAAAAAATAAAAATAAATAAATAAAATGAATTTTTTTTTTTTTTATAAGTAAATATCTCTTTTTTTTCCTGTCAAATTTTAGTTTAAACTTAATTTATATTGCGATTCATAAAAAAAAAAAAAAAAAAAAAAAAAAAAGAATCATCAGATGTTTTGATTCTGCCCCACAATCAAAATAAATAAATAAATAAATAAAATAAAATAAAATAAAATAAAATAAAATAAAATAAAAATAAAAAATAATAAATAATAATAATATGGTTATGCTATTGTGTTACTTTCATACAAAAGTAATACCAGAGTTCTATTTACCGTATATGCTCGTTTATTGCCGAGAAATTTCTGGCAATTTTCGACAAGCAAATTGGGAGGATCAACTTGTACACGGGGCAATTAAAAAAGAAAAAACAAAATTTAGAATACTGCATAGTTCTGGATTTTTATGTGTATCTATAATAAAATAATGTATAAAATATACAGGTAATAATAATTTATCATTAAAATTTTTTCTATGATTTTCTTTTATTTACTTACTACTTTTTCGCATTGACAAGTGACATTTTTTTGGTTTGATTTTGTGAAAAATTGAAGTAAAATATTAAAAGCCGACTAATACACTTTTTTTTTTTTTTTTTTTTTTTTTTTTTTTTTTTTTTTTTTTTTTTTTAAGAATTTGCATTTGAAAGTTAGAGGGTTGACTTGTACACTAGTATGTGCGGTATTTGCTTTTTTTTTTTTTTTTTTTTGACAGAATTTCTAAAAATGGTTAAAAATTGTCATGGAAATTTTTTTCCTGCATATCTAGCAAAACCACCCACATTTTTTCAAAAATAAATGAATAAATTTATGTATATTAGTTGACAAAGAACGTGATAAACACAAAGGTACGCAATGTATACAAAAATGAAAGCGTTGCCAATTTAAAAAAATAGTGAAACAAAATATTAGTTTTGCTATTTATTTACTTCCATGAAGATGTGCAAAAACAAAAATATCGAGAATGGAAGTGAAATTGCGAAAATAATTCTGAAAAAAATTGACATTAATTAAAAATATTGATCAAATTTTTCATATAAATTATGTAGCTCTATAGAAAAAAAGGGTTGAGCTTGTAGATAACATAATATACTTATTAATTTCATTTTTCTTATTTATTCGTTATTGCTATTGAGTAGTGCATAAATTTTTCTTTACAACATTTTAAACATGTAAAAGATAAATTTTATTCATATTCTGTATGGGATTGTTTACAATTTGAGTTTTTTATGTTTTTGAAAATATCCAGACTTCATGGCGAGAGGGGAGGGGGGGTCGAAATTCCAAATTACAAGAGGACCCGAAATCCGGAAAATTCCAAAATCTGAAAACCCTTCAGTTCGGAGGATTTCGGATCATAGGTCTTACATTGTACAGTTATTGAGACTTCTATTTTCATTTTATGACCGATCTGTTCATAGTGTTGATTTATTATGTTTCATATACATAATCAAGGTTATTATTAATTTTAAATCTCAAATTTTATAAACTGTGTACTTTTATACTTGTCAATATTGAATTAAAATGTTTCCTCTGGGAGGGTTTTCTGAAGTTCTATAAAGTTGGTGGAAAGGGATGTTCCGATGTTCCTGGAGGAGAGGGGTGGGGGGGGGGGAATTCCCCTTTCCATCCGGGCCACCTCCCAAATTCATCATTGATTGCTAAGACGAGGGATTTTTGTTATTTTTGCCTCATAGATTGGACGTTTCCTTTAAAATTCAGTTTTATATCCATGCGCATTCATACCCATTGTATATTAAAACCAAATTAATTTTTAAAAAGCAAAAGAAACATTAAAAAACACTCTTTTGAAAGTTTTTTAGAAAAATTAAAAATCATAATAAGCTGAAAAACCATTTATTTCTCACATTTGTGTATAGGAAGTTCATATTAAATGAATGAGTAAAAATTAAAAGCCTTTGGAAAAGAGTTTTTCGTTTTTAAATATATTTTGAAGTAATACTTTTGGTAAATTAGTTAAGCATGCAGCCATACTCGGATTTAAACAATTACACGAACGAAATTTGAATTTTAAATTAAACACATGTGCTTTGAAAAAAAACTCAACGTCTTTATCATAAACTTGCTAACCCTGCGGCTTTGCTCGCGTAATAGTTGAAATATGCCAAGTGATGTCTGATTTTTATTAGAAGTAATAATATATTCAAAAATTTCCATTTAAGCCACAGTTTGACTAAATTTCATTATTACGCTGCATTATTCCGAAATTAGACATAAAATAAAAAGAAGATCTAAAGTTAAATCTAAATTATTGATAATTTAGAAAATATTGAAAATAAATATATATAGGCACCATAAAATTTAACTAATAATAACACATTGCTCAGTGGTGCACAATTGAATATTGAATTGAATAATTGAATTGAATTAATTGAATATTGAAAATATTATGCTCAATTCATACGCTTCTTTCATTCTTAAAAATCCCAGATTCCCAGAAAAAGTTTAGTAACTTTATAGATTTTTTTTTCTTTTTAGAGTGAGTATTCATTGAAGTATTCAAAGTATTTAATTTTTTAGAAACATTCGTCTTCGTATGCATCTACATTTTAAAATTAACCATCATGTAAAAATCCAAATGTCTTTTCTAAGGGCCAACGATATGTTAGGGTTAGCGGCACTAACATAAAAAGCCTGTGTTAATAATAAAAAAAAAGACAACTATCACTCTGTAAAAAAAAAAAAAAAAAAAAAAAAAAAAAAAAAAAAAAAAAAAATCTGTAAAGGAACCAAATTTTCTCTAGGATACTGGGATTCCTTACACTTTTTAAGTAACGGTAACAGCAAAATCTGCTCTAACAGAATCAGTTAATGAGTTTTTGCTGTTACCGTTACATGAAAAGTTCTAGGAATCCTAGTTTCCAGGAAAAAGTTTCGTACCTTGATAGTTTTTTTCTTTTTTACTGTGCATTAATATGCCAATGTTAATTTTGAAATAAGTTTGGTATTTCCTAATATTCCGTAGAAGCGTAACTTAGAAACGAGCATTTGTTGTTCCTGTCTATCACAAAAAAAAAAAAAAAAAAAAAAAAAAAATGTAAAGTTACTAAACTTTTTCTAAATTATTTTAGCTGCATTTACATCTTTGGGAAACTAAAAAATAAATTACAATAAGACAAAAATTTCTTTGGTTAAAATTAAGTATATATATTTCCAACAAAAATAAAAGTTTTTCGAAATTCTTTAAAAGTCAATTTGCGTAACAATGTTCTTTTTTTATACTGTTATTAGTCATCTTATCTGTATTTATATTCCTGGAAAAACCGATTAGTTAAAAAATAAATTACAATAAGAAGACAAAAATTTCTTTGGTTAAAATTTACAAAAATCTTTCAAACAAAAACAGTAGTTTTCCAAAATTCTTCAAAAGTCATCTAGTGAGACAATGTTACTTTTTATATTGTTATTGATTATATTTGTTGCATTTATATTATTAAAGAAACCCCCTTAGCTAAAAATACACCCAACTTCTCATTAATGTTCTTTAAAAGCACGGAAATCTCGGAAGCGTTCTTTTATCTTCCATAAAATGTCCTAATATTTAAATTTCATATCATGGTGTGAAGTCGCAAATAAATTTATAAGTTTAAACGATTTAAATGATGACTTCCTGTGTATGGGAGGAAAGACAATTTTATCTCTGAAAATAATATCCAGTCAAATAAAAGAAGAAAGATCCATAACTCTCCATTTAAATATCATAAAACTTTTGACGTCATTTTAGTTACTATCTCCAATGCTCTAGTTATTGAACCTCTCATCCTGTAAATGAATTAAACGAAGCCGATTCGGCTTTGATCTCTAAGTAATAACATATGTCGTATATTTCTTTGTTGTATAAGAAAAGGGTAGGCAAGAAGGCGCCAATAATCGGGGTAAAATGTAATGAGCTTCATCGGAAGTTGAAGATTAACTCAAAAATTAAACAAAATGCTGTGTGGGACTTTGCATACATAATGTTATCATTCTAAGAAAGAAGGACTGAAGCTTGCCCATGATATTTTAAGAATTGCTTTGGGGAGGGGGAGATTTATGTTTTGATAATGTTATTACCTTTGATAAACCAGAACTTTCCCATTTTATTTGTAACTAGTTCCTTCGATCAAAATAATCTGTTATGTTACCTATTTTTATGAAAATACAATGTTTTCATTAAAATCTTTAAAATGATTATAAAATTATTTAATTCCAAAATATGGAATTCCTGAATGTTTAGCATTCCTATTCTTCTGCCATATGTGTCCGATATAAAATCAACTATTCCAGAAATTAGGTGCTAAGTATTTTTAAAATGGTGCTTATTACTTTTATTTAAAAAAAAAAAAAAAAAAAAAAAAAAAAGAGTTGGAAAAAAAAAAAAAAAAAAAAAAAAGAGTTGTTTGCTTGTGTTGGGGATAAAAAATATTTAACTTCCTCTAACTCCCCTACGGCGGCAAATACAAGAGAGCTTATTATACTGTTGAATGCATTAAGTAAGAAGATTTTTTTATCAAATTATTTTTCATATTATCTATTCCTTTAAATTGTTACTTTGTTATAAAGTTATTTCATGTTTAATAGTGGTAATTTATTGATTTATCTTTATTTGAACCAATAAAGTCAGCGAATAATAAATGTATAACTTATCTGTATATCACTGTAAACAAAAGAAGAAAAAATGGAAAAGTGAAAAATATATATTTTTTAAATTGATAATGAAACCACTTGGGAGGGAAGTCCAGGAATCATAATTTATGGATGTATAACTTATGTGTATATCTGCAAACAAAATAAAAAAGAAATGCAAAAATGAAAAAGTTTTTTAGATATTGATAACAATACTATTAGGGAAGGTGGGAGATCCAGGGATGATAATTTATGATACTGTAAAGGCAAGGGAGGGGAGTGGATCTAAAATTAACAAAAGTTGGTAGCATATATTTACAGCATCTATTCTCATAATGTTAAGCCATTTTCGATGCACATTTTTTCTTTTTAATATATTATAAATACATAAATTTTGCATTCTTTTCTGAATCTATTCGTTTGATTCTGAAGTAAGGTATTTCAGAAATTTTAATTATAACAATTTAAAAATTACTTAATATAGTTTTTTAAAAAAAAGTTATCAAACATTAAAAATTTTTTTAAAAAATACTATTTTTAATTTAAAATTACTTTGTAGCATGCAAAACGACAATTTATTAATCATAAAAAACAAAAAACCATAAGTATTACATAAGTATTTTTGTACTTTAGTTTAAGTAATAAGTGCTAATGTTACATGGGTATTTTAGGACGAAAAAAATTACAAGATAAATCTATGAACAAAAGGCTACGTAAGTACGTGAAAAAATTTAAAGTGTCTCATTCACTTTTTTATTTACTTCAATGAAAGCGCGAAAAGTATAATTAACCTGTAAATAATGTAATCATGTTTTATTTTTTTTTAATCAAACAGATCTATGTTTAATATGTTTCGATGTTCGATAATTTTTTAATAATGTCCTTTCTCTCATGTACACCTCTTTATCTATATTGAAAATTTCAAAGTTCGGCTATCTCATCTAAGAAATTTGGTTTGATGCCTCCAATATGCTTTTCTAAAATTTTATATGTAATTTTATAATTATCTTTATTGTAAGCTTAAAAAATAAATTTTAAAAAATGGAGAAATTAATTTTTTGTAGCAAGAAAAACTCGAAAAAATTATTTATAACTGTTGATGTAATTGGATTCAACGAGGTCCCTAATACAAACCCCAGTTACCCCATTCTTGAAAAATTTATTGGGTAACTGGGACATGGGCCTCACATTTGAAACATGCAGTAAATATGCTTAGATACCTAATAATATTGATGTATTTATTGCCTAATCTTTAAAAAAAAAAAAGATATTGTTTAATAAAAGTACTTACAATAATTTAATTAAAAGCCATATTACTATATTTATATAAGTACGAACGTACCTAAAAAGTGTAAAAAAAAAATCTGTTTTCAAATTATACTATGCCTATATGAAATATATGCTGCGATACTTATGTGATACGTACAGTACAATAGGATAGTTCAGAAAAGTGCTGCATCAAAATCTTGGAAACCACATTTTGAAGTAATAATAATAATAATAATAATAATAATAAATAAATATATAAATAAAAAATAAAATTACTTGTCATAAGCCGCATCAAAATATTCTAGCAACGTATTCTAAAATTTTCAGCAAAAATTGAGGATTTGTGTCGCAAGTTTCCTATTTTTTACACTAATTTATTTAATTCAATCTATTTTTCGCATAGAAAGATGTCATTTTACGATTTATTTTTAGCACATTTGCTGATATACTAGATTTATAAAAAATTATGTACAAAGGTGAGTTTCCTATGAGAATACGACATTTTAATAATTTAAGAACTTAGTTTTCTATTAATAAATAAATATTAAGGCATTTTCTGTATAACCCATCACAATGATAAATCGTCAAATAATCTTTCTAACTTGTGCAATTAAATAGAATTTGAAAAAAATAATGGATTTAATCATGCACTGATAATGCTCCCCAAAATATGCCAAAGCGCTGTGAAGCTGCAACAATAAAACATTTCAAATACTTAAAAATAGGGGGAAAAACAGAGATAAAAATTGTAATAATAAAAATAATACGCTTTTATCTAGTAATAATTAAATGCCAATAAATCTTACGATTATATAGTGATAAATCAATTTAGAAATCCTAAGAAGTTATAATAATTAATTTTTTTTATTTCTTGCTCCTTTTTAAAAAAGTAAACAGAGGAAAAAATATTTACCTTTCAATAAATTCATTTGTTCAAGCTTTTTATTAACCATAAAAAAAGGGAAAAAAACTATTGAAATTTATGCCATTGGATTCGTTTTCTCTGGTACATTAATTTTATGAGCTATATACCCAATTTATTTTGTGATTTATTTTATATCCAATTTGATCGATAAATTCACTTTTTATGAAGAAATTTTAGTTGAATTTATACTAATGTTACGTGTAAGTTTTTCAGTTGCATTCATGAAATTTTTGTCTTTATCCTTTTTAAGATCTATGAGCGCGCAAACTATATTCTTTGCCCAGCGTCCAAAAATTTTTGTGATGAAACCTTGTACTTGTACAACCTTAAGAAGAAAAAGAAGAAAAAAAGCAATCCCCCTACTAACTTAACAAAAATTTCGTTAAAAAAATGTTACAGGTACCAAATGAAGAAAATAAAGCTTACTTTTAAAAGATGTATATGAAAAGTGCTTGGGGGGGGCATCTGCATATTTAAGAAAATCGTAACTTTGTTTTTCTTAATGGCAGTATATGATTCTGATAACATAACAGAACTCTACACTCCTCAAGCAGCCTAAAAACAAACTTTCATGCAATTCGTACGAAAGTAGTTAGTACGTATTATTTTAAAAAGAGCATATTTTAGGGACTGTATCCAAATTGAAGTTCGGTACTGGATTGTTGACCGAGAAAGTTCTTTTCTTGATCAAGACATTTTAGGAGCCGCTCAAGCAGTCATTGAAGACTGCTAAATTAAAGAAATGGTCAATCCATTTCAAGTGGTACAGCACTGGTGGCTCGACCGTTTCTAAAAAATATGAAATTTTTTGTACAACGGCCCTAACATGATTAAAGTTCAAAATGACTATTATTTAAGTTTTATTAATTTTTGTTTGCGCGTGGTTGCGCATTCCTTTCACCATGTGCAACAATTTTCTTGTATACTAGGGTAAACGAAATTGTAAATATCCCATCTTTTATTTTTCCAATTAAAATGGAATTTGCAGCAATTTATTAAGAATAAAAGTGGCTAAAAGTCTAGTAATAGAATAATTTCTCAAAATAAGTTCTTACCGGTGAAATTTTAGCATAAATTAATTTTTCCCGCCAAAATCTGTCCATTTACAAGAGGAAGTTTTTTTATGCAAGGAAAACTGTCAACATGACGCAGGTTTCTTTTTACAAATAGGTCGAATGTACTTATACTAGAATCCAAAGTTCCAGATTTGGGAGTTGGTTTCTCTTTGCTAAAAAAATTCCATAATTTGTCAAAAATTAAAAAATATATACTTTTTAGGCTTTGATATCTCAGGTTAGGCACGAGATAACAATCTGAAATTCTGGTCTTTGATAGTATTATGCACGAAAAATTTCAAGATGAAGATTTGACTACAAGCTGAGATATGGCATGAACAATATGTAAAAACAATGTTACTAAATTATTCGGTCAATTCATTTCAAGTGGTCCAGAAAATATTTTTTTTTGGTTGCTTTACCATTTTTAAAAAATTTGAAATGGTTTGTGCAACAACCCTAACATGATGGAAGCTCAAAATGACTATTATTTTAATTTTACTATTTTTTGTTTGCGCATGGTGGCCATCTTTGTTTCATCGTGTGCAGCAATTTTCTCACATGGAAGAGTTTACGGAATTGTAAATATATCATCTTTTATTTCTCCAATTCAAATAGAATTTGTAGCTATTTGTTCAAAATGAAATGAGCCAAAAGTTTAGTAATATAATAGTTTCTTAAAACAAATTCCTACTGGTGAAATTTTAGCATAAAGTTTAAGGGTTTTATGCAAAATCTGTCCGTATGCAAGAGGAAATTTTTCATTCAAGGAAAACTGTCAACATGACACAATTTTTTGAAAAATAGGTTTATAATGCTTGTACTCATTCACCAAATCCTAGTCTGGGAGTTAATTTCTATTTGCGAAAAAAATTCTAAAATTTATCAAAAATTTCCACTTTTTAGGCTTTGATATCTCTGGTGCAGAACGAGATAAAAATCTAAAATTCTGGCTCTTGATAGTATTTTATAATAGTAATATTCACAAAAAAAATTCAAGATCGAGGTTTGACTACAATCTGAAATATAGTGCGGCAATATATTAAGAAATGCTATTACGAGTGTGATATACGCTCTTCCTATTTTCTTCATGAATTCTACGGAACACCTGTTTATGTTGAAATAAACCAAAAGAATCCGGCTTGACAACAAAACACAAAAGTTTATTTGACAGATGGAACACACAAAATGGACTAACACAGCAAGACTTGAAGGACAACACTTAAATATATATAAGTTCTAACTACGCTTTTTCTACAACAGATCCGCGCCGTGCCCGTAGCACATACCTATCCGATTTTCCGGATAATGTTTTTAAAATCTTTTTAAACCTGCATTCAACATTCGCAGGTCTCCCTCCTACCTTCGCACACACACCTCTCTCTCTGCGTTCGTAACCCCTTCCTCTCCACACACACTCGTCCGCTGGTCACGTGACTCAAGAGCGGGCGCCGATGAATAAAACAAAAAAACACATCATCAGTCATCACACCCCCCACGCAAGATTGAAAATATGGTACACACTTATTTTAAATCTGAAATTCGACTGATGATGTTACACTATTTAACAATGATTTCCCAAATTATAACATGTATATATAAAAAATAACACCACAAATACAACCGTATCCGGAGAAGGCACGTCTTCCGGGATTCTTCTTATCTGCTAATATAAAATAGAATTAAATTAATACTTCATATACACAATATAACATACAATTAACAAAAGGCAATACACAAAACTTAGTATACATTAAACAGGACATTAAGAGTTGCTGAAAGAAAAAAAAAGTATATTGTTCAAGGAATGTTCAAACACTGGGTGCTTCAAAAGTTGTTGAATGTCTTACACAGTGTCCAAGCGTGATAATGCATCAGCATTAATTAGTTTGGCACCCGGGCGGTGCGAAATCTTAATGTCATACTTTTGTAAGGCTAATGCCCATCGCTGTAGTTTTGAAGATTGAGGGGCATTTTTGGTGATAAAAGTTAATGGATTATGGTCCGTAATAAGTTCCACAGGCGAGCCGAAAATCCACGTTTCAAATTTTTTCAAACTCCAGATCACTGCATAGGCCTCCCTTTCAATTGTTGGCCATGCCTGTTGAGTTTTGGTGAGTTTTTGACTGGCGTAACTTACTGGATACACTACTCCATCTCTTCTCTGCGATAAACAAGCTCCGATGCCGATTGCAGATGCATCACACTCTATGATGAAAGGTAACCCGATAATAGGAGTATGCAGACTGGGCGCTTCGATGAGACCTCTTTTTAACGCGTTGAACGCCTGGTCATGCTCTACTGACCAGCACAAATTCTCTGGACTGTCCTTTTTTGTCAGTTCAGTGAGGGGATATGCTGTTTCAGCATATTTTGGTATATAATCTCTATAATAATTGCACAGACCTAAGACACTTTTAAGTTGCTTCTTAGTTTGGGGCACAGCTAACTTACGAATGGCCTCCACTTTTTCCGGATCGGTCCGATGGCTGCCGGACCCAATGATATGGCCTAAGTACTTTATTCGGGGTTTTGCAAATTCACATTTTTTCAAATTGACGGGGAATTGTAACTGTGATAGTTTGGAAAATATCTTCTCTAAATGCACCAGGTGTTCCGCGAACGTTTCGGAAAATACTGCTATGTCATCGATATATGCCCTAGAGAAGTCCTGGTATTCAGAAAGCGCTCTGTTGATTTCTCGTTGAAACGTCGCAGCAGCATTCCTCAGCCCAAAAGCCATGACCTTGAAGCGATATTGAGCTCTATGAGTCTTGAAACATGCTAATTTTTGACTCTCTTCTTCTAGTGGTATGGCCCAGTAGCCTTTGAGTAAGTCCAAAGTGGAAATGACGTTGGCCCTGCCAATATTAAATAATAGATCAGTAGAATTTTCCATAGGAAAATCATCAACCTTGGTGATTGCGTTCAGTGCCCGAAAATCTACGCAAAGTCGTAGCGTTCCATCTTTCTTCATCACGCACACTACCGGATGCGGTGCTTCTTCATCACTTTCTTCAATCAAACCTAATTCTAGTAATTCTTGAATTTGTTTGTCTACTTGAGGTTTTAGGGCCTCTGGAATTCGATAAACATAAGGTTTTTTCTTCTCATTATCATTTAGTCTTATTTTGTGTGCACCAACTTTTGCTATTTGTATTTTCTTTGAAAACAATTCTTTATATCTAAACAATAAATCTACCATCTTTTCTCTTTCTACGTTTTCCAAATGATTTAAATTTACTTCTTCGATTTTAAAATAGTTCGAGTTATCCTTTGTACTAGGGGTGGGATGGATTTCCCCTAATTCTTCTTCATTCTCAAAAATTACCCCCACTGCTTGTACCCTAGGAGTAAATTTCCTTATCTTATTCACGTGAACATTTTTAATGTTTCCGTTCGTTAACCTGACTTTGTAAGAGTCGGGATTACACCGTGCCACTATTTCGGCTGGCCCTGTCCATCTAGCGTAAAGTTTATTACTAGAGTCTGGGATTAATAAATATACCTGCTCCCCCGGTATAAATTCCTTATAAATTGCCCTTCGATTCGCATACTTCGCATACGCGCCCTGTTTAACCTCCGCTACTAGTGAAGCTTGTTCCGCCGCCTTTTCTAAGTTAATTTTTAAATCCTGAAGGTATTCGGTTGCACTTTTCCCGAGATTTATAGGTAGTGGAATTTCGCCCGACCATGTAGATTTTAATACCGCCAATGGCCCCCTGGTCTCCCTTCCATACATCAACTTAAATGGCGACACCCCCGTCGTACAGTTAGGAATCTCCCTATACGCAAATAATAAATAAGGGATGTGTTTATCCCAATTTTTAGGATCGCTCCGAATAATATGGTGCAACATGCGTTTCAATACCTGATTATACCGTTCAACCAATCCCGAACTTTGTGGATGTCCCGGTGTTGCAAATCTAGGAGCCGCCCCTAGCCTAGCATGAAATTCCTGCATTAAACCTGATACAAAATTTCCCCCTTGATCACTTGCTATTACGCGGGGTATCCCTGTCCGCATAAATATTTCTAACAGCGCATCACAAGTAGCCTTAGCCGAAATTGTTCTTAACGGAACCGCTTCGGGCCACCTACTGTGTTGGTCAACCAAAGTAAGTACATATTGATGTCTACGCGCCGAAGGTGGTTCAATTTTCCCAATTATATCAATATTTACAACGTCAAATGGGAGCTCCGGTCTTTCAATCGGAAGAATCGGTATCTGATCACTGGCTCTCTCCCGGCTTCGCAACTGGCAGTCCTTGCACGATTTACAATACTCCTCTACATCCCGCGACACGCCTGGCCAAAAAAATGAATATCGAATTCTTTCTTTCGTTTTCCTTATACCAAGATGGTTCGCAAAGATTGATTCATGTGCAATCCTTAAAATTTCCTCCCTCCTAATTTTAGGCACTACTAATTGCATGACTTGATCTCCCGAAACCTTTTCCCTATGATAAAGTAAATTATCCACCATAACAAACCCATTTTTCCCTTGTTTTGCATCTTTAAATGCCCCCTGTAAAGATTCGCAATTCTTTTGTTGCTCCCTGTAAATGGTCGTTTCCGAACGCTGATTCGAATTTAAATCCTCGCAATCATTTTTCGTTCCAATACAATTAATAATCAAATTCTCTTCAAAAGATTCATTTTCAACCTGCAAACATAAATTTTTATCACTCGTATTTTGTTCTTTTTTCTTTTCCAACGATAAATTTTCATCCCCCCTTTTCGATTTCGCCTCACTTGTTGGGGCCAGACTGTCGGCTATTCTTTTCCCTTCTCCAATTTGCAATGATTGTAATAACTCATAAACCTTCGGAGTAATAATACATGAACTACATAATTTATCTGTCACTGCAAATAACACATCCACACTGTTAAATAAACAATTTGATTCACTCATGTTTAGAGAAACCGGTAATGTTAAAAGATCAGCAGTAATTTGCTCGCCAAAAGCTGAAATCAACTGAATTGATGAATTTTCATTATTTTTAAATGGTTCTGGTACTTCATTCGAATTTATAACGGGAATCTCAGCAGCGCTGTCAATCAATGTCTTTATTTTTTGTTTCCCCACCCAAATTTCATCGTATTGCAATGGTTGAGTACTTATTGCGTCATTTTCAAAGCATAAAGCTGTCACTTTCGCTATCAACCGTTCGTCTTTATTTTTTCCGGTAGAATCTTTTTTCATTTGATAATGAGAATTTCCCGACCTCTCTTTTTCTTTATTATTATTATTAGGACAAAACCGTAAATGAACGATTTGACGGCACAATTTACACACAGACTTTTTCCTATCATTACGCGAATTAAAATTATTTCTTAGATGCGGTGGAATATATTTGCCAGATCCGAAATCATCAGAACCGCGACAATTTGTCGATTTATCATATAACTCAGAAAAGGTTCTACCTTTTGATGTAAACCAATTATCGCATAATTCCGCAATTTCCCGCGCTTTTAACCAATTATCTAATTGTTTTATTTTGACATAGCTTCGCGCCTCTGAGTCTAACGCATCCATTAATCTATCACTAACTATTAATTCATTAAGTGCATCAAAATCATTTACCTTTCTAAGTTCGCAATAAAAATCCCAATTCGCTCTTAACCTCGATGCGAATTGCATATGATTTTCATTTTTCGCCCTCTTTGCCGAAAGAAAATTTTGAAGACAAGCTTCAGGGGTGGGTTGAAATTCTTTTAAAATTAAAGCTTTAACCTTTTGATAATCCTTCATTTCATCTGAATTTGCATATACTAATAAATGCGCAGCTTTTTCCCCTACTAAATTAAACAGTATTTCAACTTTCAAATCTTCCGCGACATTCTTTAATTCAAACGCCCTTTCGAGCGAAGAAAAAAATAAATTCCACGATTCAGGTTTGGTAGGAATCGCAATAGTTAAAGTCTTAACGCTTTTAATTAGAGCTTCTAACGAATTAGTTTTGGGATTTTGTCCATCCCCCCCACTATCAGAATTTTTGTTTTCAGACTGCAGTTTAGCCATTTCTAATTGGTGTTTGATAACTTCTAATTTCGTTTTTTCTAATTCTAACGCTGTTTTCTGCTCAGAATTAACATATTCCTTTTCATTTTTGAGGGCCTCCGCCTCTTGTTTCTCTTTTGAAATGCGGTCTGATACCGTTGTAACAAGGAATTCTTTTACAAAATCGAAATCTTTCTCGTATTGTTCGCTTCCTTCGATTAATGCCTTTAAATCCACTATTCTATGATCTGGCTCTACGTTTAAGCCTAATTCTGTGGCTACTATGACCAGGTCTTCTTTTCTTAACCCTTTAATTGTAAACATGTTCTTTTTCTTAACTATTACTATCTTTATCAATAATTATAATTTACTATCTTTATCAATAATTATAATCATTAAATAATATAATCATTCATTATAATCATACACTAGAACATACTGAGAACAATACTTGTTTTCAATTCTAATCCGATTATCTCTTTAGAATCATTGTAACATTCATTAATCTAATATTTATGTTTCTTCAAATAATGCATAAAAGTTATATCTTTCAATTTTATTTCCAGAACAAAAATTAGTTTCACTTACCTCTGGTTCTTGCGAAGAGAGCGTGTGATATACGCTCTTCCTATTTTCTTCATGAATTCTACGGAACACCTGTTTATGTTGAAATAAACCAAAAGAATCCGGCTTGACAACAAAACACAAAAGTTTATTTGACAGATGGAACACACAAAATGGACTAACACAGCAAGACTTGAAGGACAACACTTAAATATATATAAGTTCTAACTACGCTTTTTCTACAACAGATCCGCGCCGTGCCCGTAGCACATACCTATCCGATTTTCCGGATAATGTTTTTAAAATCTTTTTAACCCTGCATTCAACATTCGCAGGTCTCCCTCCTACCTTCGTACACACACCTCTCTCTCTGCGTTCGTAACCCCTTCCTCTCCACACACACTCGTCCGCTGGTCACGTGACTCAAGAGCGGGCGCCGATGAATAAAACAAAAAAACACATCATCAGTCATCACAACGAGTACCTTAGGAAAAATTAGATTTATCGCTTTTATTACAATATTTGCACAGAAAATATCATTTGTTGAAAACAGTTTAAAACAAATGTTCAGTTTGCTATGATACTATATATGCTCAACAAAGGGCTGAGAAATATCTTCACACAATTTATAAGAGATGTTATGAGTTTGACCAGTTACTGTTGTCAGTTCCGTAGGAATGATGTTTCTCAAAATTTTATTTGAAGCTACCCAAGTCTTGTCATCTCTTGATTATACTATTATTTTAACACAATCAAACTGATTGGTAAATTTATCATACGAATTGAATATTTCCAACTGAACGAAAAATTTGCCAGGCCAGGAATCGAACCCAGATATTTAGCTTAAAACATCAGCCTTGTAAGCCAGGTATCAGGGTTTGATTCCCGGCCTGAGCAATTTTTCGCTCAGTTGAAAATATTCAATTCGCATCTCTTGATTACTTGAGGTTTTTGACCCTGTTAGCTCACAAATATGAACTTTGAAATCCCTGTGTTCAAGACTCACTTCATTAATAATTCCAAGATACCACTTGTTATCATACTTACGTGCAACAATAATTTTTCTGCTGTATAAACTTTTAAATGTCTTTGAATACCTTTATTTTTTTTTAATTACTTGAGGTTGATGTATGGTAACACTGTATAAATGTTTCATTTACAGGAACATACTTGTGGATGTAACAGTTTTCAGGGACTGATATGCAGCATTGAAATTGTGGTTTTTATTCGAACACGCAAAAATGTGTCTTGACGCATTTGATTATGTCTCAACAAGTATATTAACATTTATAGATTTCCTCTTTCCTATTCTTTTTTTTTATATTTTGTATAAGTTTTTTTTTATATAAAATTCTCGAGGTTTCTTTTAGTTACTAGAATTACTTAAAACAAAAATTACTGAAACCATACAAAATGTTAGGACTTAGATACATTAAAAAAATAATTGCTGAACTTTGAAAATGGCTTCATTTTTCGTTACTATCATTTAAAAATAATACTACTAAAAAGAGAAAAAAAAAAGACACTAGTGATAAATATTTACCTATAACTACAGTTAAACAATAGTTTGGAAATAATGTTTTCACACATTGTCCATGCCATATCTCAACTTGTAGTCAAATCTCCATCTTTAATTTTTTTTTCGCATAATACTACTATAAAAAAAAACTATCACAGGCCAGAATTTTAGAATTTTATCTTGTGCCCTACCAGAGATATCAAAGCCTAAAAAGTGTAATTTTTGAAATTTGTGAAAAAATTTTGGAATTTTTTTCGAAAAGAGAAATCAAGTCCCAGATCTGCGATTTGGCGTATGAGTATAAGCACTAAAGACTTATTTGTAAAAAAAAGATATATGTCATATTGACAGTTTTACTTGAATGAAAAACTTCCTCTTGTAAACAGACAGATTCTGTAAAAAAAACTTTAAAATTTATGCTAAAATTTTCCCAGTAAGAATTTATTTTAAGAAATTATTCTATTGCTAAATTTTTAGCTCATTTTATTTTGAACAAATAGCTGCAAACTCCATTTGAATTGTAGAAATAAAACATGAACTATTTACAGTTTTATAAACCTTTCAATGTGACAAAACAATGAAACAAAGATGGCCACCATGCACAAACAAAAATAGTAAAATTAAAATAACGGTCATTTTGAACTTCCATCATGTTAAAGTTGTTGCATAAAAAATTTCGCATTTTTTAAAAAATGGTCAAGCAACCAAAAATATATGTACTGGACCACTTGAAATGGTCCGATTGTATAAGAAGTTTATCTAGCCACTTCTATTGTGGACGTTTCCTTGAAAAACTCTTGACGTCCCCCATCATCTTGCCGTTTTTAATACTTTCCAACAAAGTTGAAAAATGTTTATGATTTCGGTTTGTCTGTTCGTCTGTCCGCGCTCTAACTGCGGTAAATATACTCCGTTGCCCTGAAATATTTGGAGTTTATTGGCGTTTACCCTTTCAAGAACCCTATTTTAAATGAAGTTTTTAGCATGATAAGTTTATTTACAGGGAAAGTCAAAAGTTTTCCATTGCATTACGGTTTATGGCGAAAATTCGTTTCAAATGAATTTTAAAGCTGTTACATCCTGTGAAATACAGGATGGTCATAAAAAAAACTTTGCCAATATATGGAACTCTAGCGGCTAGTCCGTTCAACCGATCGAGGTGAAATTTCAGGTATAGCTATTCAAAGGTATGAGCTCGAGATTCTCTGAACGGCAACAAAATGGCGCTCACGGTTACGTGTATAGTTACAGAAACTTGAAATTTTCTAATGGCAACACCCAAATTTTTTTCATCGCAAAATGCTCAGCGCATGCGAAATCCCTAAAGAGCGTTAGAACCGTTAGAGCAAGAAACGGACACGTTATGCATGCATAAAAACTGTCCTGGCAATACCCCCCCCCCCCTATAAAAAACACGATTGGGGCACAAGGAGTAAATCTGCATATGACACAGAATCAGTACACTAATCTGCAACACAGATCGGAGAAAACTTTTATTTTGATTACACATTTTCTACATGGGTGCCATCACTGGCAATTACACATTGCATGGTGTCGACTGTTGACAATATAGCCGAACGTTACATCGCATGAGGGATGTTTGCTATCTCACGTTTGATAGAATCTTTCAAATCCGGCAAAGTTTGCGGATTGCACATGTACATTCTAGATTTCAGATATCCCCAGAACCTGAAATCTATAGGAGTGAGGTCGGGGGATCGCGGAGGCCATTGGTGTTACCTGTTAAGGTGAAATGTGCCTCGTCCGTTCATAATATGCGAAGAGGTCGACCGTTATCTCCATCATATTGGATAAGAAATTCATTAACAAAGTCTATATGTTGTTGATGGTCTCTCACTTCCAACTTCTGGGCGCACTAGTACCGGTAAAGAAACATGTGGATTACAGAGCGCAGCAATTTTAAGACCATTGATTTTGGTATAGGAAATATACGAGATGCACTTTTTGTAATTTGCATGCGTCCTCTGGTCACTATGTGACGCACTTCCATAACAGTATCCTCAGGAACAGTTGTCGTCCGGATCACAGACTATCACAGGTGCAGCCAATTTCTTCGAATTTCATTACTAAATCACGAAGAGCTAGTGAAACGCATAGGCCACGTATTCGGCGATAATTTTGACGGTAAACGCGCCAGGTTTTCGCAGCATTCATCTCATTTTGATAATAGTTTTACCAACTCACCACGAACGAAGTCATTTTGTTGGCATCTGCGAGCTCCGACTGCAGAACTAATATCCCCACCCTACTTTTTATCCGTTTTCTACGCTGACTATCTGGCAAACGATGTTCCTTGATAACCAAATAATGACACATTAAAGTCACATGGTGACTTTCTGTCACAAGACTTTGTCAAATGGTAACAGAGGCCCTACTGTGAAGTAACCACTGTGAAAAGTGGTGAAAATTCACCATATGACTTTAATGGCACATTGTTTGGTGATTTATTATAATGCAACATTCACAATGACTTTGAAATTGAGCCTCCAAATGACAGTCATACGAGAGTCTAAATAAAACGACACTTTAAAGTCACCTGGTGACTCGTCACAAAGCAGCAATCGCAGTGACCTAACAGTGGAGTCACATATAGTAGTCATTTGAGAGTCATGAAAGAGACGTATGAAATTTCCTATTTTTTTGTTTCACCGTAGTGGCTGTGACTCTTGTGACCATATGTGACCTGAATGAGATGTTATATGGACTAGCTGTTATGCAGGGACAGTAATTATTCGAGTTATATTACTTCCTTTTGGATACTCGCTTGAAAATTATCACTTGAAAATCCCTTGAAAATTGGTATTTTCGGACTCGTCCTTAAATTTTGCACACCAGTGTACGTTTATGATGATTAGGCTGCAGGCAGTTAGAAAGAGTATTGCTTTGGTGAATCGATTCATAAATACTTTTTAGGTATGGTAGGCTGTGTTTACAATGTACGAATCGTTTATAATTATGTTTGATGTTTATTTATTGAAATATTATAGGAGTTTGTTAATTTTTGTAGGTTCAATCTATATCTATGTATTATAAAGAGGTAATGTTTGTTTCTTTGTAGGGGTAGTTTCCGGAACTATCGAGCTGATTTCAAAAGTACTGGTACCAAAACGAATGTGTTCGCCCCGAATCAAACATAGGCAGTATCTTATGTCATGCTACTAATCCAAAGGGGGTGTAGGAATAAAAAACGTTCTAAAAATGCGATTTTTGTGTTACTGAAGGGCCTAGAAACATGAAATTTGATATGTTACTTAATTATAAGATATAAATGATCACTAATAACATTTGCTAAAAAATACAAAATGTGTGAAATATATTTTGATAATAAGATACACAACCATACTTTACTACATGTGTTTCAGTGATTTATCGTTGCTCATCAAATTAATGAATGTGTAAACTGAGACTAAAAATAATCTCTAAAGTTGAATTCAAAATCACATGTCTGATATTTTGGAAATATATCTTATAGGATGCAGACAGTAGTACTTAATACTTGATAAGAATGATTCTCATCATATTATTCTATATTTAACGGGAAGGAAAAAAACAACAACTTTTTCTCGTTCGGTAATTCGACATCGTAACAACAACTATAACGTCACCCTTCTTTGCCATTACATGTCTACAGATTTATAAAGAATAGGTAGTATTAGTGATCTTAAACTCTAGATATTTTACATTCAACAGGATAACTCTTATGCAGACACTTGATTAAAATTTGACATTATTTATTATTTGAACCATAAACATTAATTTCATTTCTGGATTAATCATTTTTGATATGTATCGTCAAGAGTTGAATTTCTCATCAGCAAACATACTGTAAGCCAGCGCTGAAACTAGCCTTTTTTGCGCCCGGAGTAAACTTGGATTTTGGCTTCCCCCACCCCACATATATGTATTCTTTATATCAAACACACCAAGCAAAATCTTAATTTGGCGTTCCCTTCACTTTCTGTTCTGCTGGCACCCGGGGCACATGCCACATCTACCCCCCCCCCTCTAGTTTTAGCCCTGTTGTAAGCTCTTTCAATTTCTTAGCAAACTGCTTAGAATTTACACTTTTTCAGTTGCAAAATAGTAGCCATACCACTTTATACCACTAAAAAATGATATAGGTATTTAATGACACATCTTAGTTTTCTATAGATCTTGATTAAAATGCACGCATGTTTCATATTTATAAGATTATATGAATTCACATTACAGAATTTGTTTCAGAGTAACCAGAGACTATTTAGTTTATCCCCCCCCCCCCAAAAAAAAAAAATATATATATATACATATATATCATGAGTAACATGAGAATTGTTTTGGTTTTGTTAATTTAAAACTCGCCAGACGTTTTTCTCACAGGGTTGACCATAAATGATGTCACACATTGTTACAATATTTTTTACCCACTGTTTTGTTATAGAGTGTCACACTTCACCATACCCCCTCCTCACCTCTTGTCACATGTCATGCTGTATTGCATAAACATATACTTGCAGTTCATAAACAAAGCACTATGATATAGATTCTATTTCAACTTTTATTTTTAAACTTTAAATATATGTGTTTTAATAACATTTGTGAGCATAACAATAAAAATGATTCGTGTACTTATTTTGTATGAAATAAGATTAAGGTTTACAAAGAAAAACATCATTAATGTACAGTAGTAATAAAATATTAATATGAAACAGTAATTGAAGAGCAATATTTTACAATTTAAAATGGAATTTAATATATTTGCCTTTAAATCTTTTTTTTTTAACTTTAGGAACACAAAATACTTTAATTTCAAAATAACTTCAAAATTTAATCTGCTGATTTTTAACTAAAATGCTTGATGTCACATTTCTTCTTATAGCATTCCACTCCTTTATTACAAGCTGTCACAATTTCATGAATCCCTCTCCCGCTCTTCAAGTGTGATATCAGTTGTAAACAGGGGCGTATTTAAGCAGAATTCATTAGGGGGGCGTGTATGACGATTTTGCCGACTGACTTCTTTAAAGATATATATATATATATATTTCTTTATTTGTATAATATGCATCTACCGGATGTCCTAAAATTGACTGACTGATTTTAAAATTAAATTAATTTAATAAATTAATTCAATCAATTTAACTTGCAAATGACGACACCATTAAATTTAAATTCCTGCAGGAGTGTTATGTAAGAATGTAAGATTGCAGGAGTTTCGTACCGCGATTCTACATTTTAGTTTCAAACAGTGGTGATAGATGGTACTGTTAACAATAGACGCTAAATCTGGGCGCTTTTGATCTCTCTTCTCAATATCGGTGTGAAAGGAGGAGATTAAATAACTGCAGTGAAATTCTAACAACAAAATTGCATTGACAACTTAGAGCGAGAGCCATTTCATATATTTAATCTCCTTCTTTCGCAACATTACTGAGAGAGAAGAGAAACGAGTAAGAAAAATCATGCGTTAAACGTAGATTATGAAGCACTTTCCACACTTCTTGAAATATTTAACAAAACTTCGTTAACCAGGAAAATAACGTATTATTGTTCATATCCAAATATGTATTCCAATACTTTTGAAAAGCCCTGTATTTGATCTATAGGTTAATATATAGAGTATATAATGGTAAAATTTTAGTTTAGCAAGTAAACGCCTAATTGGTTGAAATTTTCCTTTCAGCAATTTAAACTATTAGATGGAAACATACTTGAATACTTTCATTTAGCCCTGTAAAATACATAGTACTATTAATACACGAAAGTATTTTGCTAAAGTTTAATTTAAAAAAAAAGTATGTTTAAGCTACATAAATCAAATTTCTCGAAATTATCATCCAAAATCGACCATGTATCCAGTTCTTTGCGTGACCCTGTATGTCATTTTATCTATATTCTACAAACATTTCTTAGTAAACTAAATGCAATTCATCGTAAAAAGGCATAACATATTTAAAAAGCACCTTTAAGTAAATTACGCTCGTATTCGGTAACCTTTCTGAGATCTTTTATGTAACTCTATATATCTAAATTTTGTAACAATCAGCATTTATATAAACCATACAATATGCATACATCTAGTGAAACTTAAAAGCGTATATCACAATTAAAATGCATTTCACTCATCTAACAACCATCTTCCATAATATACAGGACTTCGGATAAAATATACTATTTGAAATATTTTGTGTGTCCCTGTAAATGCTATGCACTAGTATTATGCATGAAATAACTCATATTAATCCTCAGCAACGTATATCAATATGATTATACATAAAATCGTTTATCATCATTAAAATATGTCGCAAACAATTCTCCTTTTATTATTTTGTATTGGAATTCTTTTGCATGGCCCTGTAAATAAATAACTATTCTTTTCGCTGCATACTTTACAAAATACATATTTTACTGCACTTTGTAGATGCATATAAATTTGAAGATGTTTGACAGGGTGTAACATCTTTAAAATTCATTTGAAGCGATTTTTCCCCATAGGCCGTAATGCAATGGAAAACTTTTGACTGTTGTTGTAAATAAACTAATCATGGCAGAACCTTCATTTTCAATAGGGTTCGTGCTAAGGTAAACGTCAATAACGTCCAAAAATTTCATGGCAATCCGAGTATATTAATGAGAGTTAGAGCGCGGACAGACCGCCATACGGCCAGACAAACCGAATGCATAAGCACTTTTCAACTTTGTTGGAAATTGCTAATAAAAAATCGGCCCACCATTTAAGCGCTTATTGCTAGCAATGTCATGCATTGTTTCTATTTTAAACTAAATTCAAGATCGCTGTAAAAAACATTTCTGACATCTTACCTAATCCTTATGAAATATTTTTTGAAATAGCTGCCACTATTTGTAAGTTATTGAATTTTAAAATCAGTTAATTCATTTTAAGACACCCTGTATATTCTACATAAAATTCAAAATTATTAACCCATCGAGATTAAATTTTTCACTTTCGAACATCGAATATTTTACACTACATGAGGAGAATGTAAAATATTGTGGAGATAAGATCGATTTAAAGATAGACACACCATCCCTTACTTTCAGGCCCTGATTACCAAATATAGGCACAAGAAGCACATGCTTCCCTTAGAAAATTTTGTAAGGGCCCGAAATTGAGAAAAGTCAGAGAATAATCTATTTGCGTCTCCGCGCTTGAAAATTTCTGTACGTGCAGACCTCTAGTCTCTAAAAGAAACAAGAAAACACGTAATTGGTCAGAGTGGGTTAATTTTTCAATAATCGGTTTTAGTCGTGATCAATCGACTAAATGATTCAATCGTTCAGCCTATTTTATTGAAGGTTACCTATGTCATGTTAGCTGCGGATATCTAGAAAAAAAAAAAAAAAAAAAAAAAAAAAAAAACAGACCGGGAATCAGCTGCACAGAACATCATCTCATGGACTTGATTCAAATTTCAGGAATTTTCCTGTACTAGAGCTGGAATTTCAATACGGGCCGGAATTTTTAGGCCCGGGCTCGGCACGAACTATATTTATCTTAGACCGGCCTGGTCGATGTAAAAATTTAAAGTTCGGTCCGTTTATATTTTCAAAGTTTATGGCCTCGACCTCGCCCGGCCCGATTCAATTTCTAAAAAAGTCATATGTCGTATTTAACTGCAATTGACATTCCTTTATGAACATTGCATATATATTTATATAATAAATTTACAGTAAGTCTTAAAATTACGGTGTGTTCGCACGATAGAAAATGCATAATAGCAACATTAATGATTACTTTCCGTAGACGTTTCAGCATTCAAATAGGGATTCGTCAAAAAATAATGCAGTTTAGAATACTTTCGAAGCTGTATAATAAAAAGTAGATTTGTGAAAATATTTCTTCGTCATTTATTAAGGCTTTTCTCAAATCCAAAAGAGCTATTTTCTTACACATTTTTTAAATTCATTTCTTTTCAGAAATGCATAAGATTGGCAGATGTTCTTCTCAATCAGAAACTATGTAATCGAATGACGTTATTAATTTTTTGGTAAAGGTAATGCATCTTAGATAAAATAGTGTTACAGATAATATTTTGTAACGAGTTTCTAGTTTCGACATCACGGGAAAGGAGAGAAACATGAAGCCGGGACAAGAATCTCTTATATGTCAACAAGTTATTTATTAAAGTAATGGAAAACGCTATTGGATTCGAAATTGCTTCAATAGTCCGTCTTGTAAATTTTAAACCTTTACAATTAAAAGTTAGTCAAAAAATGTGTCAAAGTTTTGTGTTGTAGAGCAGTGAATTTGATCACCTTACGGTACATTTCCAAAGCTTACATAAACAGAAGTTCATTATCGTTTTTAATATTTTTACAAACCATATTGCCTGCACTATACATCCTGAGAACAATTAAGTTTTCTGTCCCGTCTAGACTTTGTTGGAAAAGAAATGCAAACCTGATTTCAGTACTGCACGAGTGTGCTGAAAATAAATAAATAAGTAAATAAACTAAGCTCAGATACCATGCCTGATGCCGATCTCTACGGTGGTCATGCTATAATTCTGTATTGGTGTTGCCAAACTAGCATCGGTTTGTGACGAACATTTATACTTATTTTCGCGAAATTTATATTCATTGAAAATATCCTATATTTTATGAATCTCGCTTATTTTTTTTATATCGGGCCGGTAGGCCCCCTAAATTTTTTTATCGGCTCAGTTGGTCCGTTTAGCTTTTTTGGTGGTCGTGGCACATAAATTTTGTTTATCGGTCCGTTGATAAAAATGTCCTAATTCTGCCGACTCGACCCGTTTAAGTCTTTATTTCGCCGGGCCGGGTACGGGCCTCGCACCAAGCCCGGGCCCATGCAAGCCTCTATCTTGAACCCTATGGAATGAAAACATGGACGACTGGGAGCAGGAAAACACAATAATAAACCTACCAATCAACCACTAAAATAGAATTTTTCAGGTAGTTTCCACCAAACTATGACTTTGGCAGAAAAGTTGCACTTTAATATGAAAATCGAGTTCTGTCTGATTCTAGAATTTCACATAGACTCAACCGACTCTAGAATTTCAACCGACTCGATGACATCGTCTCGAGTGACTCATCACATCGACTCGACTCGTCTGTGCAGTGGCTTTCTAGTCCAATAGGAGTGAAGAACATTTTGATTCAACTTTCCGTTCGCGCAATAAACAGTCTTTTTCGGACGGTACATATCACAGACTTCTCATATAAGATGACATACTCTCATATGAGAAGTCTCTGGTACATATTCACCGACCAGTGATTGTTGCCACTCGTGGGGTCGAAGTCGTTTTCATCTTTACTGCAAGTTGATCATAACACTACTAATCTACTGCGGACTATCAGAAAGACTAGTCTTTCCTGTCTTTTTTCTCAATTTATTTTCAGCAGTCACGCGAATTCGAAAAGCGAAAAGGCAAACTTCGGATTTTTGAAAGAAATTCTTAAGAAAAATACTAATAATTGGTGCTTTTTTAGTGCATGCTTTAAATAAAAACGTGTAAAAGTAGAAAAAAATTTGGTTGTTTTAGAGTTGTATCGATTGATACGAATCTACCTAGATACGAATCTACCTAATTGATCGAATCTACCTAGAATTTGCCGACTATCATCGAAGTTGCCGACATTAGGGGGGCGAGACGCCCCCCTACGCCCCCCAGTAGCTACGCCTCTAGTTGTAAAAAACCACCACACTATAGAAAATTCATGGACAGGCCTTATTTGTATGTTTTGGCATCAGTTGTTATTTTAAATAATGCGAGTTTCCTATCTGGAAATTTCGGTTTGCACCATTTCCATTTAACTTCACAGAATTGCTTAGTAATTGGATTAGCATATAGTTTTGTAAATATAATGCATCATTTATATGACAAACTTTGTATATTTTACCTATGCTTTGCATGCAAGTCTCCAACTAGTTAAATTATCTTACGGATAATTACAATTTTTTACAATACCTTTCAAAGAAAAACCCTAAACTCTTTCATTCTTGACAGCAACATATACCATTTTATATATTTCGACAAATGGCCATCCACAAATTTATCCCGAAAAAGGCTAATATCCACGCAACCCATTCAAACATACAGCAATATGAACTATTAAAAGCATTAATTTTATTGCTTGGCTAACCATCTAAATATCTTTAGGTATTATCACTTTCATTCGTGGAAACAACATGCATCTGTTTTATCTATTTCGATAAATGGTCGTCCACAAATTTATCGTGAAAAAAACTTATATCCGCGCAACCCATTCAAATATATAACAATACGAACTATTAAAAACATAAATTTTATTGCTGGGATAACCACCTTAATATCTTTTAAGTATTGAACTTCCGATCTGTAAACCTGTGGTAAGTTCCTCAAATTATATTATTTACAATTGCCTGAAAGGTAACCTACACTTCTTCAATGTAAATTACAAACAAAAAAAAGTGGCTTAAATGGCTAGTCAACGGCACACCTTAGTTCTCGATAGTCCTTGAAAAGAATGCACGAAACACCTCCTACGAGCTATCAGCATAGTGGGAATTAGGAAGTTTATGTGGTTAGATTCGTAGAAGGGGCGTTAAATAGTTGAGGTCAGTCTGAAGAAGACTGACAGCTCGTGCTAGATGATCTAGTTTCGAACAGAGGTATTTGGGAAGATGTCAATAATATGCAGACCCGGGCAAGTTCAGGAAAGAGCAACAATAAAAGAATTTTTAAAATTAGTTTTTATTGTCATGCGAAAGGTAAAGTAGCAAAGCGATTCAAGATCAAACATTTGTCTAATTACATAATGTATCCAAAAATACGTATCTACAACTTCAATACTCTATTTAAAATAATTCGTGAAGTGCCAAAATTGGTAGGGAAATTACAGCAAGATCAAATCTCAGAGTCTTTTAAAATTACGCTGAGTAGAATTAAAATTTCAAACATTAGAAAAACAGTAGTGGCCAGAAATAAAATCACTGAGAATTTCTTACCCTTTGAGCGTCAAGCAAGATTTTTACTACATATCTTTAGCGTCCATAAAATAGTATCGATTGGAAGTATTAGTTTGTAAATTGATATTTCAATGTCTTATTAAAAAAAAATCTTATGCATCAGTACAACAATGCAGATTTCAACATTTTATTACACCACCGTTTTAATTTGTTAACCAAGTGGCTGAAAAAGATGCTTTCAACAATCACAGGGATACCATCAGTAAAGATTCACACCTACTTCATTGATTATATGTAGAGTACCAAATCTCTATTTATCTTCAAAGCAAGTCTATTCCAAAATATCCAAGTAATGACAAAGAAGAATTTATTTATTCAGTTTTTCATTGCATAAAAAATAATGTGCACAAGAAAATGTAGCATCATAGCTTGTAACGATCCCAGGATTCATACGGATTCTGTTATTTTCCAGGTGAATACCAGTGTTTTTTTTATTTAAAAAAAAATCTATTTCAAATGCACGAAATTTCTCCTCATTTAACCCTTTCGGCACACTGTGCCCGGTCTGGGATACCTAATTTTAATTCCAAACTTGCAAACGGCACTATTAATATTTTAGTAACATTTTTCTTTTACAATAAAAGCTTAAATTGGGGATTTCGGAATATCTAAAAAATTCGTTTGTGAATTCCGGTGTCAGTCGATAATTTCTCATTTTAGCAGTAGATTTTGCCCGTGCCGAAAAGGGTTAAGGAAAGTTTTTTTTTAAAGAAAATACCGGTACCGAAGAATTTCCTTGTCTGGAAGTTTCAAGACTCGTATGAATTCTTCGATCTTGGAAAGTCCGCTATTTAACAATTGAGTCATACTCCAATATAAAGTTTAAAAACATTTTTATTTAAACAAAATGAGCAGGGAACTGATAGAGTTTCTACCACAAATTTGGCCTAGGACTACTCAGCGAACAAATGACAACATTTGCAAATTTACTAAGAAATATGAAAAAATTAACTCACATCAGCATCTTTGATAGTTCACTTTGATATCAATCAGCTGAAATTATACCTAGAGCCGCAACTTAAATACAACATTATTCTTTAGTAAAATCTAGCTGACAACCCACGATCGACGAAAAGGACTTTTTTTATTCAAGCTATGAATCAAAACTTCATAGCAATGGTGAAGCTTCAATCACAACCTCAAATTTTACTTCAAGTCCCTTAAAATTCCTTCTCTAATACTTTACGCAGCCTTAAAGAATCTTCAGAGGCATACACCCAAATACCCCCCCCCCTCCCCCCACCAAGACAAGCACTTTTGCTTCGTCTTATATACTCCGTAGATTAAGCGACAAGCCTAATTTGCATAAAAGTAACGGTGAAAACAAATAATCTTACAAGGGGACCACCAAACATGGTGCTCACAGATTTTGATGATTTCAAAGTGTGTTGTAGGGGTCATACCACTAATTATTCAGCTAAAAGGGTTTTTTCAAATGGGCCTTAGTTTTTAAGAAATTGGGGGTCAAAGTTCAGCGCTCATTTCAAATAGCCGTTAGTGTTGCAATCAGATTGTGGCTAGGTGGCGCTGCGGTAACGTACGAGTCTCCAGACTCGGAGTTGGCGGGTTCAACTCCAAGTTAGAGCTTTTTTTCCCCTTCCTTTATGTACTTTTTACACGTTGTATATTTTAAGCAGAATTGGGAACTCTACAAGCTTCGAATTTTTTGATATTTTTTTATGGGGATAGTTTATTTTTTCAATGTTTACTTTTTCGATTTTTTCGGAATGAAATATAACGTATAAATACATATATATATATATATATATATATATATATATATATATATATATATATATATATATATATATATATTGCTAAGTAAAAAAATTAATACATTTGTAAATTCCTTTAATTCTTATTCTTCATTCAGTTCATCTGCCTCAATAATTTGTCGATCATCTAATATTTTTAGTATTGAATTATGAAATTCTTCAGCCATAGCAATAGAAGCACAGGAAATATCATCCGGTGAAGAATTTGTAAGCAGATATTATTTTGTAACAACATCTCGCAATATTTTAATGCATTCGTAATTTCGCCTTTTTGTTCCTTTTCCAAACGAAAATTTTGTATACTAGAGCTGGTTCCTTTCATTTCAGTATTTTTAGGATTTAATCCGACATATACATACCAATATTGCAAATCTTTTATTTGTCTGCAAAAGAAGCTAAATGACATTAGTAAAAAGAATTTCTATTTTTGCGTGATTTTACCGAGAAAATAAAAGCAGACGAATAAAATAAATACATATATATATATTTATGTATGGTGAATTTTATCTCATTGAAATCATTAGCAGACGACTTTTCCGATCTAGTTTATTTTTTTATGTATAGTGTTTTAATTTGTTAAAATAAAAATGTATATATAATTTTTTAATGTAATCTGTCATTTCTTATTTGTGCAAACGATAAATATTGTTTAGGTTGAACTTTAGAGATGAATGTATTTAAAGATCAGAAAAAATTTGAGTGATATTTTAGCACTACTGCATTATATTTTATTACACTTTCGGAGGTATGCGTTATTTGAATTAACTAATCCTATAAATGTTTGAGAAATTGCACTTGAAAATTATTTTATATAATTTATACAAAAAAGGATAAATTTTCATTTAAAAAATTCCACAAAAAAAGGCGATAGAAAAAAGAAAAATTATTATTTCAGAATTGTGCTTAATAAAAAAAAGGAAATTACATAATAATTAATAAAAAAGAGTTCTAGGCATAAATTATTTTTCCAGTTTTGTCAATAAAAATATAGTTTAAAAATTGCACAAAAAATAAATTCGAAAATATAAATTTAATTTATTAAGAAAATATCAAAAAGTTCAAAGATTGTAGAATTCCCAATTCTGCTTAAAATATGCAACGTGTAAAAAGTATATAAAGGATGGGAAAAAAAAAAAGCTCTAACTTGGAGTTGAACCCGCCAAGTCCGAGTCTGGAGCCTCGTACGTTACCGCAGCGCCACCAAGCCCACAATCTGATTGCATCACTAATGGCTATTTAAAATGAGCGCTGAACTTTGACCCCCAATTTCTTAAAAACTAAGGCCCATTTGAAGAAACCCTTTTAGCTGAATAATTAGTGGTATGACCCCTACAACATACTTTGAAATCATGAAAATCTGTGAGCACCATGTTTGGTGGTCCCTTGTTAGACATCATCAGATTCAAATAAACGCAGGAAAATTAAACGAAAATAGAGAGGTTTGTGTTGCGACGCACTGGTTAAATGTTTGACATCATTCTCATACTCAAAATAATAGAGACCCTTTATAAGCGAGTCACTAGTCGATTACAAACTCGATGAATTAAAACCATTAATCAAACTTCCTCTTGGCTACATCGAACATTCAAAAACTCATCATTGTTGAACTTGAATATAGACTTAATATCCTGACAACAAGCAACAGTTTACGCAGAGATTTACAAATATTTTCAAAAACAAAAATCTGTTAATTTCAAATTTAACTTAGATAGAAAAAATCATATCGACAACTTTACCGAGAAAGAATGTTTGGTAAGTTCGAGAAGTGATCCAGTTTAAGGAATTTATTATAAGTTACATTCTCCAAAGCATGTTTTCTGATGCAAAATACTGGTACAGAAGTGGGAAAGTCTAAAGAAAAAAAAAAAAAAAAAAAAAAATTAATAGCTGACTACTATGTCATGTTGCAAGCAAAAAGTGATAGCTGTATGTTTATGAAAAACGTTCCTTGACAGCTGTATAAGATAATTAAAAAGTCAAATGCTGAAGTTTGCTTTGGTTAAACATCTTCGCAAAAATAGCCGGAAGCCTATATGCCTTTCTTCTCGAAAGATGTATACAGGGTGTCCACTCTCAACGGTGGCCAATGGCTAACTTCTAAACCATTAGTTATAGACATATAGTTCCAATTGCAAAAATGTTCTAAAAAAGGTAAAGAATTGTTTTTTAAGCGGTTTAAATGCTAAAAAAAAAAAAAAAAAAAAAAAAACAGTTTTAGTAAAAAATTACGAAAATTAAATTTTTATACGGTCCCCCGGTCCTATAAGTGATATTTAGTAAGTTTTTACCACTACTCTAACAATTTAGACAAAAAAAGTCACATTCCTCTGCGATTAAACCTGACCAAGTAATAGCTACATAAAGCTGAAGTATATTTTTTGCTGTAAAATAGGGGTCAGTCACAAATTTACTGGAAGTAAAAATAAACGTCAGATGTAAATTTAATATTAACATTGAGAGTAAAATAATTTTTACAGTATTATTTATAAATTTATGTTGATGTTTACATATTAAAGCTAAATATATAACTTGTATTACAAATATAATTTAAAAAATAACAGAAATTTTGTTAAATTACATTATGAAAAGCACAATTTGTTACAAAATGATCTATTAGCTTACGCAACCTAATAGAATTTGGTGTACTCCAATAAAATAAATAAATGGTACGCACCTAAAATCGTATTAATATTACATTGTTATTGTATATAAATAAGTTTGCGAATTGAACTTCGAATAGATATTTAAAAGTGAGTTAAAATTTGAATACAAATTTTGAACTTGATAAACATACATAAATAAGTCATAAATAAAATAAAAGCTTATCAAAATAAAAGGCCTTTAAAAAAATCATGAAAAGAAACAGCTTCATTTCTTTACAAAATAAAACAGATCTAAAAATAAAATTGTGGATGTTAATTTCAAAACTCACCTTATCGCTTTTGTTTTCTCTATCAGCCTGTATCAATCTGCACTAATGTAATACTATAATCTCCAAATTTATAACCAATGACGCATTTAAAAGTTTTTCGCGATTTCCTAAAATCTGATTTTCTCGATAAAGAGAATTTTGAAACTCAGTTCTTTAGTTATTTTAACCGATTTAGAAGTTAATTAATTAAAATTAACGCTACCGTAAAACTTATATAGTGACTACAACTTCAGTTAAATCACTTTGAAAATACTGCTTTACCTTATTTAAAACATTTTTGTAATTGGAACTATATGTCTGTGACGTACGGTTTAGGAATTAGCCATTAGACACCGTTGGAAATGGACGATCCTTATAATACTTTAAGCACTTAGCGTACGTTCCCTTAAAGCTTAGCGCAACTCATCCGTTAGTGGTTTAAGTCATGAAATTCAAAGTTTCATAACTCGGTCAATTTTAGTGTTGGATAAATGGGACCTTTTTTGTGTTGCTTGTTAGAGGGATGGAAAATTTTTACTAAATATCACTTATAGGACAGGGGGACCGTATAAAAATTTAATTTTCGTAATTTTTTAGTAACAAATTTTTTTTAAACCTAAATCACTTAAAAAACAATTCTTTATCTTTTTTAAAGCATTTTTGCAATTGGAACTATATGTCTATGACTAACAATTTAGAAATTAACCATTGGCCACCGTTGAGAGAGGACACCCTGTATACCGTTGACATCAGTAGAAATAATACAAAAAATAGTAAAAATAATGGGCTTTAAATTATTAAATATGCGAGAATCTGTGGCTATTTTTTTGCCCACAGCAAATTGGGAATTAACTTTTTTTTTTCGGGTGCTTGATATCACATTCACATCATCTATGGATCGAATTGGTCAAAAATGGGACCGCGATCTTTACAGATAATTTTTTTTTTTTTTAGTACATATATGGTTCTGAATTAACTGGTTTGGAGAGAGGTAGGAATCAAATTTCATCCTATTGATATTAAGGAGAGACATTATTTTGTCTGTCTTGCAGTTCTTGTATATAGTATAGTATAATGCTGAGTGGAATACCCGAGTACCACATTTTTAATGAACATATTAGTGATCTCTACTGCCAGCAAGTGCTTTTTTTCCATGTGTCATTGGAAAGTGTTATTCCTATGATCTATAATGAAAGAGATATCGTATGCTTAGCGTGAAATGTTGGAAAGCTAGTATATCGCTAAAATAGACTTAGCTTTTCATTGGACTTGTGAAGTATGCTTAGGGAAGATACATTTGTGTATGTCCCACAACAAACACAAAAAGGTAAGAGAAATACTAATCGAGAAAGAAGCATCTCTACCTTAAGAATTGCTCAATAAATTATATTCAACATTCAGAACAGATGTCTCTAGTAATCATTGTAATTATGGAAATTCTTATGTATTATAGACTATATGGACATTAATGACCGGACAACTGCGATTTTAGATGTTTTGTTAAATATTTAGAAACGTACATAAGAAATTATTCTGAAACTCCCGGTGTGTAAACAAAATAGCACATGTCATATATTTCCGAGAAGATTTTTTTCCCAAAATCTCTTAGGGGGCCGTCAACAAATTGGAAAAGAACGAAAACCTTTTGGATAACCCGGTCAAAACTAAAGTAGCAAAAGCATGCACAGTTTTATGTAATATATTCTGATTAATGAGAAAAAAATCGAAGCCAAAATATTCATATTTAAAAAAGTAGTAGGGATTTTTAAAAAGTTATTAAAAAAAATGAGTAAAATAGGATGTTCTACAAGATTTTTTTTTCAGTTTTATTTAATTTTTAGCATTAAATATTGTGCCACATTATCATTAAAAATTGAAGAGATGGTTTCAAAGGTACTGTCCCCTTAATTCCACAACTGTAAGCCTCTTCAAAAAACAGCTTCTGTGCAACATATTTGATACACATATTTGATATGTGTTTTTATTGTTTATATGCATTGAAGTTTTTTTGGAACTACTCTGTTATCCCGTCGATAGATTTCGCCAAATTATATAAATCGCCAAACTAATAGCCAAATTATACATATTGACGTAGTTTTTATTTTAAATAATAAAAAAACAAATAAATAGCAGAACATTAATAAAAATACAAATAAAAAGGTCAAAATAAAAATCACTTAATGACGTTTTAAGCACGTGTATCGTATTTAATGTCATTGAATTGACATTCACGATCACCATTATTGGCATTTAATCTTATAATTTGGCGATAGTATTTTGGTCGACGGGATAACAGAGTAATATCTTTTTTTTTTTTTTTTTTTTTTTTTTTTTTTTCCTTTTACAAACCTTCCTATTCTAAAAAAAGTAACCAATGATGCTGCCGCCGTTGCCGTTGCCGTAACTATATTTAATGTGACGTTTTCCCTTTCTGGGATGTAGTTAAAATGCTCGTCCACGATACTTTTAAATGTACTGTACGGCTCATAAAAGCCGGGAAGCATTTTTAGAAAGAATCACGTTTTGAGCACCAGCCTTGGCGAGTTGGCGAAAGCGAAAATGTTCAGCTAGCTGCATGGCCAAACATAAAATAAACTAAGTTCAAATGTGTCATAAAACATATGATTAATAGAATTATATTTATTACAAGAGAATCTTTACTACTGTTTTTAATTAACTTCTCAATTTCTTCGAATATAGCCAGTTAAGGAAATAATATTTTTGAATTGTAAAAAAAAAAAAAAAAAAAAAAAAAAAAAACTATGTTTAGATATTTTGTGAAATTTAAAGCATTTTAAACTGAAAAAACTCTTTGTTTTAAGCTATGTTTTAATCGTAAACAACAGTGATTAATATTTCCTCATATTATAGTCTTCGTTTGATAACATTTACGAAAAAACAAATGAACAATAAGCGCGATCTCTTATCTAAAGGAAGGGTTGCTATTCGCTAGGCGTTTGACGTCACAAACAAGAAAGGGTGCGTAACATTGACTTTATCTCCGCGCCAATCGTTGTTCTGGCGATAAGGTGCTCAAAACGTGATTCTTTCTGAAAATGCAGCCGGGAAACCTTTCACAACCACTCATATCACTAGTTGACCTCAAAGTCACACCGCAGACGCGACAGAAAGTTACTCCAGTAATTCTTACTAACATTTGCGCACACTACTAGGCAGATAAACAAGGATTTGAATACATAAACATCTATGTCAGTATTTAGTGACCCTTCTTTTTTATACAGAAAAATAAAAGGTCAAAACTTCTAGCTGAAGTCCGATCCCACCACCTCAAAATTTTCTGGATTAAGAAACGCACTAAAACAAATTATGGCTTATTTAATCTTTTATGGCAAGCCCGTGAAATCGTTTTGTTTTAATGTGTTGTATTTTTTCAAACAAAGGTATACTAAAACTCTTTTCAAGTTTGGGAATTTGGTAGATAACTGATGCTTGACTTCTAAACAGCGAATAGACTGCGGAATATATAAATTATTCAGAAAGAAAAAATGTAAACAAATAAATTGGTGTCATCGATATGAAAGCATTTGCAAAATCAAGATGCCCGGCATTCAGGAGTGTTTTGTTACGGAGGTTTCACTGTAGTTAAAATGCTAATCCACGATATTTTTAAATATACTGTACGGCATCATAAAAGCTCGAAAAACCTTTCACAACAGCTCATTTCGCCAGTTGACCTCAAAGTCACACCGCAGACGCAATAGAAAGTTATCCCAGTAATTCTTACTAACATTTGCGCACACGACTAGGCAGACAGACAAGGATTTGAATACATAAACATCTATGTCAGTATTTAGTGACCCTCCTTTTTTATATAGAAAAATAAAAGGTCAAAACTTCTAGCTCAAGTCCGATCCCACCACCTCAAAATTTCCTGGATTAAGAAACGGACTTAAGCAAATTCCGGCCCATTCACTTCTTTGTTCGGATCCACGGCGTTACGCTTCAAAACCCTTTTTTCCTCGCAAACTGCTGCCATCACACGTATAGAAGAAGCGGGAGAAAAATTCCAACTCTATCACCTTCCAAGATCTCTCCACGATCCTACAATATCCCTTTTCAGTGGCCGCTTCTGCTACTAGCTTCCACACAGGTGCACTGAGCACACCTGGATTTCAACATGAGAAAAAAAAGTAATAATAATAAAAAATAAATCAGAACTCAATATATAAAGATGGTCCATCATCGTATAAAGCAGAGTATATATTTAAGAGGGAATTTCATTTGGTGGAATAGGTATTTTTATGCGGGAGTTTCCGAATAGTTTTGCTTGGCTTATGCGGGTTTTTATAGCAAATAAAAGATTTTCTTTGCCGGAAATATTAAATTTCATTAATGGTGAATTCGTGGGTAGTCAAGTGCGTAAATAAAGAACAGGAAATTGGCGTGTTTCGGAATTTACGAACCTCAATATAAAGTCGTTTTTCAGTTTCTTCGACAAACTTCATTCAATCGTATAGTCTCGTAAAAAGCAGGTCAGTAATGTCAACGACAAAAATTTTCACGGAAATGGCATCAACTATGAAGATGAATTGTCAGTTAAATTTATTACTGAAAAAAATTATTTATTGAGAATTACATACTAATGTATATACTTATATATACATTATATATTTATATATAATTATATATAATGTATATATTTATATATATAATGTGGCTTTTAATGTAAAGTTTAAAATCGTCAAATTAAAAAAAAAAAAAAAAGGTATGTTTGAAGTTAATATAAAAACAAATTTAATTTTAGCAGTTATTAATAATTATTAATTTATTATTAATAAATGCTAATATTAATTCAATAAATTATTGAAATAAATTGTAATAATCCAATTCAATAAAATATTAATGATTTATTGAATAGAAGTATACACTGAAATAAATGAATGTAAATGAAGCATTTTGGATATTCCTAATATTTCGATAATTTATAGAAATAAATCTTCTAATTTCGAACAATTTATTTTGTAAATCTCAAGACAAAAAATAAAAAAAAGTATATATACAATGTAGGCAAAATTTTAGATCTGTTTCATAAAATTTTATTTTATACTTATAAAATTTGTTTTTGGGACACAACAATAAAGATTTTAAATAAATCAAACTGAAATTCGTCGATATCAGTGATGCGAAAATTAAATAGGAATCTTTTTATAGGCATCCCAAAGCAGGAGCTTTTTTAAAAAAAAAAAAAAAAATTCTTTTTGTACCAAAATTGAAGAAATAATGATAAAAAACTCACTTAACTTTTAAAAACGTATGTTGCAGTTTTCCAGGAAATTAGAAAGTAGGGAACTACACAAAAATTAGATAAGTGTTAACGTATTCTAAAGAAATGCCATTATGTCTTCAATTTTTTTTCTTTTTCAAATTTGCATTTGGATATACATTTTTTAACGCAAAAAATTGAAGTTGAGGAAATAGACAGCAGCTGGAGTTCTAGACCATTTTGAGATCAAACGAGCAAGAAAATTAATGCGTTAAGTATAGATTATGAAACACTTTCCAATACTTCCTGAAAACTTTAACAAATCTTCGTTATTTAAAGAGATAAGATGTTGCTATAAATAGCCAAATATGTATTCCAATACTTTTGAACAGGCCTGTATATCTGGTCTGTCGGTTGATATATATACTACATAATGGGGAAATTTTGTTTAACAAGAAAACTCCCATCAGCTTGAAATTTCTCTTTCTGCAGTTTATTCTCATAGACATAAACATACTCCAATACTTTTGCTCAGCCCTGTAGTTTGCATAGTACCTTTATTGCGCGTCAGTATTTAGCTAACATTTAATTCAAACTAAAACATTCTTAAAACTATTAAAATCACATTTCCAAAAATTATCACACATAGACGACCATGCATCCTATAGTTTGCGTGGTACTGGATATATTTTTATTTATATTCTATAAGCATTTATATTCTATAACCAGTATTGAATTCAAGGGGTGGCCCAGGAGGGGACATTCCCCACAGAGTAATGAAATGTACCCCCCGCCCCCCCCCCTCCCGAGAAAATTTGAAATTTTGAGTTTTCAATGGTCAAAAAGTACAATTTCCCCTCCCCCCGGAACCCTATAATGTCCGTCCCCGGAGCCACTGAAGTCCGTGCCGGTGAAACGTGTCTAAATTCAACACTGTTAATAACATTAATTCAGTTCAGCGGAAAAATGCATAACTTATATAAAAACTACCTTTAAGTAATTTACGCTCATATTAAGTAACCATATTAAGTACAATTAATTGGAATTGTAATTTACGCCTAAATCTAATAAGAATCTATGTAACGTGGAGGCGCAATATAATATAATGTTTAATTAAACCCTATGCATTAGTTTTGAGCTACATGAAAATCGCGAAAATTTTGACTTAGCAATAAGTTGTCAATGAAAAAATTCATATCATCATGCGATATATCACTAAATTGACACAATCGAGTAGCTGACACAATCACAGCAGTACACAATCACAATCGAGTTGCTGACATTCGCAAATATTAGTTGCGTTGAATACATTTTGCACAAAATAAAAAATTATCTGTAATGTGACTAGAAAAAAGTAATTTTTCCTAATAAGCACCATTTTTCGCTACGAAATACCGAATTTTTGTATTGTGTTACGTTCCAGTTTGCAAAATGTAGCGCTACGTTGCAAGTTAAAGTAAAAAATAAAGACTAGTACTGTATTAAAATAACTAAACACTATTTAACATCTGGTACACAAAATTTAACCCTCTCATGCATACGGGCCTCATATGAGGACAGATAATTATTGAATTATTAAGCAAAAAACTTTTGAACATTCATTTATAGAGATCCGATTTGTTGATAGATAATAGCTAGTACACTGTAAAAAAAAATCTGGAAACCTACTAAACTAGTTTTTGTAAAGCTGCAGAAAACTGCAAGTTTACTAAAATTTTATATGTAGCCTGGTATTATTTTTACCACTCGCATAGAACAAATACATGAAATATCTTCGTTTCACCTGTCAGCCAATCAGAAAGGGCTTCAGTGGTGACGTAAGGACTATTCACGTAGCCACAGAGCCGAGTAATGCATCCATCTTGAATCTGGTATTGATAAAAATATTTCTAGTTAGTAAGTAAATTTTTAGTCTATATGATTTAAATTTTATTATATAATGTTTGATTTTTAGTTATTAGCAAGCTAATCTTCCTAATTATTCGTTAAATCTGTGTTTATTACAAATACAAAATTTCTAATGTTTTATACAATAAATCAAATTTACCTGCTCTTTTTCTGAATGTCATCTCTCTTTTTTTGCCCCCTTTTCCGCAGTACCAAAATTTAAAGTGTTTAAAACTTACTTAAAAAAAAAATATTATTCTATTTGTTTTTAGCGAATAAATTACATTAACCATTCGTTAAATCACATTCATTTCACTAAAACTTAATATGAATTTTACCCTTAAAATTTTGTTCTCGAACTTTCTTCACACAGTAACAGTACTCAATATTTAAAAACTATTTAAAACTGCTTAAATTAAAATAACATAAAATACAATATGTGTTCTATGCGTTATTTTATTGTCATAATAAATTATCAATTAAGACATTTCTTCCCCCCCAAAAATATAATTTCCCCGTTCATCCACACTCCTTGCGAAACTTTAAGAACACAAAGTCTTTAAAATTTTTTATAACCCAGTTAAGGAGGAGGAGAAAAAAGCCTAAATCGGAATTAGTTAATGGAAAGCTTTAAATTATTTAAATTCATTTAGTTTAGGTCTAAAATGAATGTATTAATTTTTCCCCTCTTACTATGTGCGCGTTAAAAAATGGGTACAAATTTTATAATTAAAAAACACTATTTTATTGATTACATAAAATATCTAAAAAAAAATAAACTTATCAGGAACATTGTTAATGCAAATGTTTTAGAACTTAAAATTCTGAATAAAATGACAACCGATATTTAACATTTTTGCTGAATTTTCACAATTCAACAATTGGATTCAACTATTAGATTCAAGTATTGCCTAAATCACTAAACAAAAGCTTTCAGCGCGAACAAACGAGGTTATTAGTTTATACGTGATTGTTATTATGTAAATGTAATTTTTAGTTATTGATGCATTATTTAGGATGGATATTTTGAGAATTGTGGCTTAACCTCTTGATTGCGGGTTATAGACGAGAAATTGTATATGAAAGAAAGGACGAAGTCTGATTTAATTACGGGAAATCCAGAAATTGTTTTAATTTTCATTGGACATAGAACAGAAATGAATCTACTATGTTTCTTTCTTTTGCTAAATGAGCTACAAACAAATTAACTTAAAAAGTACATCCTTTCATAATTTTTAGAATATTTCAAAAATGACTCGTAAATGATGGCAAATATTGTTTATTATTTCCAATATGAAATGGGTGTAGCTCTTAATATAATGTATATAGAGTGAACAACAGTGCGTGTCTATTAGAATTAAGGAAATTGAAAATAAAGTGCAAGGATGGGAGAGGGGGGGGGGCGGTAGAGCGACAAATGAGTGTGCATAAGACTTTTCCCTAGAGAAATTCAAGGTCAACGAATAGCGCGATTTTAAACTTCATATTTTGTGTTAAGGACAAAGATCGCTCTAATTAAATGATTTTCGAATAGTATACAAGAATCTTCATTTAAATTCATAAAAGTTCAAAACCTTAGGAATATTGAAAAAAATTAGTCTTTAAGTAGAAAATCTTTCATTTAAGGGTGTATTCGAAAAAAAACGCTTTTCCACCTTCAACAGCTCGAAATTTTCCGATACAATTTCAGGCCCCTTTTTAAAAGTAGAAACATGAAACTTGCTGAGAGGATTCTTGAAGGGACGCATGAGGTGCCGTGTGATGTATTTTTACGCTCAATTCATTAGGGTTTGAGTTATAAACAATTACCTTATTAGTACGACCCTTTGTTTCCTTCCAAGATTTCCCACTTGGGAAAAATCAGTTCGAAATGCCGTTTTTGATTGCTTTTTTTTTGCAATATTTTTTGCATTTATCAAAGAATTGACAATCACGGCACCTTGTGTACTTTCCAAATAAGAGATTTTGTAAGTTTCGTGTATTTGAGAGCAATAATGAATTCAAAAATAAATCGGAAAATAAGCAGTTTGAATCGAAATACACCCTTAAACCAATGATTTAAGTCTGGGGGTGAGAGTTGCGAAATGAAATGTAAAACATCTATCATTCATGCACCATTTTCTCAATAACTACTAAATTATAATTCTAAAAATATGCAAAATAAAATCCTTACATAGTTACAAAAACAGCGTGAAGGCCTCAACAATTTAAAAAAATGTACACGTATGTAACAAATGGAGACAGAGCGGATGGATAACTTGATCTCTCCTAGTTTAGAGCTTTGGATTAGCGATTAAGATAAAATTTTGAAATTGAATTCAGACAAAAATATGCTTTTTTTTTTTAATTGCGAATTTCAAACTGTAACAAATTTGTATTCACAATGGTTTCTGTAGACTTAGTTGTTTTGCAATATTGTTAAAATATTTTTTAATAAAGTATATTTTCTAACGTTCATCTAGTACGTGTGTAAAAAGTCAGCACATTAATTCTAGACCTAAACTGAAAGGATCAAAACAATTTCATGTTTTTCCCTAATTATTTTAAGATAAACCTCTTGACCATTGTGGTTAAACTTTGAAATAGAATTGTACCATTAATGTTCAGCAAAAATATTAAATGTAAATGTTCATTTTACTTAGAATTTTAAGCTTTACAACACTTATATTAACAGTGTTTTTGATAGTTAGTTCTTTTGAGATATTATTGTGGCATTAAACTGTAAATCTAATATATTTCTAACGCTCCGCTAGTATGAGAATAAAACTTACTATATTCATTGTAGATCTAAACTGAAGAGATTAAACCTATTTCCTACTTTCCCTTAATATCGAATCCTACCATATAATCACTGGGCTATGAGTACTTTGTAAATTTTCATTAATGTAAATAAGTCATCTAATACTCCTCCTTTCTAAAAAGAAAAATAAATCGCTAATTCCCCCCCCCCCTCAACATATAAAATTAAAAACCTTAAGTCATTCTTTAAAAAAAATTTCTGATCCGTTCCTTTATTATAAGAATAAATAATAGGTCATATCCATAAAATCCAAATAAAATTCCCCCCCCCCCTTCTCGCCTTACAAGCATACAAAATTTAGTCTTTTACTCTAATTAATTTTCATTTTTTTTTCGCTAATTGTAAGTCTTCAATAAGTTATATTATCAATCGTTTGAAATATCCCCTTTCCTTTCTTCAATAATAAAAGAAAATATGGCTACTTTGTCTTAATTCTTACTCGTTGAATTAAAAATCTTTAAAAGTCTATTTTTCTTCCTGCTGTATTTGTTACTTTATTATGATAGCAGTTAAACACCTGAAATCTTCCCTAAATCCCTTAACCGAAGATTTTGTTACTTAGTAAGGGAGAGTGGGATGCAATGGGACAGTAAATTTTTCTTTTTATATTCTATTAATAAACATTTCATCAGTCACGTATTCCATTAAGCAAAAGTATCCCCAATCTTCAGTTGAATAAAATAGCTGATTTACATATGCTTGCAATTATAAAAAGGAAAAGAATATTTTAAGAATCAAAAGTAAATTTGCTATATATTTTTATGCTTTCTGCTATTAATGACTTGTTTATGTAAATATATAATTGTTTCTCTATTTATAGAACATTATACTGCTAATCATACATAATTTAAACTATGTCTAAAAGCAGCATTTATGTCTATACAAGAAGTTTAACATAAAGTACAGGGAGGAATGGGACATACCAGCAAAGGAAGGAATGGGACAGTTCCAATTTTTTTCACTTTTTTTTTTTCTCTTAGTTACAGTTTCGTTAATTATAAAATCGTTTCTGAAAATTATGTTTCTCCCATAATTTCTTTTATGTTCCGATAATTTCAGAGCTTTAAGTGAGTAGTTCAATTGCATGTCTGTTAAATTTGTTTTATTTATATTATTTTAATTACTTATAGAGGAAGTTTTTATTTTTATGTAAAATTAGCCGTAAAAAAGGATGAACTCTTTGTTGTTTTAAGAACAAATTAATCTTTGGGGTTGTGCAATTTGATATAAATATCATTTCTGATCATCAATTGTTTCTCTTTTTATTTGTAACATGGTATTTAGTACAAAGTAGTACGTTATTTTTATAGCCTGTTACATATATTTTTTAAGTTATTAAAATCGCTAAATTATAATAAAATCATTTAACTTTAAAATATAGTATACTCTAACGTTTAAAATTCTTATTTTTCTTCATATGTGTATGCATATACAATCACAATTCGAGAAACAGTATAAAGTGTATTTGAAATTAAGCTTGTGCTTACTAATAAATAAAGAGAAAGAATGTTGTCTTCGTTTTGTTGATATGAATTTCTATGTGTTCCCCACCCCTCTCCGTTCGGTGCAAGTACAATAAATCTTTATTACTGTTGAATGCATTATGTAACAAAAAGGTATCATGGGATTTATTTAAATAGTATTGCTTTTAATTGTTATGTGATATAAAGATTTTTCATATGAAAAATGATATTTTATCAACTTCTCATCATTTGATCATAAAAGTATGCGGAAAATAAATGAAACAAGTTTTGTATGTCTTTTCGAGCAAAATAAGTTATAGGAGTCAAAATTTTCTACTCTTTGATACCGATATCATTAATGGGGGGGGGGGGGGGAGTTGAAGGATGATAACGTATGAATTTAGAAGTAGGAAGGGGATCCAAAATTAACAAAAAGTTGATAAAATTATATTTGCACAGCCCCTTTCGTAAGCGAGCTCTACGCGATACAGAATAATGAAATATTTCATGCTTCAAAATTGTTTCTAAAACCATAGACAATCGATAAGGGGGCTATGCAACTATAATTATAGTTATACTGCATAAAATCAAGTGTACGAATTTATTTAAAACATACGTAATATGAATTGTACAGTAAAATACAGAGAAAAAGAGAGACTTTTAACAATTAATTTTTTCAAAGTTAATTTTTGAATATTTTGTTTCTTCTGTTATTACGAAAAAACAAAGTATAGGATTCGTAAAAAGTTTCGTCACATTTAGATATTTTAGGAGTCAGACTTCCCGTACACACATTTCGTGGGTACTATGTCACAAGAACTAATGCACTGAATTTTATATTTAAAATATATATGTTTAATATAGAAATTATGCCCAGTCTTTCTCTGATATAAATTGGTGATGATTAGTTTTTAATGTAAATTCTAGTTTTCAACGGATTTACACGTTTTAGGGGTCAGATATACCAAAAAACTTGTTTTTACTAAATGGCTGTATGTATGCGACCTAAATTTCGTGGGTGCTCTGTCTCAAGAACTAATGTACAGCTTTCAATAAAAAAATATATTCAGATAGTCCTTGTTATAAATTGATTCAGATTTTTTTTTTTTTTTTTTGCGTAAATCGCTTAATAGATTTTGTTGCTGTTCTACTTTTTTTTAGATTTCTGCAACAACTCTACCTGAATGCATAATGGATGGATTTTCATCAAACTTCAGATTTAGTTTGTCCCTAATATGATTTGAAGTTTTGTTTTATTTTGGCGTAAATAGCTCAATATATGGCGCTGATGTGCTGAATTTTTCATAATTTGCACAATAGAGGGGGGAGAATCTGCATAATTTCCGCAAATTCTAATCTTAAGAACTAACGCACGTATTTTCATCGAACTTCAGATTCAGTTATATGTTGACATCAGCTATTGCAGTGTCACCGTTGCAGGTTTTGGTGTAGATCACTAAACAAGTAGCGCTTTTATGGTGCATTTTTTACGTGGTTTTACCGATATTCCAATCTTAAGAACTAATACCTGGAATTTCATATCATTAGAATCCCCATGATGGGCTTAGACATGATTGTCTTTTAATTTTGGTACTTCGACGAATTTTGAAATAGTATTATCTATGAGATAGAAGAAAGTTGTGGGATTTGGAGTTGTGGACAAGTTACTTCCGGTATTTTACATTCTTAAAAAACTTGACATTATCAACCAAACTCTTTGAATTTTTTTGGTGCTAAAAACATAAGATATACATAGCCTGGGTGAAAAAAAATATTGCTATTTAGTGGAAAAGGGCTGGTAAGATTTTTACCGAGATAAAACTCTCAGGTTTTAACAAATTTTGTCAATTTTCACACATTATATTTTGTAAAAAAATATTTCTAATTGTCGGAATGTTTCGAAATTTTCGTAGGTAATGCAAGTATGATCTATTTAAGTGCTCTGAAAAGATGTTCAAATACGGAGGTTTAGTTACATTTATATGAAGAAAAGTACATATATTTAATAAACATATGCTTTCCTTGTGGTGTGAAGTGATCTGCTTTCGCCAGTGTATTTGAAAGAGTTAAAATTCCATTAATTTTGTTAAAATTCAATTAATTTTTACACATGTAAATATAAGAGGTATTTAATATGGTTTTACGTAATTTTTATAAAATGTTAATGTAATGGAGATAGTGCTGTGAGATATTGGGAGGAATGGGACAGTAGGTTTTTCTCTTTACGTAACATTCTAAACATTTCATCAATCGCACGCTAGATGAAGCATTTGTAGCCAAACTTTAGTTGAAAAAAATTGTTGGTCTGTATAAGCTTACAATTGTATAAAAGATCATTTCAAGAATCAAAAGTAAGTTTACTTTTTATGCTTTCTAGAGCTCCCGATTATACAGTTGGCAAAAAAAGTATTTGTACACTCTAAAATTTTTAATTTTTAACGAAATAAAAACAGATATTTTGTCAAAAATAGTTTTAATACAGTCTGTTTACCGTGCGTTTTAAATTACACAACAGAAAATTTCGATAAAGATGTAAAATAATTTTCTAATAGGAAAAGTTTAAAAATTTCTTGCAAAAAAAGTATTTGTACATTTCTCCATCCTGATATGTACTGTGTTTTATAGTGTTTATGCGTTTCAAAGGACTACTTTTACAGGAGCTGTTAATAATTTTTAAGTTCATGTTATATTTCTGTGACATTTAATCTAAAGTGCTCTTGAAGTAATTGAGTATAGAGCCTAAAACATGAGAGGCACCTCTAGATATATGAAATCCTATGATTGAGCTTAATAAAAATTTAAATTCGCAACAAGAATTTGTAAAAGCTATTAAATTATCATTTACAACTATTGGATGTATAGTGAGAAACTGTGAATAAATTAAAAGCATCAAAATTCAATGAAAACCAGGACTTCTTAGGTAACTAACAATGAGGGAAAAAGGGAGTGTTGTTAAAAAAGCTTTAAAAAATCCTATGCGTTCGGTTCAAAAATTTGCTGGAGATCTTGCAACATCTTCTCGCATCAGAGTAATACCTCAAACAATAAAAAATATTCTTCTCAATGCAGATTTAAAAGGAAGAACCTCAAGGAAAAATCCATTCATCAGCGAAACAAATAGGCGAAAACGCATAGTATTCGCTTTCGCATACAGAAATAAATCATTGGATTTTTGGAAAACAGTAATTTTTTCTGATGAGGGAAAATTCGGAATTTTCTTACCATCAAGCATTCGAAAAAATTGGCGTAAAAATAAAACTGTTCTAGATCCAAAACGTATACTTCAAACTATCAAGCATGTTGGGGGGGAATATTATAGTTTTGGGGTGTATAGCTTCTAATGGAGCAAAACATTTCAAATTTATTAACAATGGAAGGACAGGTTTATCATACATTGATGTGTCGCGCCATAATTTATTGAACTGTGCCAAGAAATTATGCATAGAGGAAGCTTTTCACTTTCTGCAGGTTAACGACCAAAGCATACTGCTGTGATCACCCCAGCACATTCTTACGACAATACTCGAAGACGACTGGTAACTCCTTTAAAATCTCTAGACTTGAATCCAATAGAAAATTTGCAAATGCTATTGGATGCAAAAATCCGAAAAAAAAATATGTATCAGTAAAAAACAGTTTTAAAGAAGCTCTTATTGTGTCATGGAATAACATTAACCCAACCGCTACAAAAAAGTTGGTGGAATCTATGTCACACCATCTAGAATTAGTCATAAATGCTAAATAAATTCTCACAAAATATTAATTTGTATCATTTTACTAAATTTTCATTAATTATATTACATTAATATAGTGTACAAATACTTTTTTTGCATTATATTTTTGTATATTTGTTTATTATAATGTAAAAAATCGATTCGTTTAATTTTATTTTTGCTTCTACAATATTATAATGCATTAAATTAATGCATTACAATATTTTTTGCTTAAATATTTTGTTTAATTTCATTATAATTAAAAAAAAATGAAGTGTACAAATACTTTTTTTGCCAACTGTACGTTTATACGAGTATACGTATGATACGCATTATACGAAATACGGATTTGCTATACGTATAATACGGCATCGGCGGTTATACGTATTACACAAAACAGGATATACGGTACATCGTATATACGGATCTTATCGAAGCGGTTAAACGTATAAACGTTTAAAAGTTTTTCGTTCAATGTGTGAAATGTGAAGTTTCAATGTTTTTCTGCGGATTAGAAACATTGAGAAATATCCGGTAGAGTATCCCCATCGCGATTCTTTGTTCAAAGAACTACGATGTGTTTACTTAATTAAGACTTGTTGTGCAGGTACTTAAAAAAATCTGAATACTTCCTCAGTTTAGATTCCCCCCCCCCCCCCCTACCAAAAAAAAAAAGAACTAAGTTATTTATTATAAAAGTCTTACATTAGTTTTGAGTAGAATGAAACTAATCTTTGGAAGATTTGTGGCGCAGTACTTAGTTTTTTATATTTTCTTGTATCTTTAGAAGAAGAAAGTATGATTCGGGAAAACTTTCGAATGGGTTTATACATTTGAAGGGTAAAAGAGTCCGAAAAACATGTTTTTAAGAAATATCGGCCAGTGAGTTTGTGAGTCTGTGACTTTGTCTGTCTGTATTTGACATGAATTTTGTGGGCGCTCTGTCTCAAAACCTAATACACAGAATTAAGAAACATATATGGGGGAGACTGGGGCACATGTGAAAATCGGGCATATGAGAACATTGCCATTTTCACTAGTTATTATATTTTTTTTTTATTTAAAAAGATTACCAAAGATGGTAGCACCTATAGACATATGGAAAATTTTTTTGAAGCTCTTCGACATTTTGTTTGTCCCCATGAGCCGAAACACTGCTTACTGAACTCAAAAGTAAAATCTCCAACTTACTAAGAGAATAATTTTATTTATTTATTCTTTTTTTTTTTTTTTTTTTTTTTTTTTTTTGCTTTAACATATACTAAGGATACTAATAAATATTTATGATAATTTTTATTTGAATTAAAATTGAGAAATGTTAACGATTTGTCATTTTAACTTTTGTAGGAATTTGGGGTACTTATGAAGAGTCTAGTTGGGGCAAATCTGAACACGTCATTAAATTCTCCAATAATCATTCAAAGATTCTGTTCATTTCAATTAACTTCGTGAAAATAATGCCAGCTCCATTATCTATAATTTTATAGAAATAAAAGACATTTCTGTCATATAAAGTTCATTTTATGTAGAAACTTCTACAAACACAACTGTCAGGAAACCCATAAAAAGAAACAAGCTCGTTTAAATTCAATTGTGATTTAAATAAATTTAATGTATTCTAAATTGCAATAAATTCTACACATTATTTTATTTAACAGTTTTAAATACTATTTTTTATAAACCGTTAATGCAAAGAATATTACGTTTAACAACTTTGCAAATTTTTCTATTTCATTTGTTGTAAACTTGTATTGTTAGTTTATTTCCATTTCTAAAACAGCTATTTTATTTGTTGCTTTGAAAATAGATATATTTTTTAAGAAAATAAAATTTTAAAACTTATAACTACGGTAAAATCTCCATTCTTGACTCCCCCCCCCCTTTTTTTAAAAAAAAAGCAAAAGAAATTAAATTTGGAGGAAGCTTATGAACGTAAAACAATTTTTTATCCTTATTATAATCCATATGATTTTTTTCAAATTTGGCAGTGACAACGAGCTGCAGCCAAGAAGGGACCCCTTGTTCTTTCCTTGTGCTCAATTAGAAGCATTTGTCAAGCACTTCTTCGTACTTAAAAACATATTTAAAAAATTTTGTTGCTCACGAGAGCATTTGAAAATATAGTTAAAAAAAAGAAAAAAAAAAGGAAAGTCATTTTAATCATGTGCATTCGGATTCTAAGTCATCCAATTTAATATTTTCCAATCTATAACCAATCGAAAAAAACATTAAAAAAACATTACAAAAAAATTATACTTGTCAATACTAACAAAACTCAAATACAATGAATGCCCTTACATACATATATTTAATGACCAGGCTGTTTGTTTGTTGTTGTTGTTTTTAGTCATCAGCCCTGAGTTTTCTACTGGATTGATCTTGAGAATTATTTTTGTAATATATTTTTTTAATTTATTTCCATTTTTATGTTACATTTTTAATTTAAAAAACTTTTTCACGAAATTTCTTCAAAACAGTGGCAATCTATCTCTTTCCTTTGTTTAAAAAAACAAGTAAGAAAAATCATGCGTTAAGCATAGATTATGAAGCACTTTCCAACACTTAATGAAATCTTTAACAAAACTTTGCTATTTAGGGAAATAATAGTGTATAGCTAAATATACCCAAATATGTATTCCAGTACATTAGAACAGCCCTGTATTTCATATGTCAGTTCATATAATGGGAAAATTTAGCTCAGCAAGAAAATACCTAGTAGCTTGAAATTTCTTTTTCAGCAATTCATACTATTAGATGGAAACATACTTGAATACTTTTGTTCAGCCCTGTAGTTTACATTCTACCTTTATTACACGTCAGCATTAGGCTAAAATTTATTGTAAGCTAAAACACTTTTAAAACAACTGAAATCACATTCTCATAAATTATCATTCATAGGCGTCCATGTACCGAATTCTTTGCGTGGCCCTGTATGTCCCTTTATCTATATTCTGCAAACATTTCTCAGTAAATTGAATGCAACTCAGCGTAAAAATGCATAGCTTATTTAAGAACCATGTTTAAATAATTTACGCTCATATTCAGTAACGTTGTTGAGCACTTTTGGGTAGCCCTGTATATCAACTATAACATTTATACACACCATATAATGTGCATATATTTAGCGAAATACAAACGCGAATATCTAATTAAAATGCATTTCATCCCTCCATCAGCCATTATCGGACACATATACGGTACTTCGGAAAGAATATACTATTTGAAATCTTTTGTATGGCCCTGTAAATTCTATGTACTTCATATTATACAAGATAGTAGCGTATAATTTATATTAAGCTTCAGTGACATATATCAATTTTATTATACATGAAAAAGCTCAATATATTTAAAATATGTCACACACAATTCCCCCTTTTACCATTATCTAATGGAATTCTTTTCTGTGGCCCTGTAAATGAATAATAGCTACATTTTCACCTTATATTTTATAGAATGCATATTTTAATACGTTTGACAGGGTATAATATCTTTAAAATTCCTTTGAAACGATTTTTCCCCATAGGCCGTAATGTAATAGGAAACTTTTGATTCGCCCTGTAGATAAACTAATCATGGTAGAAACTTCATTTTCGATCGGACTTGTGCTAGGGTAAACGTCAATAACGTTTTAAAATTTCATGGCAATGCGAGTATATTAACGATTTTTCCCCATGGGCCGTAATGTAATGGAAAACTTTTGATTCGCCCTGTAGATAAACTAATCATAATAGAAACTTCATTTTCAATAGGGTTCGTGCTAGGGTAAACGTCAATAACGTCCTAAAATTTCATGGCAATCCGAGTATATTAACGATTTTTCCCCATAGGCCGTAATGTAATAGGAAACTTTTGATTCTCTCTGTAGATAAACTAATCATGGTAGATACTCCATTTTCAATAGGGTTCGTGCTAGGAATAACCTCAATAACGTATAAAAATTTCATAGCAATCCAAGTATATTTACGGGAGTTAGAGCGCGGACAGACGGACAGATGGACAGACGGACAGACGGCCAGACAAACCAAATGCATAAGCACTTTTCAACTTTGTTGGAAAGTGCTAAAAAGAAAAATAATGAAAAACATTCAGATATTTGCCTTTTTGTACGTATTTTTTAATTTGCGAGTTAGATGTCGGTAAAAAAATATTTATACACGGGTACTTTATTTTGATAAGCGAATAAAATTTTTACGTTTATTGTGACATCATGAGAATATTTTTTATTGGGTCTATTTACCTTTATGCAATTAAATTTTATTGATGCGCTTTTCTTTATTGGAAGGAAATAGGAAATATGTTTTAATTTTAATATATACAAGTTAAGCTTAAAAATGATTATATCTAGTACATGAAAAAAGTTCGAAGAAAGTTGGTAAGGTATTTTTACCATTAACACCTGTAACGAGAAAATTTTACTTGATGGTGTCAAAATGACGCAGTCTTCACTGATTTCTCGTTTCTAGATTGTAAAGATGATGATTGGAAACTTTATGGATTATTTCATCTTGATGACATGTTCTCTCTCGCTTTCAAAAATTAATTTGAGGAAAGATGTATTCATTTTTAAATAACAAATTCGGAAAAGAATTTAGTAAAGAATGTCAGAAAATTTAAGATTAATAAAGAATGATTTAAAAAGACTTCATATAAGGCTTACATTCTATAAGAATACTTTTTATAAATTTATTGTAAATTTTAACAATTCCTTATTATAAAAAAAGTCCTATTTTTTTCAGTGTGACATTCTTTGTTGTCGTCAAAAAAATGTGGTGTACTTTTGAATGGTAGCCAAAACCCAATTACAATTTTTAGAATTGTATAACGATGGTGACAATTAACAACGCTATAGCTTTCACTTTTATCTTGCTTACATTACATCTAAATTAAATACTGTATAATTCCAATTGTAACATCATAAAATTGGAATAAAATTAACTTTAGGTCATTCACTTGAAAACTGACAGTCAGTTTAACGACATTTTAAATTATTTTCTAATTTCTTTCAACTAACTTAAAAAATGAAGTTAAAAAAATACTGTAAATAATAAGAATTAGATTACCCATAGAATGCAGTATTTTTTCATTAACCTGAAATCTGCTAACCAAAAAGACAGACATTCAGTTTATGTAGAGCATAAAATTATTATCAAGTCAAATTGCTTAAAAAACCTTTTGAATGAGATTATGATACTAATTATATTTCATTATTTTTTTAAGGATTCATTGGGTATGTTAATTTATAAAAAGCAAATTATCCCGTTTGTAGGAATGACTCACAAGGAAGGTCCATACGGGAATACTCCGAAAAATCTGAAAAAATTACAGAATTTTCTTCTTACGAGGATATACACGTTAAAAAAAATTTCGGCAGAACCTCCGTACCCTGTCCGTAAAAAAATAATGGAAATTTCTTTATTTGGCGATTTATAATCAGTTGGCGATGAAAAGCAATTTAAAAAATGTTTTTTTTTATGTCAAATGTATTTTAAAGGAAAAGAGTTTTATGTTCAACATGTTTAGATAAATTAAATATCATTGGTTTTGTCAACTTTAGTATGTTTTAAGTATAATTTCGTCATATTGATAGTTATGTGACTTTATATTCAAATTTAACCATCAAAATTTGAGATTTAAAACGAAATTAAAATTTAAATAAATTAAAATTGTTTCAAGTTCAATGTCCAGTTGAGCATTGTCAATTCGATTTGTTGCTATGGAAACATCTGGCTTTTATTTTTGAATACGCTTAAATGTATGAAAATAATTTTACTGAATAAAAATTTTTTATATATTAAAATATTTTTTCAGAAGTAAATGAAATTACTACAGCAACTAATAATATATATATATGCAGTTTAATCTGTATATATGTATATAATATATTAAACTCTCTAATTGTCTCTAATTGTTTATGTTTAAATTCATTGAATAACATTTACACGGAATCTAAAATTCCAAAAGTTTTCGGTAGCATTAAAATCGTTTGCTTTTGGCTGAGAAAAGTGCTGCTCGCGGATCGTCTGATACTTTCGTCTTTTTGCGCCAAATATTCGACAGCATATATATATATATATATACGAGGGCAATTCGGAAAGTAACATCCGTTTATGAATTTAAAAAAAGCTAATGAAAGGAAACATGTTTTATTACTTACGTATGAAAAACGCGTTCTTCAGCTACTTCTCAACAGCTACATAATAACGGTAAATCAACTTTGAAATTCCATCGTCACAGACTTCTACCGCCGGCCTATTAACTTGCGATTATTTTTAATTTCAACTCGCACCACTCTTTCAATCCAAAGAATTTTAACATATTCTTTTATTCATATTGACAAATTCCGAATTATTTTCGTAATATTTCACTTGACCCACTATTTTTTTAAAACATTTTTGGTACTACATTTATCAACAAATTATATAGAAAAAATATGTTAAAATATTCTAGATTGAAAGAGTGGTGCGAGTTGAATTAAAAAATAGTCGCAGTTGAATAGGCCGGCGACAGAAGTATGTGACGATGGAATTTCAAAGCTGATTTACTGTTATGATAATTGTTTTAATTAATACGGCAATTATGCTGAGAAATAGCTGAAAAACGTGTCTTTCATACATAAGTAATAAAATATGTTTCCTTTCATTATTTTTTTAATTCATACACGGAGGTTACTTTCCAAATTTCCTTCGTATATTTATATGTTTTCTACTGCAATTCCGCCACTAATTTTCACTGATACATCATTACCTACATGAGTAGTTTAATTAGTTTTTTTCAGGAAAATCTGAGTATGCGCAGTCTGGATACATTCTTTGTCAATCATCCCGATTATGAAATGTGAACGAGGAAATTATGTAAAAAAATAATCAATCGAAAGCATTAAATTTTTGTTTCATCTGCAAATTCTTCTAACATTATAGAAAAATGTTTTCTCCATTTTCACATAAAAATTAATTAGCTTAAAACAAATGATAAGTATCAGAGAAATAAAATTGAAACCAAGAATAAATTGATGGAGTCATTTTAAAACTATTTTTAACGTCGTATTTCGACGGGTTCCATCTCGTTTTGTATGAAAAATACCACAAATGTCAAGATTAAAAATATGAAATTTCATTATAAATTAACAGAGTTAGAAATTATTAGCTCCATGGAAAGAATAGCATTTACGCTCGGGTGCAATCTTGAGTGTAAAACAATAAGTGAATAAAGAATTTAAACAAAATAAAAATAAAAATAAAAATAAAAATAAAAATAAAAACTAAATTAAACAAGAACTGACATTAAATCTGAAACATTTATACTCTCATTCTTTGCTCAAAAAGTGTTTAATTTTGATGTTTATTTACAATGGATACAATTTGTATGCATTACCCACACAAAATGTAAAATAACGGGGTGAGCTCATTACCATGAGATGAACAAAAAAATCTAAATAAATTCAAAATAAAATGTTGCAAAATACTTTTGCAATTCACGGTAATGACTCTCTATTTTGAAAATAGATATTTCACTGTTAGCGAAACGAGATTGGCCAATCAGAAGTCTGATATTTTGTGAAATTTTTGCAAACTGTTTTAAAAAATATGCTTTTCATTGCTCGATCTCGTATATATAAGACATACTATGCGGATTCCTGTCGTAATGCCACCGATTTCCAAATTATTCTCCATTCAGTGACATGAAGACTGATGAAGTCCAATATTTAAATTAGATACGATAAGTGGAATATACGTATACATCAAATATACGTATTCTTAAATGTACGTTTAACTGATACGCATTATACGTATCCGGATACGTTTAAACGTATATTTTAAGGTATCCGTATAGCAGAAAAACGTATTATACGGATATACGTATATCGTTTAAACGTATAGCTGCTATACGTATCTCATCGCGAGCACTAATGCTTTCTGTATATTAGTGATTTGTTATTCATAGGTGTAATAGTTTCATTATTTGTGGAACATTATACTGTATATTATTAGTTATTTAAAACAAGTCTAAAAGCAACACTTTTGTTTATACAAGAAGTTTAACACAAAAAAGAAAGTGGGTAGGAATGGGACATGCCAGTAAAGGGAGGAATGGGATATGCCTTTCTTTTTTTAATGAGATGAATGTAAATTGGTAACATGAAAACATATTTAGAGGGTAATATATTAATTATAACATTGATAGTATATTCATTTACTTCAAAATGTAAATAATTTGAATTGACGATTTTTTAATGTTATCTATGATTAACAATACTGAATTTCCATTTACGTTATGAAAATCTTGGAATTTTATATTGTGCCACATACATTATATCAATATGCAATCTTTATTAGATTATATATCTAGCCGACACTTGATTATTTGTGCCTTATAGCTTTATTTTACTGCAATTTGATATATCTCTATAAGTGGTGAGTTATGGGGAACATTTTAAAACTTACAATTTCTTTAATTATAAAATAACTTTTGAATGTTTTGTTTTTATATTGTTCAAGCACATTAAAACGTGTTTCACCTTGCACTCTATAAATTGAAATTTTTGTTTTAAAGTTAAACAAAGTTGATTTTCTAAGTTTTGTAAAAAGTGTCGCACCCCACCGCAATTTTCTCTATAATAACAAAAATTATTAACAAAGTACCCAGATTCCTTCATAAATGGGCGTGTCAAATGATGGCTGTTTGCATTTATTCGAAGATTAAGCTTTTATATTAGAATGCATGCCTATTGGCATTATTTATTGGGTAAGAAGGCGTATTGTGTTTCAGTATTATTTATTTAGACTTGCCGTCGAAGGACAATGACAACATACAATTTTGATGATTTTTTTAAATCTACATCTTCAACATTATGGATGCCTTCAGGAAATCATTTTTAAAACAGTTGAGCAGTTTTATTGATACATATTTAGCATTTATAAAGCATATTCAATATTTTTTATGTGTTACAATTCCGCCTATCAATGGATTTTTGTATTTTTATTTCATAAGTTAGAAGAATGTCAAGCCTTTAAATAAAAAGAACTTTTCAATATGGTTTTGCGAGTTCATTTTAGGTGAAATTAGTAATTAAAAATGAGAGCAATTTACGATTTATTGATGCTATGTCAGTAAATGGAAACACCCCAGATGAGAAAATCCTACGACTGTATATGTGACTTTAACTTTGCCAAAATACCGATCATCAGCTTGAATTTAAAATACATGGTTTTTCTTCATCAAGTTAATTTTTAAATTCTTGTAACATTCAGTGCGAAGATGAATATTGGCTTCATTATATTCATTATAAATTTTACTAAATTTTTCTTTCTTTTTTATGTTAATCTAACTTATTATTTTAGATGCATGAAGAAACTCAAGTTCAATTTAAAAACAATTCGAGCGCCTTGATGACGAAAGTAGAGGAAAAAGAAGCACTATCTTTCAATGAGAAAAATCTTGCGAACCTCATTCTGCAGCACTGAAATTTCCCAATTATTTTATTGCAATATATCTTTAACATTCACTTTATGATACTATCTCCAAAAATAATTTTTTAAAAGTATGCAATTCATAGGTATTTGTATAAATACTAATTATGTAGTATTTGCAAAATGTGAGTCACATTAAAAAGATATAAATGTTTTTTATTGTAATGAATTAAATAGATATTTAATAAAATTTATTCATATTTCATTGTATTATGTTATTTAATCATACTGCATTTATTGGTAGTACAGACATGCATATTACATTTATATAAAAAACGACAGCTCCATAATATTTTCCAAATCAATATGTATTTCTTTTTGTTCCCATTCTAGTTTTTTACTTTTAGAAAGATTCCTTAGGAAACTCTGATTATAAAATACTGATAAACATAAAAAGTGCGAGACCTGCCCACAATTACAGTTGATAAGTCAAAGATGCATTTTTGTGTACATATGTTAAGGTGTGTATATTATCTTTCCTATATGTAACTATTTCAGTTAAAGATTCTAATTCCAGAGCAATATTAACCACAGAAGAATTCTACTAAATTCATACATATTCGACTCATTCTTCTGGGTCTTTAAGCCAGTTTAGAGATTTAAATTTGTGATCTATCAATAATTAAATTTTTCCTCTTTAATATTTTAATTTGAAACAAAACTCTCAAGCAAATAAAGTATTAAAAAATGTGTAATGTTTTAAACGTAGATGGTGAAAGAAATTTGTTAGGAATAAGTCGAGGTAAAAGACAATAAAAAATTAAAGGGAAAAAGATTCTAGTAATTAGTAAGAATTGTACGACATATCCACCTGAAATAAGAATAATGTTTTAAAAAAATCTTAAATGTGACATTCATATAAAGGCATTAAATTTTTTTCAGAACTCTTATCTGTTTTGAACCATTGAATTAGTTATTGTATAGTGTTTCAAATATATGTAACAGAAGACATTTGTTAATGAAATTCATATGACCATAGAACTGAACAAAACATCTGAAATACAAGACTACTATATTTTCATTTCTAGCATTCTAGTTTAAAAACATATTCGCATAGAATAAACGGACAATGTTTTTTCATAATAGACAGGTTTTCTAATCATGTATTGGATTAGGTGAGGCTCAGTGCTTTATATGTATAAATTAAGCACTGTGCTTCATCTAAAATCATATTTCTTTTAGGCATACTTTTAAAACTCAGTTATGGTAATTTATTTACATTACTCTATTTGCTTTTTTTAGTTTAACTAAAGACCGTAAGATCGACTTCAGCTTATCTGCTCATTTAGTGATATTATTATAATGCTCATATAATATAAAAAATGATTTTGCACCCATTTAAATATCTACATTGAAACTTCAGTGAGTTTTCTCATGCGTAACATTTATGTCAATTGCTGTGGTAATATTGAAACATATGTTAGGCCATATTGCTTATTTTACATCGAAATATTTTGATACATGAGAAAAATTCCACTCTGGATATTTAAAACTGTAAAAATTCAACTTCATATTGAAAAAATATTATAATAACTCCGATTAATTTAAGTATTAGAACAAAAAACAATTACGTAAAATCTTTTTGGAATACTGCTGTAAAAAAATATAGTAATAAAATTGCAAACAAATTGTGCAGTTACAAATACATGTTGGTATGTGCAAATAAAATATCTTAAATACAATACAAAAAAATCATTAACAAATTTACTGTATTAACACTTGTACTGTTGCAAAGAACTTTCTGGCGAGAATACAAAATGTGGCTTAAATACAATACTAAAAAAAAATTGGTAATTTTTCTAACGATATCTCATTAAAGTCACATTTTTTTTTTATAAAGTACATAAAAGGTTTAAGGTGCAAGCATAAAAAACCCATAGTAAATATGCCATAAAGTCCCTTGCAAATGTACAACCGATTCTCAATAAATATACTACAAAATGTTTTGTAAGAATACTAAAAATCATTAGAAAACTCACAAAATAATGTATAGAAAACTCACTAAAAATTCGTAAATACGTTTATTAAATAATTCTCAGTAAATTTACCAATATATATGTGGGAGCGATTCTTTCTCCAACAGCCAAGTATCATGTCTTGTAAGGTTCTTCATATCGCAACTCTGATAGAAAAGGTCTTTAGAAAGCAGACGATTTTCTGAAAAAACTCCATTCAGACGAAAAGCCGAAGAAAAAAGAAATGAACGGAAGAGATCGTTGGATGGAATGTTGGGAGAGTTGGTGTTGACTTTAGAAGAATGTTGATGAAGATGACGCGATTAAGATGTTTTAATTAAAGTTTCCTTTTGAATGTTCGAATTGTAAATATTAATATGTAAATATCTTTTTTGTAAATATTAACGTTTAATATAAGTCATTTAAAAGTTTAAAAACGGTGTCAGAATTTAATTTACCTCCGAGTTTATTTACTTATGTGTTCGAAAGAACTTTTATAAGAAGAATCTCCATAAATTTTGGTGTCAGAAGTGGGATAAACGAACGCCCACAGAGAAGAAATATATATATACTTTAAATAATCTGGAAGCCGTTATTATTTAGAATTGTGATGGAATCCTTGCTGGAAATTATTATGAGGAAATCTTTTTTGAATATATGTTTTAATGATATGAAGCTGTTGGATACTGCGACAACAATGCTGTTTAAATGTGTGAAGCTGAGCATCTGATTATGAAGTGAGTTTATTATTTCATTTTTCTTTTCAATAATGGAAAAATTAGTTGATTTAAAGGAATTAGAGTTTTCTTTGAAAACTGAAAAATCAGCTAGGATTAAGATATTGCACAAATTAATTTTTGGAGAAATCGGTGACAGAAATAATCGATGTAGAATTCGGAATTTTACTGGGTTTACGTTTGAAGTAGATTCCGATGAATATCAAACTAAATTCAAAGAAATTAAAGATAATTTTTCTGTTAACGACTTAATTACCATTTGCAATGTTTTGTGTATAAATAATTCGGGAACTTTTGATGAAATTGCTGCCAGAATAATTTCTAGTTTATGTGATTTTAATATTTTAAAAATTAATATGATAGCCGATGTAGGTACTCTTAGTGATGACGAAAGTGTTGATGAATTTAATGATGATTTACAAGATAAAACTAAAAATATTTCAACTGTTTTTGAGAATAATATGAGAAATGATTCTGGTAGTTCTAATTGTGAAAGTAATGAAAATCAGAAAATTCTAATTCCTGATTATGTTATTAAACCAAGCATTTCTATTAATGATATTGAAAGTATGATTACAATGTTTGAAGGTACTCAAGTACAAAATATTAATAAATGGATTGCCGATTTTGAAGATATTGTTTCATTATTTAACGTTAGTGATTTGCACAAATTGATTTTGGCTAAACGCCGTATGACAGGCAAAGCAAAATTATTTCTTGAAAGTGAAACAAATATTAATTCGTGGTCTAAATTAAAAGCCCTACTCATATCTGAATTTGGTCAAACGTGCAATTCAGCTGAATTACACGAATTGCTGTCCAAAAGAAAAATTAGACCACATGAATCGTTAGATGAATATTTTTTAAATATGAAACAATTATGCTCAAAAGGCAATATTGAAGATTCTGCCCTTATTCAGTATGTAATAAATGGAATTAATGACCCCATTTCTAAAAAATCTTTTTTGTATGGTTGTCCCAATATTGCTGAATTTAAACAAAAATTAAAGATTTATGAAAAAATAAGATCGGAGTATGAAAATGCAAAATTTCATAAATATGAAGGAGCTAAGCCTAAAATTAAATCCGGAGTTGAAGTTAAGAACAAATTTAAGCCTGTAAAGCCAAATATGCGTTGTTTTAATTGTGGCGGGAATAATCATAAGAGTATTAACTGTGTAAATAAAGATAAAGGGCCGCTTTGTTTTGCTTGTAACGCTTATGGTCATAAATCATTTCAATGTAATAAATCTAAAGATACAAGTGTTAAAAATGCTCAGTCACAAGTAAACATTATTACATCCCAAGATTTAATTCTGAAAGAGATAAAGCTTTATTCTTTGCGTTTAATCTCTTTAATAGATACTGGTAGCCAAAAGACTTTGTTAAAGAAAAGTATTTATGATAATTTGAAGAACTTTGTAGAATTAAAACCTACGAGTATCTCTTTGACCGGTCTAGGAAAAGCCTCAATTAAACCAGAAGGTTGTTTCAATTCAGAAATCGCAGTAGATGGTTCAAAATTTAAAGTTACTATTTTTGTCGTTAAGGACAGTTGCATTAATTTCGATTTAATTATTGGCGCTGATGTTATTCATCAAGGTACATTAACTATTTCTGAGAATAAAGTGAAACTGTTTAAAGCTGAAGTTCAGTCTAATGACTTTTTAGTTAATATTGTAAATGTTTTGGATGAGCCTAAAATTGATTTAACTCACATTGCTGACAAAAAATTACGTTCAGAGTTATACTCTTTAATTGAAAATTATGTACCAATTAAAACTAAAACAGTAGATGTTAAAATGAAAATTAATTTAACTGACGAAATCCCAGTTTGTTCTTCTCCTCGAAGATTACCGCCATGCGAGAAAAAAATAGTCGAAAACCAAATTGAGGAGTGGCTAGCTCAGGGAATAATTCGAGAAAGTTCTTCTAATTTTTCTTCGCCGGTTGTGTTAGTCAAGAAAAAAGATAACACAATGAGACTTTGTGTTGATTACAGATGTCTTAACAAAAAGACAATACGTGAGCATTTCCCCTTGCCAGTTATTGATGATGTAATAGACCAATTACATTCTGCCGAAGTATTTACCACCATAGATTTGAAAAACGGTTTCTTTCATGTAGATGTTGAAGAAGACTCGCGGAAATACACCTCGTTTGTTACTCATGAAGGACAATACGAATTTTTGAAATGTCCATTCGGGTTGACCAATAGCCCTAGTGTTTTTCAAAAGTATATTTATAATGTATTTCGAAACCTATTAAAAGATCACATTGTTGTCATTTATATGGATGATTTAATAATACCTGCTAAAAACGAAGCTGAAGGTCTAGAAAAATTAAAACTTGTACTCGAAACTGCATCGGAATATGGATTAGAATTAAATCTTAAAAAATGCAATTTTTTGAAGCGTGAAATTGATTTCTTGGGGTATAGAATCATAAATGGTAAATTGTATCCCTCTCCACTGAAGACTAAAGCAGTAATAAATTTTCCCGAACCAAAGTGTACCAAAGATGTTCAAAGTTATTTAGGATTGACAGGATACTTTCGAAAATTTATAAGAAATTATTCGGTTATAGCTAAACCGTTAAGTGACCTGCTAAGAAAAGATTCAAAATTTAAATTCGATATAGAAGAACAAAGAGCTTTTAATGAACTCAAACGTATTTTGTCGTCAGAACCAGTACTTTTAATTTACAATCCCAAAAGTGCGACCGAAATCCATTGTGATGCCAGTATTGATGGCTATGGAGCTGTTTTAATGCAACAATCTCCAGTAGATAATCAATTTCATCCAGTTTATTTCGCAAGTAAAAAAACCACCGAAGCTGAACGGAAGTACACTAGTTACGAATTAGAAGTTTTAGCTGTAATTGAAGCCCTGAAAAAGTTTAGAGTATATGTGCTAGGTATCCCATTTAAAATTGTAACCGATTGCAATGCATTTAAAATGACTATGGATAAAAAAGAAATGAGTACAAAAATAGCTAGATGGGCAATAATGTTATCCGATTTTGATTATGTTATTGAACATAGACAGGGTAGCAGTATGAGACATGTCGATGCATTAAGTAGGTATCCTATTTGTATGGTAATCCAAGATAGCTTAACTTTAAAAATTATCCAAGCTCAAGAAACCGATGACCATATTAAAACAATAAAAGAAATCCTAAAGGTGAAATCTTATGATGATTATCTAGTTAAAAATGATGTTCTTTATAAATGTGTTAATGGTAATGATTTATTAGTTGTACCGGAAGACATGCAAATGAATATAATCAAGGCCGCTCACGAAAAAGGTCTTTACGCAGTTGCAAGAACAGAGAAAAGTTTAGAAAATGATTTTTACATCCCTAAAGTTAAACAAAAAATTGAGAAATGTATAGCAAATTGTGTTCCCTGTATTTTAGTTAATAGAAAATGTGGTAAACAAGAAGGCTTACTTCACCCAATAGAAAAAGAAGAAACTCCATTACATACGTACCATGTTGATCACTTAGGTCCATTAAAAAGCACTAATAAAAATTACAAACATATCCTTTCGGTCATTGACGCATTCACAAAATTTGTTTGGTTGTATCCCTCAAAATCTACCGATGCTGCCGAAGTAATTTCTAAATTAGAAATCCAAAAATCTATCTTTGGAAATCCAGTTCGAATTATATCAGATAAAGGTCCTGCATTCACCTCTAAAGCTTTTGAAGATTATTGCATCAATGAAAATATTAAACATATCCCGATTACCACTGGATTACCCAGGTCTAACGGCCAAGTTGAGCGTCTAAATTCTGTCATAATATCTGTTCTGTCTAAATTGTCTGTCGATAATCCTAAAAAATGGTATACACATGTAAGCAACGTCCAACAGGTGATAAATTCGACTTTTCAGAGAAGTATAAGCACAACTCCTTTTGAATTGATGTTTGGTACTAAAATGAAACTAAAAAATAACATTGAAATTACTAGTCTTCTGAATGCTGAAATACAATCTGATTTTACAAATAATCGCGAAGATATGAGAAAAAATGCTAAAAAACAGATTTTAAAAGTCCAAGAAGAGAACCGTAAAACTTACAACCTCAGACGAAAGAAAGCTAACAAATTTAAGATTAATGATGTGGTTGCTATAAAACGCACACAACAAGGTCCAGGTTTGAAGTTAAAACCAAAATATTTAGGTCCGTACAAAGTCATAAAAGTAAAAAATAATGACACCTACGATGTAAAGAAACTTGGATTCAACGAAGGACCCATGGTCACCAGTACATGTGCAGAGTACATGAAGCCGTGGACGGACGAAGCTTGAAAAAAAAAAGAATTTCACCGATTGTGACACTATACCAACTATGACAAACCTCTGGACTGACAACTAATAGAATTTTAACTTTATTCTCGAAAAGACGAAAAGACGTAAGGTAAAAGAAGATGAAAAGACGTATGAAAGAAGACGAAAAGACGTAAGATAAAAGAAGACGGAAGACGTAAGAAAGAAAAGACAAAAAGACGTAAGGTCATAGAAGATGAAAAGACGTATGAAAGAAGAAGACGAAAAGACGTAAGATAAAAGAAGATGAAAGGACGTAAGAAAGAGAAGACGAAAAGACGCGAAAAAAAAATATATGAATTTTTTCAAGAAATAATCTAAGCTTTGATAAACAATTTGAATAATGACTTCTTTTTTTCAATTAAGACTTTGGATGCTGCTGTGTTTTTTTTCTTTATCTTTCCAGATGATCCAACTGCTGCTGCCTCCAAAGGGACGAGCATTCGAGGACGAAAGCCTAGTCAGGACGGCCGTTGTGGGAGCGATTCTTTCTCCAACAGCCAAGTATCATGTCTTGTAAGGTTCTTCATATCGCAACTCTGATAGAAAAGGTCTTTAGAAAGCAGACGATTTTCTGAAAAACTCCATTCAGACGAAAAGCCGAAGAAAAAAGAAATGAACGGAAGAGATCGTTGGATGGAATGTTGGGAGAGTTGGTGTTGACTTTAGAAGAATGTTGATGAAGATGACGCGATTAAGATGTTTTAATTAAAGTTTCCTTTTGAATGTTCGAATTGTAAATATTAATATGTAAATATCTTTTTTGTAAATATTAACGTTTAATATAAGTCATTTAAAAGTTTAAAAACGGTGTCAGAATTTAATTTACCTCCGAGTTTATTTACTTATGTGTTCGAAAGAACTTTTATAAGAAGAATCTCCATATATATATAGTGATCACTCTAAAATATCGCTAGTAAGCTTACTAACTAATGCTTAGTACATTTATATAAAATGATATGAGAACCTCCCTTACAAATCATTAGTATATTTACTAAATAATCAGTAGTAAGTTTACAAAACGTTCTTTAGAAAACTCCCTAGCAAATCGTTACTGCATATACAACATAATCATTGGTAAATTTACGAAACATTCCTTACTAAACTCCCTGAATAATTTATAGTAAGTTTACTAGATAATATTTAGAAAATTTACAGACTATTCTTTAGGAAACTCACAAAAAATCGTTAGTATGTTTACTAAACAATACTTAGTAACATTAACTAAAGCAACTTTTGTAATTGTACATGATTTTCTTCTGTTACGGTTACATGAAAAGTTCTAGGCATCCCAGTTTCCTAGAAAGTTCTTAGTAACCTTACAGATTTTTTTTTACAGTGTACACTGTAAAAAAAAAAATCTGTAAAGGTACTAAACATTTTCTAGGAAACTGGGATTCCAAGAACTTTTCATGTAACGATAACAGGGAAAATCCATGTAACTGATTCTGAAACTTGAATTTTTGCTGTTACCGTTTCAGGAAAAGTTCTTGGAATCCCAGTTTCCTAGAAAAAGTTTAGTACCTTTACAGATTTTTTTTTTACAGTGTACGAGGGGTGATCCAAAAAAAAATTTACAAGGCAAAGGAAAAAGTATTTATTAACAATAGAAACAAGAAACAAATGGCAATCAAGAGACACATCTGGCCTTTACTTTTCCACATAGTCGCCAAACCTGTTTAGGCATTTGTCAGAACGTTCGACCAACTTATTTATCCCGTCTTGGTAGTAATCAGGGCCCTGCTCATTGAGCCATTTCTCGGCAGCCGTTTTCACTATCGTTTGAGGTGAACCGTGTTCCGGATAAGTTTCGCTTCAACGCCGGAAAAATGAAATAGTCACTTGGAGCCAAATCAGGGATGTATGGGGGTGATTCCAGACCTTCCACTTGAACCTTTGCAGCAATTCCTGAGTCTAGCGAGCTGTATGGGGCCTAGCATTGTCATGCAGAAGAATGACTGTGAATTTGTCTGTGAATTTTGGATGCGGCCACATTCTTGGCCCATAAGAATCGAATTACGGCTCTCACCTCTATGCGAGACCACTTTTCTAGATGTCGTGCCATTACTGTCGCTCTTAAGTGTCTGCGTATTGACGCTAAATACTCGTAGAACCGCTGTAGGACAACTAGCGCCATCTGTCAACCACCCTGGGTGGAAATATTCGCTCCACAATTATTACGTTTCAGATGCTTCTGCTTGTAAACTTTTTTTTGGATCAACCTACGTATAGGGGAAACTGGAGGACATTGATACAGCTTTTTCCAAAAAAAAATTTTGGTGTCTACAAAGCAGAAATTTCAAGTTATTCTTCTATGTGATGTCAGCAAAACCTGTGTTGTGTGTTATAAAAATGTACAATCGTTGTTTTATATATTATTTTTGCATGTAATTTTTAAAAAATCAAAAAAAGTAATTTGTATCAATGTGCCCCATCCCCGGGGGGAAAAATGGAGAGAAAAAAAACACCAATGCATATTTTTCATAGAAAAATATTTAGCAAACCATTTTATATATATTTATAGACATTATAAGCGCACACAATTTATTTGTAAGCGATAATAAAGCAATCAAAATGAAATGTATAATGACCTGATATTCTGGCTGTTCCTTGTCTGTTTTTTGGCTGTGGTAACTTTGCCATATCTGGCACTTTAACCCCAGAATTATCTTCTTTCTTAGGAAAGGTGAAAGAATTACCAGATTTTCTGTTTATAAATCGGTTTACAAACAGAAAATAAAGGATAATTATATTAAAAATTATATTTATAATATAATTATCCTGTACTGTTCTGCAGCTTGTTTCTCTTACTTAACATTTCTCATGTCGATAATACTTTTTCTCTGGAGAATCGATATAAATTTGAGATTTGCCTGGCTGCCGTTCATTTCTTTTGTTAATTCTACTATCAATAGCTATTGTGTAAGTTTGTACGTCTTCTGTTTGCAAAAACACAATAAAATGTTCTAATATAAAGAAATTAGAGCTATTTCACTTCAATAAAAACTAATAGTAGAAAATTTTGACGAAAAATGGTTGAATTAAGGAGTGTATGGTAAAAAAAATAATAATAAAAGGGTAATGAAAAAATGAACTAGAAAAGGATTTAGGTTGTATCAATGTGCCCCGACAAAGACTGTATCAATGTGCCCCATACAGCCATTTTGAATAAAATGAGTCGCAAATCCAGCACTTCATAATTTATCTAACAATAAAGAATGAGGAACTGATAAAGAGTTTCTTTACTTGCCAGGGAGGGTATTCTTTTCGGTTGAAAATACTGGGACAAATGTATAATACCATTTCAATTGTGCAACTCAAATTTACTTTTGACCTACAAAAACAATTAATCACCCATCCCATTTCATCGAACTATTGAATCATTCCAAAACTTTCTGCGTGTAGTTAATTTCACTAGTATCACTATTTGGAGCTGTTGTGAAAGTTCCTGTAATGACCCTGTGTGCTGTACAGGGGGTGTATCAATGTGCCCCAAGTATCAATGTGCCCCAGTTCCCCCCTATAGTGCAATAATAAAATTATTTTATAATGGGTTTTCATTTATCTCAAAAAATGATTTTTAGTCAATAATGCCAAAATAATGAAAAATAATTTATGCATGAGAGGGTTAATAATAAAAAAATATACTACTATTCATCAGACATACAAGTAAAAAACTACATAAATACATACACAATTAAAAAAGCAAACGTTTCGAACTAAGTTTTACCAGGACAATAACATTCAAATGACCAGAAAACTATATACAGTCGAGTCTCTATATAACGAAACTCCATCCAACGAATTTCTCTATATAACAAATTTTTTGTAGGAACGGTCATTTTTTTTCATTATTACATTAAAAATAATCTCCATACAGCAAAATATATGTATCTCCATATAGCGAATTTTTTCAGAAATTTTCATTTATATTTTAGACAACGCTTCAAATTGTTTGTGGTATGCATTTATATTTAACAACGTTGACTTTTTATGCTAACTTTTACGTTAACTTTTGAAAAAACAATAAGGAATTTTATAAAGCTTAGCAATTTAATATCAGTGAAAGAAAGATTTACAATTTTTTTTAAAATTCACGCTTTTCTGTGAATTCTGAAGCTGGCAATAGAAGATTAAAAAGAGAAATGGAGAAAATTTAGATGCATGGAAGTATCGAAGAAAATTTAGCTCTGTTTGACTTTTTAGAGATGGATACCAATCTTATTGTTACACTGTAAAAAAAAAAAAAATCTGTAAAGGTACTATACTTTATCTAGGAAACTGCGATTCCAAGAACTTTTCCTGTAACGGTAACAACAAAAACTCAAGTTTTAGAATCGGTTACATGGATTTTTCCTGTTATCGTTACATGAAAAGTTCTTGGAATCCCAGTTTCCTAGAAAATGTTTAGTACCTTTACAGATTTTTTTACAGTGTACGTAGCGTTCTACCGATAGTAACATTTTAACCAATTTTGTGAACAATATTGATGAAACAGACAATGAATGTGAAAGTGGAAACTTAAACAGAACCAGGAAGAGAAATGATTATTGTCTTTGACTCTACAAGGGGAGTACGTCAAACGGAAAAAAAAAAAAAAAATGTTTTCTTCTGTTGAAAAAAAAAAAAAATCTCACATTTGCATTCTTTGTTAAAATTTGAAATTTTTAACAAGTGCAAAAGCTTTGGAGTCAAAACAAATGAAAATTACAGATCTCTTAAACAGAATTTTATGCTCTATAAGCCCTTCAAGTAAACGTTTATTTTCTTGTTTTGAAATTGTTTAAATAAATAAAAAATAAAATTACAAATTAATATTTACCATTAAACATTTTAAAACTTTAATTAAACAGCACTAAAACATTTTTTAATAAAAAAATTACACATTAAAGTAAAAATTTTGCGATTTTCTCTATATAACGAATTTTTTGAGATATAACGAATGTTTCTACTGAACAATGGATTTCGTTCTATAGAGACTTGACTGTATCATGTTTCAGACATCAGTTTATATATCCTGAATACACGCAAGTATTCTCAGGTTATAGGTGTTAAATCAAAAAGGGCAATTTTATAACACTAATCTTAATTCATTTTTATTCAGAAATGCATGAAACTAGTAGATGTTGTTGTTCAGAAACTATATAATCGCACTAATTTTCCGTTTTATTTGAAACAAAACGGATCCTTCAGAAAATAGTGACAAAGTGCGCGTTTTAAACCGAATTTCTCGACGGAAACGAAAAAAACCAGTCAACAAAGGAAGAAAAAGTCCTGCCACGAGATCAAAAACGTATATACCATCATGGGTAATTTATTGGTTAAAAAACTGAAAACATAGCTCGATTCCAAAACGCTTCCATAGTCAGGTGTTCCAATTTTATATCTTTCCGTTAAAAAATACAGCTGTAAATATGTCAAAACATTTTGGGCTTGTTGAGCAGGACAGTTGAGTATTAAACTAAAAGTAATTAAATTAAGTATAAATAAATAAAGTAAAAGTAATTTATCTACCCCCCCCCCCCCAAAAAAAAAAAAAAAAAAAAAAAAATCGGAATCGAAATGTTAGAAAGTTGTATTAGGTGCCCATTATCCTTCTTTATGTCGATAATATTTTTTTCAGATAAACAATACAAAGAAAATAAAAGCAAGAATATCTATTTTTAGGCATTCATTTGGTTACCGTACATTTTGAAAGAAAAAAAAAAGAGTGATGTAAAATATATTACAAAAATATAAACTTAAAAATTACACTATATGTAAACTTTTTAAATAGATGAAAAAAAAAATAGCTAAAAAAGATGATAAATTACTTTGATTCTTAGTAATTTCAATTGTAAACACAGCTTTCGTCAGAGAATAAAGAAAAATACAGTCGACTCTCGTTAATTCGAAATCGGATAATTCGAATCTTCGCTTAATTCGAACTAAACATGAAGTTCCGAAATTTTCAAAGGCAGAATAATGTTAAAATTTTTCATTAATTCGAACTCATTTTCTCTTGACTTCGATGACTTGATTCGAACTAACGATAATTCCGATTTTTCATTTTTCTTTTCTTTTCTCTGATTTGAGATCATTTGAATAACTTTTTTTCTTTGATTTTTGTGAAAATTATTCCGAACGAGTATAAATATAACCCCATGCATTTGATATCCATTTTCGTAGTGCCCTGTCTGTCCATCAGTGACGCTTCAAATTTTTCTTGCATTGATCTTGTTTCTAATTTTGTAATTAGTTTATGTATTTATACATTCTACTTGAATATTAAGTCATATTCTAAAGATAACAGACGAAACGAATAAAAAAAAAACACTATACCATTAATTCCTTTGTAATAGAACCACATTAAGCATGTTTTCATTTCATACTTTCCATAATTCGAACCTCGGATAATTCGAACATTTCTTGTGATCCCGGCGAGTTCGAATTAACGAGAGCCGACTGTATTGTTATTAACGTCTTATTTTTCAAATGTCACATAATTGGCGTCAAAAAGGAGTGAAAGTAAGCCATGTTTTCCGGTCCGGAAAACATTGGGAAAATAAAATACAAATATTGAGAAAAATGGGATATTACTTATTTCAGGGCAGTTTTCAAAAGGTGGGCACATTATACACATCATAGCTTTAAGCGCTTCAATAAACAAATTTAAACATCATTGACATTAATTTTTTTTTTTCACTGAGTTTTTCCTTCTGTCCAGAGACAAAAATTAATATAGTTAATCGTAAAAGTTTTGTATAAATATCTTAAAATTTTATTAATTTGCGTTAAAGTGGCCAATTTCAGACATTCATAACCTTAACTGTTCCAATGTACTAAGAAAAAAAAGTTTTAACTTGTTTCCGGGAGATTCTAATGATGAACAACGAATGCATAAAGGAAATGGATGATTGTTTGATAATTTTCTTAAAAGATGGCAGTATCGATTTATTGCCTTTTGAAGTTAGAAGGACTTTTCTAGAAAGAATTTTTCTGCATTTTCAAATGTCCAAATGTAACGATCTAAACAAAGCTGCTATTTTCCCGCAAAACACATGAAGTACTTTAAACTCTTTTATCTATCTTTAAAATCCTTTCTGTTTGATTTTAAAGTATCTGTATGTGTTTTTGTAACTTTTTTTTTTGCAGTAAATGCACTTTTATTAAATAAGAAACTGGGATGTCCGAATTGCGTAACAATCTAAACGCCGATTTTATTTATTTATTTATTTATTTATTTTTTTAAGATGATCTGATGTCTTGAAACGCATAATAAGATATTTATTATAATGCTTTATCATAAATAATTATGTGTTTTGTGTAAATAAAGCGTATTCAGTACCTGTAATAATTTAATTTTACTTAGAAGCACGCTTAACTTTCACGTGTAGATTGATTAATTAAATGCTTTAATAATTAATTTATTGTCTTTTAATGTTTGTATATAAGTTTATAGACTTATATACTGTATTTTAAAAAGAAATTGGCCTTAAATTTGAAAACTTGAAAAATCACTAATAGTTAACGTTTAATGTTCCCACGTTTTGAGAATTTTCCTTTACGATTCTTTAAGCAAACTGATCCAAATTCTAGGTGTGTTGTAGGTAAAATGTCATTACAAACAATATTTTCTTTAATAATAATTTCTATTGATTCTTGGATGATTATTCATTCAGGGTAATTCTTCAAGGCACATATCACTTTTGCATCTTCAAAATAAACTTGTATATTTTGCTTCTGGTTGAGTCTTAATAGGGATGTTGCTAATCGATTGAATTTCAAATCTCTCCCATATTCTTTAATATTTTCTTTTCTATGTATTCGAGAATCTTAGTATTTTATATGTACTCGAGATAAATATTTTCTGTTTTTAGTGGTGCATATAGTGGTTATTTTAGTGGTTTTTATTCTACAACATGCCCAGAATTTGGATCAATGAGCTCAAAGGATCATAAAACAAGTTATATTCTATTTTCCTCAATATCTGTATTTTATTTTCCCAATGTTTTCTGGATCTACAATTCGACTTTCTCGTTCACTTCTGTTTGACATCAGTTACGTGACATTTGAAAAATAAGACATTAATAATAGTATTTTTTTTGGTATTCTCTGACGAAGGTTGTGTTTACAGTTGAAAGTACAAAGAATTAAAGTAATTTATCATCTTTTTAAATATTGTCTGTCATCTTTTTTAGAATTTTACACACAGTGTAATTTTTAGGTTTAAATTTTTAAAAGATGAATTTAGAATTCTATTTATTTATTTACTGACACACACATATAATTTATGCTATAGAATAAAATTTATCAATTATATTTATGTATGTAGGCAATATTTTGTCGTATGAGCAGCTTAATGGGCATAAAAATAAACTGCATTTCTTCGAAATTTATTTCATAACTTTACAGTTAGAAAGCACCAAGCGAATGAAAAAAAAAAAAAAAAAAAAAAAAAAAACGAACTGTAAGAAGAAAAATGAATTTCGTATTCAAACGTAAATAATCTGATAATCGGTCGCGACCTTCAGCCATCATCAGATGAAGATGATCGTATGTCAATCACGTATTGCGTAATAGAGATGAAATAAACTCTTAAATTAACAAGTCAGCAACTAAATGTTGGTATAAAACGAGGCAATAAGTGTTTTGAATTGTAAAATAGAGCGCGCAGTAACACCTAGAATTAAATTAATTGCAAAAATGATGCAAGGGTATATTTCGATTCAAACTGCTTATTTTCCGATTTATTTTTAAATTCATTTTTGCTCTCAAATGCATCAAACTGGCAAATTCTCTTATTTAGAAAGTATACAAGGTGCCGTAACTGTCGATTCTTTGATAAATGCAAAAAAATAGCAAGAAAACCAATGAAAAATGACATTTTGAAACGATTTTTCCGAAGTGGGAGATCTGAGAACGAAAAAAAAAAGATCAAACTGAGAAAATAATTGTTTATAAATCAAATTTTAATGAATTGAGCGGAAAAAGACAAATTACGCATACGTCTCTTCGAAAATCCCCGCAGCAAGTTTCATGTTTCTACTTTTAAAAATGTCTGAAATTGTATCGGAAAATTTCGAGCTGTTGAAGGTCGAAAAGCGTTTTTTCAAATACACCCTTAACATAATGAAACTTTCCTTTAACGAAGTTTCATCATTAAATTTAAGCACTTCGTCATGAAAAAAATTCTCTAAATAGAAATAAAATCAAATTTATGAAGTTACTATAAAAAATATACTCATAGATTTAAAAAAAAAAAATACACATAAAATAGAAAAGAATATTGGAAAAATGTATTCTCTTCGGACAATACGTCTTTATGCAATGAAGATATATGAACAAAATTTAATTCGAAAAATGTCTAAAAAAACTGGAGCATGGCGTATTCCCCCTCTCTCTCCTCGTTCTTTCCCCCCTCTCAGTATTCCAATTTCTTAGCTTTACAAATTTCTGTAAAACTAGGTTGAGCAAAAAGTTCTAGGAGATTTGTAAAAGTTGCCTTGTTACGTGCAAATTATCAACAAAGCAACAAGGACTATACTTAAGGAGAGACCATCATAGTCCACGACTTTCTGCTTCTGCCAGATTCCGGATTTGCTAGAAGTACAAAGGTGGCTCCTTGGAATCGAAAAACTCTTGACACACTTCTTCAAATTCATTCTTTCAGAATCATTAGACCTTTTCGCCAATAATGCCGGACCAACACCCACAAATCGTATACTGTGCAACAGGCATTATGGAGCCAAAATTTCTGAACTCCTATAGATAAACTACTAGTACTCCTATATATAATGAAAATTCTGGCAAAAATTAGATTCAAAATTTCCCTGAACTTTGTGTCCAACCTAATATTATTTTGCAAAGGTCTCTTCTATGAAATATATTGTTCAGAAAACTTTTCGCACTTTTGTAAATACCCGAAAAGTTCAACTGTAATATTCTCGTGAAACTGGAATCATCATCATTCTATTGCATTGAAGGTTTTTAGTGTTTCTTTTTTTAAATAGGAATGATTAAATAAATAAATATCTTCATTTTCATACAATCTGCTGAAATAATAAATTTATACATCCATCGTAACAGAAACCTCTCCATTTGAATCGAAAGTGGGAATAAACTGCGTTATATAGAGTATATTTTTCGTTACATGGAGATTAATTTACATGTTAATGGTGCTCAAGCAAACTTCGTTAAGTAGAAAACTTCGTTAAATAGGGAATTCGTTATGAAATAGTTCTGTTGTACAATAAAATATTCTCTTTTGCAATCTCAGTTTCAGAGAAACAGTTGAAATACAGGGTATGTTCACAAAGTTTCGAGACTGGTCTCAGAATACAAAATTTATTAAATATTTTTGTACAGAGAACTAAAAATCTTCGAAATAGGGCCCCTGTTGATCAACACAGCGCTGCCAAAGTTTTTTCAATTGTTTATAGGCTCCCTTGAACTCTTCGCGGGCAAGGCTAAAAAAACGCTTTTCCACTTTCAACAGCTCGAAATTTTCCGATACAATTTCAGACACATTTTAAAAAGTAGAAACATGAAACTTGCTGAGGGGATTTTGGAAGAGACATACAAGGTGCCGTGTGATGTCTTTTTTCGCTCAATTCATTAGAATTTGATTTATAAACATTTACTTTCTCAGTATGACATCTTTTTTCTTTCACAAATCCTTCGCTTCGGAAAAATCGGTTCAAAATGCCGTTTTTGATTGTTTTTTTTTTTGCAATATTTTCATTTATCAAAGAATCGACAATCAAGGCACCTTGTGTACTTTCTAAATAAAACAATTTGCCAGTTTGATGCATCTGAGTGCAAAAATGAATTTAAAAATAAATCGGAAAATAAGCAATGTTAAAACTGTTGTTAGCTTTCGTTTTTTCAAAAACTAAAACAAAATCACTTCACCTTTTTTTCATTCACGTATAAAAACATTTCATATTTATTTACTTAGAAGGTGTCACAAATAAAAATTAAATTAAAGAGTTGACATGTTTCGGTTCATTAATAAGAACCGTATTCACTGTCAGAAAAATTCGTCAATATACACTAAGTTATCGTTATTTTTTCACAAATAATTTCTGTTCTCCCAGAAAACGTATTTGTTCTGTGAGTTCATTCCGAGCGTCGAAAAATGAGGAAAAGTTTCCGTTTCTATCCAGCACGCATGCGCATTGGGTCTGTTAGTAATAAGTTCGAGTTTATTTTTAAAATGAAAAACAAAAATATTCTATTGATTAAAATGTCTAATTTAGTTTTAAAAGACAAAAATGTTTTCGAATTTAAAAATAAATAACAATTACTTTCTTTATTCGTTCAAAAATTCTCACAAATAGAACATCCATGTTTTTTCTCTAACATTCTACGTAATATATTTAAAATTCACATTTTTATACTATATTAATACTAAACGTAAAAAAAACCCAGCCACAGTTTCATTAAAGATGAAATCTTTCCGAGATTAACTGCATAATTAAAAGCTTTTTAACGAAATACACCAACCCACACCATATGAAATGAAGAGTTCTATTTTAACGCACAATCATCATGAGCAGCCGTAGCGCCGTGGATTAGCGTTGGTCTGGTAATCCTGGGGTCCTTGGTTCGATCCCCGCCTCTTCCGCATTGATTTTTTCCAAACTTTTTTCAAGTGACGGATATTTTTCCTCTTTTGACAGAGAAAAAAATAAACAGAAAATCGTCAATATACAGACAATTTCTGGCAGCAGTGCTGCCAGTGCATTTTCTGTGAAAAGACGGAAGTTTTTTTGAGAGTGTTCATAACATATAAAATCAGTAGAAAATTAAATGACACTGGATATAAATATAATTTAAAAATCAAAAACAAAACATTGCGCCCGCTATGATCGTGAATATAGCCATTGCCAACGCGGTATATAAATATAATAAATTTTGACCATATATTAAATTTAAAATGTATAAAATTAAAATTAAAAAAGTAGAAAAACTAAATGACTCTGGATATAAAGGTAATTTAAAACCCCCAAAACATAAAATATTGCGCCCTCTATGATCGTGAATAGCAAATGCCATCGCGGTTCCTCCTATTAGACGCATCCTTTAAATATTTATTAAGTAATTCTAACCACAAACTCGGAATGTCATAAGAATAAGAATCATTACAAACTCTATCCCTCCTAGAATATATCTCTATGGATTCACGGATGATTAATTTTCGAAATAAACTGGAAATGAACACTAATCTACTATCTTTAAAACAAATTTTAACCCCCCTCTTTAAAAACAATCTTGATAACGCAGTCTTATCCCTACCAAATTTTATGTCACATTCATGCTCTTTCTTTCTAACCCCAAACTTTCTACCTGTCATACCGATATAAAAATTAATATCCCCCTCTTCATTCTCATATGGAATTTCATATACCCCTGCTAGATCATCCTGTGGAACCGGATCAAAAGCTCTGTATAGAAGATGTTTTAACTTAGGAGGTGGCTTAGCAATTAACTCTATTTTACACTTTTTTAATTTAGCTTTAAGCCTCTCAAAATTACCCTTTATATAAGGAAACGATAGTCTTTTAACCCCAATCTCTTCCCCCTTCTCACAGGCATTATCAACCAAATTACAATTAACCTGAGAATTATTTTTATCCCTATAATTTTTAACCAATTTATTAATTTTATCCTTTTTGTAACCATTCAACTTAGCAATATTAAAAATATATTTCAACTCTTCATACAAAAATTCATCAGAACAAATAATAAACGCACGATTAACCATGAACCGGAATGTAGAAAACTTATACCCAAAGGGTGAATACGCAGAAAATGGAATAATATGCTGACTAGCTATATCTTTCCTGTAAACTTTCCTTTTTAACATAGAACCCTCTCTAATAAGCCACACATCTAAAAATGAAATAGCACGATCATTTTCCAATTCAAACGTAAATTGAATATTCCTATCCAGTTTATTAACTTCATCTACAAAAACAATGAAAGACTCAACTCCCCCCTCCCAAATTAAAAACACATCGTCAACATACCTCTTCCAAAATTTAGGAACTTTCTCGAACTTTGCGAAAATATTCTCTTCAAAAGGCCTCATTTTAAACTCAGCTAAAAAACCCGAAATAGGAGAACCCATAGGGGCACCCATGTTTTGTTTATAAATTTTACCATCAAAAACAAGATAATTACTTTGTACAATCAACTGTAATCCATCTTTTAAAGTACATTTTATACTGTCATTATATATTTCTGCCTTGTCGATCCTCTTTTTAATATCATCACAAACTTCAAAAATGTCAATCGACGGAAAAAGTGATTTGACATCCAAACTAGCTAATAAACAGTTATGAGGAATTTCAAGTGTCCTTATGCTTTCAACAAAACTTGCAGTGGAATCCACAACATACTCTGATGGCGGCAGTATGTTGTAAGGCAGTAAGCACCGACTTACTATTTGGAAAAGGCGTTTGTACTTATTTTGAAAGAGTTACTGCCGCCATCAGAGTATGTTGTGGATTCCACTGCAAGTTTTGTTGAAAGCATAAGGACACTTGAAATTCCTCATAACTGTTTATTAGCTAGTTTGGATGTCAAATCACTTTTTCCGTCGATTGACATTTTTGAAGTTTGTGATGATATTAAAAAGAGGATCGACAAGGCAGAAATATATAATGACAGTATAAAATGTACTTTAAAAGATGGATTACAGTTGATTGTACAAAGTAATTATCTTGTTTTTGATGGTAAAATTTATAAACAAAACATGGGTGCCCCTATGGGTTCTCCTATTTCGGGTTTTTTAGCTGAGTTTAAAATGAGGCCTTTTGAAGAGAATATTTTCGCAAAGTTCGAGAAAGTTCCTAAATTTTGGAAGAGGTATGTTGACGATGTGTTTTTAATTTGGGAGGGGGGAGTTGAGTCTTTCATTGTTTTTGTAGATGAAGTTAATAAACTGGATAGGAATATTCAATTTACGTTTGAATTGGAAAATGATCGTGCTATTTCATTTTTAGACGTGTGGCTTATTAGAGAGGGTTCTATGTTAAAAAGGAAAGTTTACAGGAAAGATATAGCTAGTCAGCATATTATTCCATTTTCTGCGTATTCACCCTTTGGGTATAAGTTTTCTACATTCCGGTTCATGGTTAATCGTGCGTTTATTATTTGTTCTGATGAATTTTTGTATGAAGAGTTGAAATATATTTTTAATATTGCTAAGTTGAATGGTTACAAAAAGGATAAAATTAATAAATTGGTTAAAAATTATAGAGATAAAAATAATTCTCAGGTTAATTGTAATTTGGTTGATAATGCCTGTGAGAAGGGGGAAGAGATTGGGGTTAAAAGACTATCGTTTCCTTATATAAAGGGTAATTTTGAGAGGCTTAAAGCTAAATTAAAAAAGTTTAAAATAGAATTAATTGCTAAGCCACCTCCTAAGTTAAAACATCTTCTATACAGAGCTTTTGATCCGGTTCCACAGGATGATCTAGCAGGGGTATATGAAATTCCATATGAGAATGAAGAGGGGGATATTAATTTTTATATCGGTATGACAGGTAGAAAGTTTGGGGTTAGAAAGAAAGAGCATGAATGTGACATAAAATTTGGTAGGGATAAGACTGCGTTATCAAGATTGTTTTTAAAGAGGGGGGTTAAAATTTGTTTTAAAGATAGTAGATTAGTGTTCATTTCCAGTTTATTCCGAAAATTAATCATCCGTGTATCCATAGAGATATATTCTAGGAGGGATAGAGTTTGTAATGATTCTTATTCTTATGACATTCCGAGTTTGTGGTTAGAATTACTTAATAAATATTTAAAGGATGAGTCTAATAGGAGGAACCGCGATGGCATTGGCTATTCACGATCATAGAGGGCGCAATATTTTATGTTTTGGGGGTTTTAAATTACCTTTATATCCAGAGTCATTTAGTTTTTCTACTTTTTTAATTTTAATTTTATACATTTTAAATTTAATATATGGTCAAAATTTATTATATTTATATGCCGTGTTGGCAATGGCTATATTCACGATCATAGCGGGCGCAATGTTTTGTTTTTGATTTTTAAATTATATTTATATCCAGTGTCATTTAATTTTCTACTGATTTTATATGTTATAAATACGGTTCTTATTAATGAACCGAAATATGTCAACTCTTTAATTTAATTTTTATTTGTGACACCTTCTAAATAAATAAATATGAAATGTTTTTATACGGAAAATAAGCAGTTTGAATCGAAATACACCCTTAAGAATATTCGTCGAAGCTTTCTGGATCACTGAAATTATGTCGAATAACTTCCCTTTCAGGTCTTTCTTGACCCGGGTGAACAAAAAAAGCCTCTGGGAGCGAGATCAGGGCTGTAGGGGGCTTGCAACAGTACTGCCAAGTTAAACTTAACCAAAACTTTCGAGGCGGCGAGCGGCGTATGAGAGGGTGCATTATCGTGGTGGACAATCGAAGGAGGGATTGCCACTTAGCACTTTGACATTTCGTTTCAAGATCGTACTAATAGACCGATATCTCATCACCACCAAATCATTTGTCCGTTAAAAAGCACAGAATAACACGAGGGCATTTCTCAATGCTCCAACGAGTCCAAAAAGGATCCGATTGTCCAATGACACAGAAAAGTGTGATGGAGACAAGGGTCATGTTTCTAAGAGTCATAGAATGAAGGAAATATAAATGGATAACTTTGTTCAAAGACGCAGATTCAGATTCAGATTCAACCAGGTGGGGAGGCCTACCAATTGATTTGAGCTCAACAAGCCCCACCCAAACTTTATTATAAATTTGGGTTACCCAAGCAACTTTTATTTAAAAAAAATTACAGAACAATTATACAGTAAATAAAGATAGGTAACAAAAAATAATTGAAATGATGAAATAATTATAAGTAACAATAATAAAATAGACTAGTTGAGTGCTTTACAGACGTATAACACCTGATTTTTTTTTTCAAATAACAGTAATTCTATAAGTGTTTTAAAGTAAAAGAGACATGTGTCACATAGTATACGAAGAGACATGAGTCTAACTACCAAATGGTATCCACCGAGGGAATACTAAAAGTATCCGATGATCCTGTGACAGAGAAGTGACGTAGGCAAGAGTTCTGTTTCCAGCAGACTTAAAAAAATGGTGTCATGCATGGCTCAGTCCTTTCAAAGACATATAAGACGGAGGCATGTGTCATATTCGAAAGGGAGAGACAGAAATCTATCCTTTAAATTCTATTTACCAAACGAATCCTAAAAGGGTCCGATCATCGATACCACAGAAGAAGATGATAGAGACAAGAGCAATGTATCTAGCAAACATTAAACGAAGCAATCATGAAAGTATCTGTTCGTTCAAAGGCACAGAATAACACGGTGGTATTTGTCATTGCTCCAAATGCTACAGATATCTTGAGATAGTACTTGGAAGAGACACGAGTATTATCTCCAAATGCCATTAACCGAGTGAATACTAAAAGTATCCAATCGTCCAGCGACAAAGTATACAAGATGACGTAGGCAAGAGTTTTATTTAATGCAGCCTTAGAATAAAAGTGGCATGTATGGTTCAATCTGAACATAGTAACATAAAATAGAAGCATTTTTCTTTGGAAGCATTGCTCGTCTTTTAGTGAATCGGTATGGGGAAGTGACATGAGTATTGCCTTCAAATGCCACTGACCGAACGAATCCTTAAAGGACACGATCGTCCAATGACAGACAAGGGGGTGGCGGAGGCTAGACTTATTTCTATAGCTTCCATTGAACGAATAAAGCCACTCATCTTACACTAAACACTATTATGTTTTCCTGCTCCCAATCCTTCATATTTTCATACTTTTAGGTGCAAGAAAGAACAGTGATAAACGTAAGAGTCAACCACTAAAATCGGGTTTTTAGGTGTTTTCCACCAAAATGTGACTTGGCAAACCGATTGCGTTTTAATATGTGAATCGAGATTTAACTATTTCTAGATTTTCCTCCGTGAATTCGATAAGGTGATTGTCTGTGCTGCCGTCTTCCGGTCTATTACATCCCTCTTTTTTTTACTAGAAACCGTCACATAATCATTTATTTTATGTAGTTACGCAATTTATTTAAGCTAAAACAGTAATTCCAATCATTTTAAGTCAATCAAAAAAAGCCAAAACCATTGGACTTCATAGAAAGTGGACACTCTGAATATCCCAAGTTAGGAATCATTTATCTTTTTTTGCGGTGTGTGGTATAAGATATTATTGGTTACGAAAAATTTAAAGCATTTAGGCTGCCCTAAACAATTTCATTCTTTTAGCAAAAATACATTTTACCATAACAATGATAAATATTAATATTTTTTTAATGCATATTCTTCTTCTGGAAGAAATCTTACACTGTTAAAATCTTGTGCTAGTTTGAACCAAATTTTGGTGCTCAATAGCTGCCAGTATAAGCTGGTGAAATCTTGAACAAATATTTGGAGTTCCTATTGAAGCGTATTTCCAAAAGTTGGAACGACATTCAAATAGGAAGCTCCCCCTGTTGTTACGAGATTTCACCATCTTATGATGGCAGCTATTGAGCATCAAAATTTGGTTCAAACTAGACCAAAATTTTTAACAGGGACATTACTCTCTTAATTTACTAAAAATCACCACTTAATCATTTATGTTATGTAGTTAGGAAGTTTATTTCATCACTCAATTAAAACAGTAATTCCAAAAATTTTAAGTCAAGATGAAAAAGCGAAAACCATTGGACACTCTAAATTTCACTAATTAGGAATCTTTTTTTTTTTTTTTTTTTTTTTTTTCTACGGTGTATGAAATAAGACATTAACCCCTTGGGGACGAGCGACCCGTATAAGTGCCGCAAAAATGCTCAAAATCCTTATTTATACCCACCAGTAAAATCTTACTGTTAAATTTGTTTTACTTAATCGGAGCATTATCTCGATTTATAACGCCTAATTTTCTGTTTTTAAAAACTGGTGACAAAAAACACTAAAAATTTCGCAAAAGGCTCCCGTCGCAAAGGAATTAAAGGCCACGAAAAATCCTTTAGCGCATTTAAATTGCCCCAAACAACGCTATTCCTTTAGCATAAGTATATTTTACCACAACAATGATAAATGATGCTATTATTATTCTCTTTAGAGCATATTCTTCTTCTGGAAGAAATCTTACATTCCTCTGTTGATTTACTAGAAACCGTCCCATAATCATTTGTTTTATGTAGTTATGCAATTTATTTCATCACCACGCTGAAAAAGTAGTTTCGACCATTTAAAGCGAAGCTGAAAAAACGAAAGCCGCTAAAATGCAAGGACGTTAAATAAACATTTCTGAAATACCTTATAAGTAACGGACCGTAACGGACTTTCTTCGCGATGACATTTAATTGAGTCTATACGAAAGCTCTATGTACTCTTATTTTTCGTTAACTTGAGGAAAATATGTCGAAAATAGAGAGAAAAAAATTATGATAAGCGGTAGGTTTTTTTTTTTTTTTTTTTTTTTTTTTCCCAGTTTCTTTTCTCGTGTGATTGTTGGAAGTTAATAATTGGAGGCCTAGGAGAGCGACTTTGTGATTTGAACACACTCCCACACCTATAATTTATATCTGCACTGCGTCTGAAATATAATAAGTCGAGCTTCTGCTTATAATGATTATATGGTATTTTACACCTTGTCTATTTATCCCTTTCTTCCTCAAGCATTTATTTTCCTTAATTGGACGCAATGTATAGTGTTATGCATAATTTTCTTTAGGAATCTTCCAGAATTGTTTGGAAAAAAGCAATGCCATAAAAGAGAGTATTTCTTAAAACGTCTTCCGCTTTTTAGTATAGTGCAGATTCACGATCGCCAGTCAACACGTGGCGACTAAATTTTTTTGACTTGGTGACTAATTTTTGGTGTCTAAGTGGCGAATTTTGCTTTTTTTTCTCGTAATCATTTGACGAAAATTGTATTTTTCTGCAATCCTCTGACGAGAATCCCAAGTTTTTTAGCAATCTTCTGACTGAAATCGAGTGTTTTTTAGCACACCTCTATCAAAAATCGCGTTTTTTCGCAATCATTTGACGAAAGTCGCGGCTTTTTTACCATCCTTTGATGAAATAAGCTTTTCTTCTGCGGTTTTTTAACGAAATTAGCGATGTTTCTCCGTTGTTTCTTATTTGGTTTTCCCTGGTGGCGGCTGAAATATTTGGGTTTAAGAACCATTGGTTCCTTAAAAATTTTGGGAACCTGCACCTATACTTTTCAGATAAGTTACATGAGGTATAATCTGTATGATATTATGATTTCGAGCATAGAAATATTCAATTAAAAGTCATTTAATAAGTATATTGCATTTATTTTGCATGATGCAGTCACAAACATTTCGAAAGTATTCGTTAATATTTTAGAAAAAAAAAAAAGAAATCATTTATTAACCTGCAGTTGTGCAGCCGACGGGATCAAGATGTGAAAAAATGCTGATTTTTTTTTTTTTTTTTTTTTTAATGTATTTTTTGCGAGTTTGTGCCAAAGAAAAGAACAACGTTTCCTATCCCTCTTCTTTTCTCTTTTGTGGTTTTGAAGTGATAGTAAAAACTCTAGCACTGCGAGTCAAGAAGGGATGGGTAGTTTTTAAGTTATAGTTTATATGAATGTCTGGCTGAATCTAAACTTTTGTGAAATTCCATGCATTAGTTTTTGATATAGAGCGCCCATAAAATTTTTGTCACATACAGAGTGAAGAGAGATTCACAGACAAACATTTTATAAAAATATTATTTTTGGGTTCTCTGACCCTTGAAATACGTAAATCCGTCGAAAACCTGAATTTGAGAATGTTCATGGATCCAATATTTTTTTCTTGTAAAGCTAGATGAAAAAAAAAAAAAAAAAAAAATGTGAATTATAAAATAAACGCAATTTCTAAGTAACTGGAGTACCAACAATATTTTACAAACCTTTTTTTTTTAATCAAATCATTACAAAATAACTTCAACGTTATATTTTTCTACTGAAATTCAATTTCCATCAACGTTGGATACTTCGTAGCAGGTTGACCTCGATTTCCATGTTTTAAGCAGTATACACACTTTCAACGTTCCAAACAAGCTTTCGATACTTGTCGCTTTTAAATTCTCCCCTGTCTTGCAGGCATTTACCTTTCTTTTTTTAAAATGATGTCTTCTAATCAAATCAATGCCCTCTACTTTTCTACTTCAAAAGATAATGAGGGAAAGAAAATAGTTACGGCGTACTCCTTGCAGCTGCGAAATGTGTGTGACTCTCTGTAAATCTGTCAGTTGGAAATGACCCTCAATCTTTTTAAGGGAGAAAGCAGGATTCATTAAAATTCTCGACGGGTTCAAGATGTGGAGGAATGCAGAAAAATTCTTTTTTTTTTTTATCAATGTATTTTTTTGCGAGTGTGTGCCAAAGGAAAAGAACAACGTAAGAAATTTAAGAAGCTTCCTCTACATCTCTCTTGTGGTTTTGAAGTGATAGTAAAAACTTTTGCACTGCGAGTCAAGAAAGGAAAATCTATCTTTATTAATAAACATTTATTGTTTCATACAATTTGTGCGAGTGCGTGCAAAAGAAAAACAAATATTAGAAATTTTAGGAGTTTTCTTTCTCTCCCCTTCTCTCTTTAGTGGTTTTGAAGCAATCATGAAAACTCTAGTACTTCGAGTCAAGAAGGGATGAATAGGTTTTGAGTTTTTTAAGGTATCCTTATTAACAAATATTTATTGTTTAATACGGTTTTTGCGAGTGTGTACAAAAGAAAAAGAACAACGTATGAAAAATTAAAGAAGTTTTGTCTCCATCTGTTTTGCGCGCTTGTATTTATGAAGTGTTAGTAAAACACTAATACTGCCAGTCAAAAAATGACTAGTGTTAGATTAGTACTTTAGTAATAAACATTTATTGTTTAATAGGATTTTTGTGAGTGTATGCGAAAGAGGGAGAACAACGAAGAAATTTAAGAAGTTTTATTTCCGTCTATTTCTTTCGCTTGTAGTTTTGAAATGATAGTAGAAACTCTAGCACTGCGAATCGACAAGTGATGGATAGGTTTCGAGTTTTGGAAGTTGTCTTCATTAAAAAACATTTATTGTTTAATATGGTTTGTGTGAGTGTGTGCAAAAGAAAAGGAACAGCATAAGAAATTTAACCCTTTATCTACCGAATTATTTATCAATAAATTGACCCACTTCAATAATTATCTTCTTTAATATCTGAAGATACACTGGAATTTTTAGATAATACTAATGTGTAATTATTTTTTTCATTAAAACTGGTTAAATATATCGGTATTTGATTTTTTTTGTGAAATATTTATAAAAATAATCAGATTAATAAGGAAAAAATAGCGAAAAATGTTTTCTGTTGCTGTCGTTCCAATGTTGAACTATCGATCAGCTTACAAAATTTATCAAGTTGATAGTTTTTTTCAATTAGAAGAGCAGCAATTGTAATAGAAGACGATCTTCAGAATAAATAACACTTTTCAATAACACGTTTGATAATTGGATCATTTTTGTCCTGTAGAATTGTATGATAAAGATCCCCAGTTAATTTTTCTCTCAGATAAAATATTAATTTTATTATCTCCTGAAATTCTTGTACAAGCATTAATTCTTTTGGATACTGCACTGTTAAAAACATTTTTGTAAAATTACAGAGAATCTACGGATTAAATTATCTTCTAAGTCGTATGTAAAATTACAGAGTCTAACATCATTAAAATTCGCTTGTAACTATTTTTCCCCACTGGCCGTAATGTAACGGAATACTTTTGATTGTCCTTATATATAAGCTATACATCCTATTTTCATAAAATCTGAAATGACACAACAAAATTATGCAACAATTATTCATTTTAAATTTTAAACGATTCGTTTGGGTAGCTTTTGATGTATCGTATGCGGACGGATGGACAGACGGACAGACAAACGGACTGAAGGACGACTATAGATGCTACGTATTTACATAATTACGAGCACACCTAATAAAAGAAAACGAATGCGTTTAATCATGCCAATTCCTAGAAATTTTAAAAATATCGTTTTTATTGATGAAATACAGATGTTTCTTTATTCAGGTGAATGTTAAACACACTTTTCTGTTGTTTCAAATCCATTACATTATTAGCGCACTTCCAAACCTTTTCAACCAGGAAATGTTGTTTCAAGAACCGTTCAAATATTTAAACTCGCCGTTGCGTTCCACTCAATCATTTGCGCTGCTTTTTCAAAATGTAGCCTCTGAAATCCAAGAACTATTTCAATATTTGCGTTTCGAAACAAGGCACTCTGCGTCATTTTAAGATTCGTAATGAATTTTGAGCAGATAAAATATAAGAATCTACGGCCCCGATATAAATATTTTATTTCAGAAATAAAATAAAAAGAGATATTATGTAAACATAATTCAACAATACGAAAAAAGGGTGTGAATATGTAATGTTTTAAAGAATAAATCTTTTCACAAGTTCGGTCAAAAGCTATTTAATAATAATAATACCTCTGACAATAAAGTTCGGTGAATGAATTCAGAACGACCGATCTGGCAACACTGGGGAAAGAACACCTGCATAGAGGCAAGTGTATACCATCTTCCCCCACCGTTGTTAAGTTGAACGTCGTTTATGTTCTGTGTAAGATGTGATTTACTAAGTGCTTGTTCAATGTGTTGGTTCTTAACTGAGAACAGGAAAATGAACGAATAAAAGATCAGTTTAAAGTTTGGTTTTAAGCTTTGCAAGGCACCGATAGAAATTCATGAGGGATGGTGCAAATTGAACACCTACCATACTCGCCAGATCTCAATCCTCCAAACTTCTTCCAATTTTCACGACTCAAACTCTCTTTGAAAGAGATTTGATCATATTGCTGACATCCAACGAAAACGCTTTTGAACTTCATCCCAAAAGAAGACTTCTTGCAAATTTCCCAGGACATGTATAGCAGATCTTAGAGGTGCATAGTTATAGGAGATGACTATTTTGAATGATGGTATAGTAACTTCCGTTAATATTTCATCTACATTAATGCTACAGGACTATTCACCGAACTTTATTGTCAGAGATAGTATTTTTCAAAAATTACACAGACCTACAAAATTTAACTTTTTGTCTGGGGTTTTTATAAATTAATGTAAATTGTAATATATCTTCTGTGCTTATTTAAAAAATAGTATCCATTTTTATGTGTCACGTCAGGTGTTTTTCACCATTAAGAAACTAATAATTTGGAATTCGAGGATACACAGTTTACACAACATTCATTAAAAAATTTACAAAAAAAATCAGATAAACAAATAAAATCATGTATACATACATTAATGTGTGTGCATGTTTTATAAAGAATTGCAATCTAATGTGTACTGTGAAAATTATTTTCTTTGTCATCAAACGAACGCTTGTGTCGTTTAAATTTTAAAGCTGGTTTAGTGTCTTTTTTCCCCAAGCAGTAATCTGCTAACATATTGATATTCCAGTGTCCTTGATGCATTTTTCCATGCTTTTTACGTCGTTTTAAAATATTTCACTTTGTTATTCACTCGTTTTACGAAGAGTTTTAGGAAAATATTCAAGATGGGAGTATAGAATATGTATTTTTAAACTTATGTTACAACCTAGTTTTTAAAATTTTTCAACGATCATTGCATAATTAGAATCTTTGCGATTTCCTAAAAAATTCTGAGTAACGTCTTTGACACAAATCCATGCAAAATTCTCGATGATTTCATATTTTCCTCAAAATTTTCGGCTTTCATTAAGCATCTTGTATCTGGGCCGATGAACAAATGTTCTTTAATTTTACCTTCTGATAAATGTGGATAAACTTCCTTTAAATATTGAAAACAATCCGCAGTTTCAGCTAAGGCTTTTGCGAATTGTTTTATTAAACCTAATTTAATGTACAGGCGAGGTAAGAGGATTTCATTTGGATCAATGAAATTCTACCGAATCACATTTTTTTTCATCCTGGATTTAGATCTGTTCCTGCAGGATATTTTTTCCTTATCCAGTTTTGGTGTTTAGCTCAGCAGCAATTTCTCGTATAAGAAACAGGGCATTTTGATATAGCTCACCTTGTTGGCCTAATAACATTGCTAAAATTTTAAAATCTCCACAGATTTGCAATTTAAATTTTGCTATTTTATAATACTAAGGAGAAAATCAAGGTTATCCTATGATTGTTTAAAAATTACTGAGTGAGATATAGGTTTTGAAAATATAACATTGTCATTATTAAGTAAGACATCTTTTAAACTTCTTTTGCTAGAATCAATATATAGTCTCCACTGACAATGAAGGTCTCCATACTGGGCATACCCAGAATACTTTGAAAAAAAAATACGAATTAAACTACTCATATAGGCAATAAAGAATCAATCAAATTTACCGGCAGAATTACAATAGGAGATATGTAAAAAAATAAAATTGGAATAATTGGCGTGGAAAGCTGAAAGCGATGCGCGATTTGGCGAGCAGCGCATTTCCTCGCCAAAGGCAGACGATTTTAACGAATCTGAAAATTGATTTTAATTGACTTGTAGAATGTGCAATATTTGATGAATTTAAACTTAAACATGGAATAATTTATTATTATTATTGTTATTATTTTGTATTATATATGTTGCTAGTTGCTGCAACTATTTAATTTTATCATTGATCAAATATTTGTGTGTATTATGTTTAGCAAATATCTATTTTAAGTTATAGACAACCTGAATTTTCTTTCCAATTATTCAATTTATTTCTTTTATATTTTCAATGTTACAAAAATTTACTTTCACTTTCAGTTACCTTTTAAGATTTTGTTTTAGTATCTAGAATATTAAATCGTTTTTCGTTTAAAATAATGGTTTTGAGAATGAACACATATAATGTTGTTTGGATGCTATTTAAAGAATATATGGAAAGGAATATAAGGCTGACAAATGTTACAGAAGAGGAAATTCAATTAAAAAATCGCATAGTCGAAATTTTAAAAGTGTATGAATGTGAAAGACATATTAATGTAAATCACGAATCTTTTGTTAATTCATATCACTCAACGAACGAAGTATTGCAAAATTCCGATGATAGTGAAAGTGTATTATCTTATGATGAATCAAAGCATACAAATATAAACAATGTTGAATTCAGCCACTTTTCTCCGGGAGGGACATTATAGAGTTCCGGGGGAGGGAATCACACTTTTTGACCATTGAAAACCCAAAATCTCAAAATTTCCGGGGGGGGGGGGATGTGCCTTTCGGGCTATCCCATGAATTCAAAACTGAATATAAAACCTGTATCGTTGGATTATAAAAGAGAGGCCGTAAATTTTTCGCGTAATGAGTATTCGGGAAAATCAAATCGCAGTTTCAAAAATCTACAAACGAAGTTTAAATATGTAAAAAGTTTACGCAAACTATACAAATCGGAAAAGCAAATTAAAAATGTAACTTCTAGTAAGAAAAATTGGAAGGAAAAAAATATGTATTTCAAAAGTTTCAGGAAGCAAGAAAACTTAAAATAAATATACACGACTGCGACCTGCAGTGCCGGGCTTGTATTAAAGCTACTGAATTTAATATTTAATATACGGTTTCATTATTCTAAAAGGAGGTTAGCAAAATTCAAAAATGATTTTCATTGCTATTAGTTATAACTCCTCTGATTCAGAATAATTTCCATTTTTTGTACAACATTTTCAATTTTCTGAACATTTGCAGCAATATTAATTTAAAATGTTCTGTAAAGAAGGTTAAATAAATATTTCATCTTTTTCTTTTCTTTTTATTACTGATTCGAATGAAATTTCGCTATTGCTTTATTCTCCAATCCACAATTTTTTTAAATTTTCAACCGTCTTTACCGGTTATAGAAATCACTTTTAAGGAAACTGTCGTCGTACGTTTCCAATCCGAAAAAGAGGTTTCCATAGCAACAATGTCTAGTCGTCTGTGTCATATTTTTCAGTTTGGAACAATTTTAATCAATTTAAATTGTGTTTTAAAGCGTAAAATATAATAATTAATTTTTGTTATAAGTATATATAAATGTATATGACAAAACTATACTTAAAGCAAACTAAAAATGCAAAACTAAAACTACTTAAACTAAATTTATTTAAACAAATTTAACATAGAAAGTATTTAAAAAAATTTTTCGAAGCGTAAAAGCGTAGTTTTCAAAATTTCGTTTTTTCGCCAGCCGGAGATAAATCGCCAAATAAACGAAATGTTCATTATTTTTTTACGGACGTTGTATGGAGGTTCCGCCGAAATTTTTTAATAAACATATACACCCATATGTGAAGAACATTCTGTTATTTTTTCAGATTTTTCGTCTCCATACTGGGCATACTCAGAATTCTTTGAAAAAAATACTGATTAAACTACTCATGTATGTAATAAAAGATCAGCCTAATTTAGCCGCGGAATTACAGAAGGAACTCAGTAAAAAAAATAAAATACTTTCGAGTATTTGGCGCGAAAAGACGAAAGCGTCGCGCGATTTGGCGAGCAGCATTTTCCCTCGCCAAAAGCAAACGATTTTAACGCACCTGAAAATTTCTTGTCAATTAAATTTTAGAATACGTGTAAATAGTATTTAATGAATTTAAATTTGAAGAATGAGAGAGTTTGACACATAGATGTATTTTATATTACATTCTGTTGCTTTTGCTGCAGTTATTTAATTTTATCACTTTAAAGAAATTTCTTATATAAAAAATATTTTCTTATTGAAAAGTATTTTTTCATATATTTAAGCGTATGACAAAATAATGGCCAGAAGAAGAATGCTACAGTAATGCACTTCAATATCGGAGAAGTTTTTGTTTCTATAGCAAAAAAATTGAATCGACAGAGACCAATTAGATTTGAATTAATTTTGAGATCGAAACAATTTTAATTAATTTAAATTTTGTTTTAATTCATAAAATTTTACAGTTAATTTTCATTCTAAATACATTATGACAAAAATATAGTTAAAACAAACTAAAGCTGACAAAACTATCTTTATATAAATAAAGTTTCTCTAAACAAGTTCAAGATGAAACATTTTTACCTGAAAAAGAATTTGACATAAAAAAGTATTTTTTGAAATACTACTTGGACGCCAATCGGTGATAAATCGCCAAATAAATGAAATGTTTATTATTTTTTTACGAACATTCTAAAGGGGTTCCGCCAAAATTTTTTTACAACCATATATATCCACATGAGAAGAACATTCTGTAATTTTTTCAGAATTTTTTGAGTATGCCCGTATGGAGACCTTCCTTGTTAGACTATTAACAAGGAAAAGAAAAAGTTAAAACTTGAAGCACAAGTAGAGAAGGAGAAAGAAAAGAAGAGAATAGCGTTAGTAGAAAAAAGTTATGAGAGCTTCGAAAAAAAAGAGAGAAGCAGAAGAAACAAGACAACGTATAGAGTTAGAAGCGGTAGTTTATATCAAGGTCTAACAGAATCTAAAATTTGGTGAAATTCCCTGCATTCGTTCTTGAAATTGAGCGCCCACAAAATATTTGTCGCATACAGAAAAACAGACAGACTCACAGAACCACAGACTCACAGATTCACTGATAGGCATTTTGTGAAAACATATGTTTTTTGTGTTCTCCGTCGAAAATCGGATTTCTAAAATTTTCACGAATTAAATACTTTCTTCTTATAAAGATAGAAGAAAGGAAAAATTATCTACTAAATGTATGAATATCTTTTTGAACTAAACTGTTAGAATTATAGTGCTAAAATTTTCTAATAGTTTTCTTGTAATCAATCTGTTAAAAGATAGGTGAATGTCGCTAAATTAGTAGCGCATTTAGAATAAAAACAGTGCATTAAGTTTTGTCAGCTGTTACAAAATTTTTCAATCTTGATTTAATTTACATGTAGGTAAGATACTATCTCACTAATGGACGAACATGGAGTCTAATAACCGTCAATATTTGCTCATAAACGGACTCAAAAAATAACAGCAAACATCAAGAATGCCAAACGTTGAAAAAAACAAAAAAACAAAAAAGGCAAACATAATGACAATTTAAATCACATTATAAATTTAAAAATTAACCACTAAATGTCTGAATATATTTTTAAATTAAATTGTCAGAATTATAGAACTAAAATTCTCTAATAGTTTTTTACATAATCTATTTGTTAAAAGATAGGTGTGTCCATTAAACTGGTCGGGCATTTAGAATAAAAACAATGAAGTAAGTTTTGTCAGCTGTTTCAAAATTTTTCAATCTTGATATAATTTACATGTAGACAAGATACTGTCTGATTAATGGATGAACATGAAGCCTAATAACCGTCAATATTTGCTCACAAGCGGACTCAAAAAATAACAGCAAAAATCAAGAATGCCAAGCATTGAAAAACAAAAAGGACAAACATAATGAAAGTTTAAGTCGCATTATAAATTTAAAAATTGTATATTAAGTGTCCGATTTTCTATTAGAATTAAATTGTTAGAATAACAATGTTAAATTTTGCTGTTAAAAGATCTGTGTTATGTAGTTAAACTACTAACACATTTAGAGTAAAAGTAATGAATTAAGTTTTCCCAGCTGCTATAAAATTTTTCAATCTTGATGTAAGCTACAGGTATATAAAATCCTGCCTGACTAATGGATGAATATGAAAAAAGGCCTAATAGCCCTCAATCTTTGCTCATAAACGGACTCGTTAAAGACCATATCACTTCAGCAATAAATTTTGCGAGAGAAGGGGATTTGCATGTGTTTCTAACATTTTCAAATGGAATTATCCTTTCCCCTCTTAAAAGAAAAAGAAATAAAGTATAAAGAATCACTGAAAAACAATTGCATTATTCCACATCTCATTCTTTAATCTCTTGCAAACAACATTATACCGGAAACATAGCAATAGGACAGTGTTCTTTTGACCAATGAGTCGTGATTCAGTTTGCAGACTTACTATGAACGATTTTTCATCTGAAGAAAACATGGAACCCGTAATTTTCCCTCCAAGATCACGAAAAGATAGTAATTTGCTGTTCTCGGATGGCATCTTGGCCAGGAACGTGCCATTCCAGGTGTTTGAGGGTAGCATTCCCACAATGCCAGGGAACGAAAATTTTTCAGCTTGATGCGTTTTTTGTCGGGGGTACGGATGCCCCCTAATTTTTATTATTTTTTTTCCCGAAGATAATGCTAGTCTGCGTGGGGCCGAGCATGTTAACGATCTTTGGAGAATGAGGATATTTGAGGGAATGGAATGAAAAGTCAAAACCCTAGAATTGAAACTAACCAAAAATGCCAGAAATTGTTCGCATCGTTGAACTGTGACAGGTTCTTTTCAATGACTTACGAATGGATTCAGTACTTGTTGACACTGAAATTCATTTAACAATCCAAATGATGATTTAGCATTCCTTGAGGATGTCGCGAACTTTCTTCTTTCTTTTTTTTTCAGAGTTTCTTAAGTAACTACTGACAGGTTCTAGGAATTGATTAGCGTTTGATAAAGATTTTCCGTTTTTATATTGTAAGGCGTTTTAAGGATTTCATTATTATGCAATCTTATGAATGGATTCAGTACTTGTTGACACTAAAATTCGTTTAACAAACTAAATGATGATTTAGCATTCCTTGACCAAATCACGAACTTTCTTCTTTCTTTTTCCCAGAATTTCTTACGTAACTACTAACAGGTTCTATCAATTGATCAGCGTTTTCATAAAGGTTTCCCATTGTTATTTTGTAGGGCATTTTAAGGATTTTTCTATTATGCAAACAAGCTCACTAATGGATTGAGTATATATTGGCACTAAAATTCATTTAACAATCCAAATGATGATTTAGTATTCCTTGATGATGTCTGAAAGTTTCTTCATACTTATTTCTTATTTTTATTATTTTTTTTCATAATTTCTTATGTAATTACTGGTTGGTTCTAACAATTAATTAGCATGTTCATACAGGTTTCCCGTTTTTACATTGTACGGCATTCTAAGGGTTTCAAAATTATGCAAATAAGCTTACTTCTTCTAGAATATATTTGTTCGAACGTACACAAAATCTAAATAGTTCTTGAAATAATTTTCTTCTTTCTCAATTTTGCTATTTCTATATAATTTTGCAGATAATTTTTTTTTCAAGAAAATTTTGAGATTTCGCTTTTTATCAACTGCAAAACACATTTGATTGCATACTTCTTTTGTTGATTTTTGATCATTATATGATTTTTGTTGATTTCTTCGTCTACAGATTCATGTAAAAATTGCTAATCTAATGCAACTTCCCTGCAGTCATATAAAATGATAATGTAAAATTTTATTTCTTTACGCAAAATACTAACAATTTAGATGTTATCCATCAAATGTACTCATTTAACCTTTTGCTGCATCGTATTATGCCACATTTGGCACAGACTAAAAATACTATAATTCACATTATGCGCCATGAATTTCGACAATATGGTGTCTATCCCTGATCAAAAGCAAACCAAAGAATGGAATAACACTTATTTTGTTCATATAAGATGGCGTCATTCGACAAAAAAATTAGTATTTGTTCTCCGGAAGAAAAAAAAAAATTCGATCAAGCTACTAAGGCAAAATTTGTTTTTAGATTATTTTTACTGAATGCTTATAAATATCTATATAAATACTTTTATAAATACAACCAAAATAATTCAGACAATACCATTCAATAAACCAATGAAACCAGTATTTTTACAATCATATTTTTGAAAACAGTTGAAGTTTGAAGTGAAATAGAAGGCAGATTACTAAAATAATAAAATGTAAATGGATAAATGGACATTAGAAGTCTTTTTCATTAAACTACTCGTCAGGGGTGCATAATTTAATGAAAAAGCAAAAACAACCAACCAGTTTCTGTTATGGGACGTGCTAAAAGCTAATTCGTCCCACAATGCACCCGACTGGTTGGAAGTTATTTACTATTACAAATTAGTAAAAAGATATTCATTGAAGAAAATAAAAACAATATGACAAAATAACAATAATATAATATTTCTTAAAAAAGTATATATATACTAAAATATTTACCATACCTATATCCTAGGTTGATGTGTATTTCAAGTGAATCTCATATATTACGCTAACGTATACGGCACAAAAATCACGATTATTTGTTAATTGTTCAATGGCAACATCTGAATAAAACACAAAATCATCGGTTACTGTGTAAAAGTAATTTAGAAGGATTTAGACCAAGGTAAATCTGATTTATTTACATTTTTCTCTTTCGCTGCAATTTAAGATATTATTCTTTTTAATTTTCTGTTACAAGTCATGAATTTTAAACGTTTCAGTTTAAAATCATAGTGATGCATTATAAATGAAATGAGTGTGTACTAGCCGGTATTGCATTATTTCTATTTACAGCATATCAAGTAATTAATTAAAATCATTCTATTTTACATAATATCAAAAATTAATTAAAATCATTTCACTAGATTAAGTTATTTGTAAAATAAAAATAAATAGAACGCTTTCTGTATATTAACAACACACAAAAAAACTTATTCTTTTCAGTAACAAAAATATCGTTTGGCTTTTCGTAGCCAAAACAATAAAATTAATTTTGACAAGTTCATGGATGCTACAAGTGAAAGGATTATATTTTAAATGAAATTAATGAAATACGAAAAAATGCCACGGGAAGATTGTTTGGCGAATTACCACTTGTGCCCGGTCAGCACAAAAATACCGAGTTTTTGAACTTTCTAGAGAATTTTCTGATTTGGCACACAATTGAGCAGGTAAAATTAAATTATGAATAAACGTATTATGATGCAATGTTTAGTATAAATTTAAAGGAGACCAAACTAGTTGCCAAGGACAGCTAGTTAATATAGAAAGGTTACAAAGTTTTAAGCAGAAAAAATAATTAATTTAGTTTCATTTAATTGCAAAATATAGCAATACACTACTTTAAAACACTAATTGTATATTTAGGGAACACCCCATAAAATATAAAATTTTAGCTCAAAAATTAAAAATTTTTTATACTATTTTTTCCATTTTTCAGACTAATATAGACTTGAAATATTTTTTTTCCATAAAAATAGAAAAAACCGAGCAGTGAAGAGTTAAAACTGAATCATACCTAGACATCGAATTAATGAAAAGCTATAGCAGTAAAAACCTCTATAAAAAAAGCGCTTCCTTAAATCAATTTTGTCTAAAATATATAGTACCTAGTGAAAGTTGAAAAACAGTAGCATTTATACAACAACACCAAGATTTCGTTGTAATCGAATATGCCAATAAATTATTTAGTAAATATAGAGAGGCAAAAAAGCAGACACTTTTAAAAATTAACACACGCACAAAAACAAGTTGGAAATTGCACGTCAAGCGTAGCAAATGAGGTGCGTTCGTACGATAACGAAGTTTTAAATACAGGGTGTTTCGCTACCAGACCGACAAACCTTGAGGGGTGATAGTAGACATGAAGACAAACATTATTAAATAGGAAACCATGGGGCGCAAACATCTTCCGTAGGAGCAAGGGGCCATTAAAGTTTAAGGTCCAAAACTTCAAACGATTATAAAAAACGGAAAAAAGGGTGGATTCGTTTGCGTTTTCACTAAAATCATTCTTTATATCACGATTTGTTTGTAAAAAAAATTTAAAGGTTACGTTCAAAAACTGTCGATAGAGGGCGCTTTAGACTTTAGAGTAACAAACAACTACTTTTTACCCTTATTTTGTGCACGGGGTTGAAATTATTTTAAAGTTTAGACTTTAACTTAAATTTTAAGCCCAAAATCGGAAACATTGTTATCGAGTAACTAGCGAAAATTGAACTGTAAACAGAGGCGGGGATTTTAAACACTCATAAACATTATACAAACTGATCGATTTTGTTGCGGTTTGTGTGTAGGTCATTCCCTTGGTAATTAATTTATTTAAAATGACTTACAGTTCTCGTGTCTTCATTTTTTGATAGAGGGCGCTTCCGACACATCTCCGACATTTCAATGGCATTACTCCTGGGTGTTTTACCACCAGACCAACATACTTCCAGGAAGTGTTAGGGATGCAAAGCGACTCGGAATCACATGCAAAAAAATGCATTCCATTAAAAAATGCATTCCATACTAATCTTATTTACCCACCAAAATGCTATTTCTAGGGTAGAATTGTTCGTGCAGATTATTAACATTGTACTTTGTCTTTTGCAAAATGTAACCATTTTCTGTAAAAAAACAAACTTTTTTCTAAATTTAAATCCAAGTTATATTTTAATATTCCTATATTATTATTATTATTATTATTATTATTATTATTATTATTATTATTATTATTATTTTACTCGACCCTTTTTACTAAAAATTCTCACTTTGACGGCAAAGTTTTTATGTTCCCGTAAAACAGTGATTACTTCTTCAACAAGAACATATATTTTTACTCCAAAAAACAAATTGCACATGTAGAATAATCGATATACTTAATAATTAACATGGATAAATACATAACAAAATAGTCTTTTATATTAATGCATTCTTTGTAATTGTTAAAAATAACAAGGTGTAAAGACGATTTAAAAAACAGAAAAATATTTTATTTAACAGTTGACATGTTTCAACTCAAGATCGAGTCATTTTTAGATCAATTTACTAGAGTAATTTTCAAAATAATTAAAGTGATACTCTAAAGTCTAAATTATCGATTAGAACTAACTAGCTAGGTCTAGAGAAGAAATTATTCATATAAATTTAAACAAAAGTATAAACCTTTTGCTTTCCAACCAATATCATCCATTCATTCTTAAAGAAACAATAGAGATTCTATCACGTAAAAATTCCAAATGTAACGATACAAAATCATTCAACCTACCAAAACTGTGACATGGGTTGCTCAATGGTTTCAAAAAAAAAAAAAAAAAAAATAGAAATAAAAATCCAAATAAAATAAAAAAAAATAACGTGCATCACATGAAAACTGATTAATGCCGTTTCTGTTCAATGCACTATGGACCGTGCAACTTTGGATTATCAATTGTTTTGAAAATGACTCGGCGATGAGTTGAAACATGTCAACTTTTAAATAAAATATTTTTCTGTTTTTAAAATTGTCTTTACATCTTTTCAACAATTAAAATGTATGTATTAGCATAGTAATTTTTTTTCTTTTAATCTGTTACAGATTGCGCCTGAACCCATTTATGCCTCTCACGACTTTTCTCATCCTAATTAAAACTGTCTTTTCCTATTTATTACAAATCATGCCCCCTTTTTTATTTACATCTCGAAAATACAATTCTGTTTAAAATATTTTATTCTAGAACAGATTAAAGTTGTTTTGAGGAAAATGAAAAATACGGGCCAACAGCTCAGAGGGTTGATTTGATATTTAAAACGGATGAAACAAAACATTTTTATTTTCTGTGGCTACAGCATCTGTGGATATCTTATTTTTTCTTCCGTTTCACACTTTTAACTTTATTTACTGCACAGATTTTTCTTTCCAGAAAGCATATACAGTGAAACCTCCAAATAAGGGACACCTATGGGACCGGAACTTTTGTCCCTTAAATAGAGGTGTCCCTTATTCGGAGTTTTTTGTATTATTTTTAATTAATCGTTAAGAAGGATATAAAAATAACAAAACATTACAGGTGAAATTTAAATGTACCCTAAATGTATAAATTACGTTAATTAGACAAAAAAAAAGAATTAACCAATTAAAATTTTTCAATTAATTACTAAATCATTAAATGTTTTGTTGTTTTGCAAGTTGTGTACATGCAAAAAGTATAAAAAATTTGAAAAAAATTTATTTGAAGTAATCAGCCAAGAGCAAATTTCAATTTTTCAGTACAAACCTTTCAAGTGTTCATTTATCGTACTTCTAAATTTTAGTTTTTCATTACCAGCAGTATTTACAAAAATAAAATAAAAATAAAATAAAAAATAAAATAAAAAGTATTCAATTGTTTTGTGGATTTTAAGGCAACAAATCTCAACTGATCTGCTCAGCAAGTGGAAAATGTTTTGACACAGTTAAAATTGGAGCGCTTGACTCTGGAAGCGATTTGGAATTGAACTGTGTTTTCAGTTTTTCGTTAAGTAAATTATCTATTGAGTTATAAACGATTTTGATCACGTGACAAAGACGCTTTTACCCTTTCTTGAGGAGTTATTCTTCTTTCGCGTGGAAATTCGGTTCAAATGCCCATTTTGATTACATTTTCTGAAAAATCTATCACATTTGCAAAAAAGAAAAAAAAAAAAAAAAGAAAAAACTGGTCGATTACATATTTTCTGAACAACAACACTACCTAGTTTCAGGTATTTCTGAATAAAAATAAATTAAAACTTATATCTTAAAAGTTGCTTATTTTTGGATCTGAAAACAGCCTTAAAGCATCTGTATTGTTTTTGTTTCACAATTTTCTTTTATTCTCCACTTTCAGAATAATCCTCACAATTTTCAGCAATACTTTCAATGCGGATAAACACACTGATATCGAATCATAATTTCACAATTGTAGGTAAACAAATTGTCATTAACTGTGTCGTATTTACTCTGTATCAACATGACTGTCTATCTATTTGATAAGTTCACAAAAATATGTATTTTAATTTTCACCACAGACTACTTCATTGTATAAAAGGCAAAAAAAGTGTCCCTTTAATCTCATTTTCAAGTGTCCCTTAAATCGAGTGTCCCTTATTCAGAGGTAAATACATTACACGTCCAATATCAAGGGACTGGGACCAGAAGTTTTGTCCCTTAAATAGAGGTGTCCCTTATTTGGAGGTTTCACTGTATAATTTCAAGGTTAGAAATATTAAGAACGGATACCAGCTAGTAAACGTAGCAATTGCTTAATGTCACCTTGCGTTTCCACAGACTGCTTGTCGCCAAAGCCACTCCTCCAATGGATTTGTTTTTCTCCTCTAATATCCATGGTGTATGTTACATCAGTATTGCCAGTTGGATGAAGGTTTTTTTATTTATTCGGATTGCTTGATACCTTACTGTATACACTATACGGGCAAAGGTGACCGGCCACTTGAATTTTAGACATTTTGTTAAATATCTAGAAAAATACACCAGGAATTATCTTGAAACTCTAAGTGTATAAACAGAATAGTACAGGTCATATATTTCCGTGAAGATTTTTGCACGAAACTCCATAGGGGACCGTCAACAAATGGACAAAGAACGAATATCTTTTGAATAACCCTGTCAAAACTAAAGAAGCAAAAGGTTCAAACTGTTGATTATGATTAAGTGGCTTATTGTAATGAACTGTGTTCATTTTTATGCGGATAGCATGTATACTCGTAGAAAAATTAAGATTTTATAAAAACAGTCCCAAATTTTTTCAAGTTTTTTACCTATAATTTGCAGAGCTCTTAATATAATTCTTCTTCTTTTTTTTTTTTTTTTTTTTTTTTTTTTCGAAAAATATGACAACAGACAACATTTTACACAGTACCATGTAATCAGAATTAAAAAGTAATAAAAATTGTATGAAAAAAAGGCAGGTTTACTAAATAATTTTTCATAGTGCATGCATAAACGCTATCAAAATTTCATTTGCATATTGTGTTAGCGAAATGTAGAGGGTAACGTTTATGAATGTCTCTAAAACATAGCTTGAAAATTCTGAAAGTGAATGTCGATAGAATTGGCTCAAAATCCTTTGTTCCCAAAATGAAGCAAAAATATGAGGGGTTCTATCCAAATACAGTAATACGCGCGTCATATTGTGTATTCTGTACTGACACTAATCAATTGGATAAATGGATACAGCCCCTCATCTTTTTCCTTCATTTTGGGATAACGGATTTTGAGCTTATTTTATCGACAGTCACTTTAAGAATTTTTAAGCTATGTTTTTGAGACTTTCACAAAGGTTTCTCAATACATTTGGCTAACACAGTCTGGAAATGTAATTTTCATATCGTTCACGCATGCGCAATGAAAAATTATTTAGTAAGTCTACTTATTTTTCGTTCAATTTTTAATATTTTTTAATTCTGATTACAGGGTATTATGTAAATATTGTTTGCCATATTTTCTGGAAGGAATACTATTTTATATTAAGAACTCTGATAATTAAAAGCAACATACTTGAAAAAAATTGGGACGGTTGTTATAAAAACCTTAATTTCTCTACGAGTATACAAGCTATTCACATAAAAATGAACATAGTTTATTACAATAAGCCACTTAATCATAATCTATAGTTTGAACGCTTTTGATACGTTAGTTTTGACAGTGTTATCCAAAAGATATTCGTACTTTTTCAATTTGTTGATGGGCTCCTATAGAGTGTCGGAAAAAAAATCTTCCCGGAAATTTATGACTATACTATTATGTTTACACAACTAGAGTTTCAGGATAATTCCTCATGTATTTTTCTAGATATTCAACAAAATGTTTAAAATCGCAAGTGGCCGGTCATCCTTGGCCATATAGTGTATCTGTACTCATGTGCTATTTAACGTTAAATTGCTTATTTCACAGTTGTCTGATACAGTTTTACACACTTAGGCAGCTAATGCATCATCATCGAAATACACAGAACAATTTGTATTTTAAAACTGTCTCATCAAGCGTGCCGCGCTATTTTACGTAAAGACACGGGCTCTAATTACTGAATAGGCACGAGAAGCACGTGATTCCTTTAGAAAATTTTGAAGGAGCCCAAAAATAAGCAAACAGGGTTCACCAAATTTTATATTGAATTAATTATACACAAAATTCTAACTCCTTTTGAAATTATTAACTCACATGTATTTTAAGATGTTTCATAAAAATTCTTTCCATAGCAAATTAGTAATTTTCATACAGTAGACCGCTTTCAATCACATGATCACAATTCTTTAGTTTATCTGACTAACCAAAATCATCAATTTATGATGCAGTATTATCGTCCAACCAATCAAAATGAAGAAAATCCTATATCTATATTATAATGGCCAAACGTATCTGTGCGTAACGCATACGTCATTTTGCGAATGGCAACGCTTTCACATGCAATTCTGTTTTGCAATTTTTGGCTACTGCAAATTTTACAATGCTAAATATCTCACATTTAAAATTTTTACACCGTTGTGTAGAGAAAAAAAATGTACTTTTAAATGCAATTTGTTTGAAAGCTGTATCTCAATTTGTTTTTGAGTTATTAATTTTTAAATAGTTTTCATTACCAATTTTGTTATTGTGGCAACAAAATCACTTCATTTTCTCTCTGAAAAAAAAAAAAAAAAAAAAAAAAAAAAAAAAAAATTAAAATGCGTATTCTATAATAATTATATCGTCTGTGATCGTGTAATTTGGATTTTTTTTTTTCATTCGCATTTGTACCAATCATAAAAGCCTCAATTGATAACTTCATCATATTAACTGATCGTTGTAATAATTTACTGATTACACATGAAATTAAAGTTTAATTTCAATAATTTTGACAATTGAGTTTTATAAAATTGTCTATAGTTTTATAGAATTTTGTTAATTTTAGCTTAAAATAATATTTGCTTGAGAGTTAGACTGACCAATATAATAAACAATTTTTACAGTAACTAATTTTGTAGATTTATTATAAATTAATGAGACAGTTTCTTCTTAAACATTTTCTTTCGTCGAATTTCGACGGGTTCCAACTCGTTATAATACTTTTAGTAATTTGAATAATGCATTGCAGAGTTTTCTGTTACATCAAATTTAGTAAACTCTTCGCGACTGAAACATGAATCCGAAATGACACTGTGCTTCCCATAGCTTCAGAGATTAATCGTGTCTGTATCGAAATATCCTTTTTGTAACTAAGTATACCTGATTTAAAGTGTAATATACGAAAATTTACGAAAAAAACGAAAATTTACGAATAAATTTATGAAATTATTTTTAGAGTATATATTTTGAATCATTATATTGTCATAAGATGGAATATCCTAAGTATCAATAGGGAGACACTTTGACACAGACCTTAAAATCAATAGTCTCTTTCAATTTATTATTCCACCAATTACAGTCGATTCTCGTTAATTCGAAATCGGGTAAATCGAATCTTTGCTTAATTCTAATTAAACATGAAGTCCCGAAATTTTCAATAGGATAATAACGTTAAAAATTTTCTTTTATTCAAATTCATTTTCTTTTGACTTAGTTTAATTCGAACTAATGAGAGTTCCGATTTTTCACTCACGGATTTCAGATCTTTGAAATAACTTTCTTTCTTTGATTTTTGTAAGAATTGTTTCGAACGAGTACACATATAATCCCATGCATTTGATATCCACTTTCTTAGTGCTCCGTCTGTTCATCAATTGTATTTCAAATTTTTTTACATTGTTCTTCTTTCAAACTCCTAAATTGGTTTATGTATTTATGTATTTTAGATTAATATTAAGTCATATTCTTAATGATAACGTACGAAATAAATTTAAAAAACACTGTGACATTAATTCTATTGTAATAGCAGCATTTTAACCAATGTTTTCCTCTCATACTTTCCATAATTCGAACTTCGAATAGTTCGAACATTTCTTGTAGTCCCGGCGAGTTCAAATTAACGACAGTCGACTGTACCCTTAAATTGTATACTCCAAAAGCTCATATGCATTCGTAAACTTAATTCGAAGTACGTCGTGCTTTACAGTTTTTAACTGATAACATATTCTTTGTTTAGACCGTTTTATTTAAATTTATGCAAGCTTTTTGGCTCTTCATTTGATCCAGGGCCTGACTAAGGCAGGGGCATGCGGGGCTATTGCCCCGGGACCCCCGGCTTAAGGGGGCCCCCCAAGGACAGATAAGATTTTCGTTAAAGAAGTGTCAAATGATAAAAAAAATGGTCAAAAGTGACTAAATTTCTTTTTTTTTTTTCAATTTTAAGGTTCTCTCTTCTCCTAACCCCTCCGTTTCCGTACCCAATGCCTTCTTAAGGCCTCATATTTCTGTAAAAAAAAAACTTGTATTCTATAAATTTTTTTAAGTTGTTTTTCTTCTGCTTTTATGTATATAGATGTGAATTGCACTTGGTACGAAATTTACGTACACATACAGTAGTTATGAACTTCAGTTTTAGTCACTTGAGTATAAATTACGAAAAATTTTAAGATAGAAGCCCCCCCCCCCTAAAAGTGTTTGCCCCAGGGCCCCCCCACTGTCTAAGTCGGACCCTGATTTGATCCATGGATGTAGAAATTATTCTCGAACGAAAAGACCGCTGAAAATAAATCTTGCTTCTCACTTACTTTTTCAGTCTCTTCATTGTATCTTTACTTAAAAATGTTTTTCTTTTGTAGAATTTTTTCTTCTTCAACCGCAAGTTTAACATTCTTTATCGCACACACATTTAAATTCTGGTAAACATACGCGGCAATATCGCTTGATGTTTTTACAGACTGCATGTCGCCATTGTTATCTCTTCGATGAATAGTTTACGCATCTGATACTTCTTAGCGTATAATGTACGAATCATTTATATTTGGAATGAAAAGGATGATAAAGAAAGACTGCTTTATGTGAAATTAAATTTCAAACCTTATCTCATTTCCATCTCTCTAGAAATATAAATTACTAGTTTATTAAATTTATATTTTCTCCTCTTGCTTGACTTATAAAATACACGAAACCATAATAGCCTGATTTATCAATGCGAAAGTTACAGCATATTTAACCTGTTCAGTTCTGGAGCTAGAATATTAATACATAAACTTATTCATTAGTTTCTGCCCAATAAAAGAAAAAAAAATGACATTGTAAATTACAGGAAAAAAATATATATATTTTCTAAAAAATGATCCTTTAGGCTCTTAAAAATTTAGGTTCGAAAATATGGATCTAAAACTACAAACGCCCTTAAAACACCAATTTAATAACCATTAACCTAAATTAACGAATTCGCAAATTTAAGAGCTTTGAAAAAGTAAATAATCTACAAATCCTAAAACAAAAATTATTGAAAAAAATTTAAGTTAAATACTTACGAAAATTTATCACTTTTTTGGTCAGACTGTCTTTTGGACATTTTAAATATTTTAGCGAACTCATATGACAATTATATTACTTTATGAGGGATTTAGTTTAAATGCAGTTATTTATTGTTTTGCTTTGAACGCAAAAAAAAACATCCAACTATTATTAAGTGATGTAAAAATGTGGGAGCGACATTCTTACTCCCACAGCCCGGCTGCTGGTCCCATATCCCAACTCCGAAGATAAAGGCAATCTAGCGATTTAGCCAGATGAAAGCCGTGGTTAAGGGCCGACGCTAAAAACTGAAGTGAAGCGAAGAGAAAAAGAACAGTTATTCAGTTATTGTCGGTTGGGTAGAATGACGAATTCGGAGGTGATGCAACATTAAGTTGCGATATTTGAGATGTCTATAGAGTTCTATAAATAATATCCTGTAAATATTTCTTTTGTAAATATTTCATCGTCAATATTGTTACTTTAAAACTTATCGGGCGATGTTTTTTTTTTAGAGTGTCAGTCTCATTTAATATGATTTCAAAAACTTCCAATTCTAAAAAAAAAAAAAAAAAAAAAAAAAAAAAAAATCACACTCTTTAGTTTTTATAAGTAAAAGAACAGAAGTCCTCGAATAAGGACCCAGGGACCGAAAAGGATCAAAGACTTTTTTTTTTTCCTACTTCAAGCTTTTTCATACTTTATTGCGTACCGTTTTATTTCTAGGAATCATAAAAAATTCAAGGACTGTAGAACAAAATGCGGCAATTGCTTAACGTCACCTGCTGGTTCCACAGACTGCTTGTCGCCAAATTCTCTTCTTTTATGGTTGGATGTTTCTGTGTTAATACAGCTGCACTCTATAAATGTAAAACGTACAAATTGCATTTCCAGAGAAAAAAACAGTGCTGAATAAAATCTTGTTTTATATTTTTACTTTATTCTATCTTCAATAGAAGAAAGTATTGTATTCGACTTCCAAATGGTCGCGAAAGGAAAAAAAAAAAAACGATTTTGGTTAGAGAATTACTAAAAACATGCAATTTTTGTCAGAGGATCGCTTAACACTAGAACGCCGAACGGTGTCATTTCGACACCGAAGCGTGTAAATTTCTATATAAAATCTGTAAATTATAAAGGAAATTTTTTATGTCTCTCGACTTTTATTAAATATGTGTGTAGAACTCGGATCAAAATTTTTTTGGAAATCTGTTTATTCAAACATGGTTTACGGACAAATTTACCTAGAACGCCGTACTGGTGTCAATTGGACACCGGAATAATTTCATTTCACCTAATTTTAATTTCGTTCTTCTGTGCAATAATTCCACACACTATCGTAGTTCAGAGGGATCTCAGAATGTTTTTTCAACACCTGGTAGTCACGTGATTTGTTTCAGCTGCAACAACACCTGCCACTGAGGTTTTATTTCTCACAAAAATAGTACATATACGGTTGCTTCCGAGTTATGACTAATAAAATTTCGTGATATTTTCTTTCGTTCTTTTTACATTTTATGAATAATTTTAAAATGTCTCGTTAAAAGGGGCTTACTGCGGATGGAATTACCGCGCTTTTGAGAGAATTGTCAGATAATGAATCAGAAGGTGGAGAATTATCTGAATTGTATGATGAATCTGATAGTGAAAATTTTATTCCTGTTGTATCATCTGAATCGGAAAGCGATGAGGATATTGAAATTAATTATTCTCGAAATCAGACTGAATTTATGGCTTGCGATGGCTCACGCTGGAAAGAATGTAGTTCTGGAAGTGCAACCGGTAGATTAGCAATACAAAATATTTTGCGAGAACCTAGTGGTGCAACTAGTTATGCAAAAAGAAATATGAATTATAACAGTGTTTTTAGTGCTTGGTTGCTTTTGATAGACAAAAGGATTTTAGAGCATATAATTAAATGCACAAACACAGAAGCTCGCCGAGTATTAGAAAATGATGCTTTGTCTCTTTCAAAACAGGAACTTTTAGCTTACATTTCGATTTTGCATGCACGTGGAGTTTCAGGAGCTAGTAACCTCGAACTTCATTCATTATGGTCTCCAGAATGGGATATAAATTTTTGTAAAGAAACCATGTCCAGAGACAAATTTTGTGAAATATCAAGATTTTTGCAATTTGATATCAAATCAACTCGTCGTAATCGAATTAAAGATGATAAATTCGCAATGATTTCAGAAATATGGAATCGTTTTATTGAAAATTGCATAAGCTGTTACAAACCAGGCCAGAACATAACAATTGACGAACAATTGTTTCCAAGTAAGACTCGCTGTCCGTTTACTCAGTTTATAGCATCGAAACCTGATAAATACGGGCAAAAATTTTGGATAGCTGCAGATTTAGAAAGTAAGTATATTTTAAACGCATTTCTCTACTTAGTAAAAAAATGAAGAACGAGATCAAAGTCAGAGACTTTCTGAGTATGTGGTTTTAAAATTAATAGAACCTTTTACAATTATGGGAAAAAATGTCACACTTGACAATTTTTTTACTTCTCTTGAGTTGGCAAAGAAACTAAAAGAAAGGCGGACGAGCTTAGTTGGCACGATAAATAGGGCCAGACGAGAAATTCCAGATTGTGTAAAATCAGGAAAAGAAGAGTTGTACTCAACAAAAATATTGAAGAATGAAGAATCGGGCTCATCACTTACTGTTTATCAATCTAAAAAGAAAAAAATGTGATAATTCTTAGTTCTATGCATTCGAGCACCACAATTGCTAACAATTCACAGAAAACACCTGAAACCATCAGTTTTTATAATGAAACGAAATGTGGCGTAGATATTGTTGACCAAATGGCAAGACAATACTCAGTCAAAGCAGGTTCGAGAAGATGGCCAATTCACACATTCTATAATATTTTAGACTTTGCTGCTATAAACGCTTGGATTGTTTTCAAACGTGTAACGAGAAAAAACATAACAAGGCGTGTATTTATACAAACACTAGCTGAAGAAATGCGATCAGAATACACTGAAAAATCCACTAAAATAAGCAGGAGAGATGAAGAAGTACTGTGGACTGAAAATTCCTCTAAGTGTAGGAAATGCGAAGTTAAAAAATGTCATGGAAATGTGACACATAAAGTATGTTCTTCTTGTAAAAGAATGGCATGCGGCAAATGCACAAAAAATGTCACCTACAAATGTATTCACTGTTAGTAATGTAAGTAATTATTTCACTTGTTTACATTTTCATATTATCTTGCAAAAATATTCTTAAGTTAGAGACATAATAATTATTTGTGTGTGATATATGTATGCTCTTATCATCAAGCAAAATTTTTCTTATATTATAGATAAAATATAATTTGTGTGTGAAATATATTTCTCTATATCTCGAAAAATTAAGAGTATTTTACAAATATAATAATATTTGTGTGTATTTTAAGCATTTTAATTTAATCTTGTAAATTTTTTCTTTCTTTTTTTAGATTTAACATTATTTGTGTGTTCTACATGTATTTGTAAAAAAGAATATTAAACTGTACATTTTTTAAAATTTTTTTGCATAATATCGACCAGTGTCAAAATGACACCTGCCGGCGTTTTAGGGGGTAGCAATATTTCAGGCGTTCTAGTGTTAAAAAACGTGATATTCTCGTCAGAAGATTGTGGAAAAACTCCATTTTCGTAAAATGATCGCGACAAAAAGAGAAAAAAAAAATCAAACAGTGAAGACGTAGACGCCGAAAATTAGTCGCCAAGTCAAAAAAATTAGTCGTCACGAGGCGACAGACGTTTGAGAATCTGTATCTATATCATTAAGAAGGTAAAATTAATTAATTTAAGCCCATTTAATTGCAAAGCATGGCAATAAAATATCCAAAAATCCTAATTGTATATATTATGCCATAAAATATCAAATTTTAGCTGACAATTTGAAATTTTATTTTGTTTTTACTATTTTTCTCAATATTAGACCGATATATAGATTTTAAAAAAAATGTCTATTTATTTGTTTATTTTACTTTTGCGTCAATGCAACACCAGCGGGTAATTAGCAAATATTAACTTCCGCAAAGTCAAAACTTGTCTAAAAGTTTATACCCTACACTGCTGAGTGATACATATATGAATCTAATATTATTTATAATATATAAATTCAGTTCCAGACATTACTACTCTCAAAAGAAAATTTCGTGCTCTGTAAGGTTAATTTCTTAACTCAACACATTTTAATTGATAGTTTTTATTTACAAAGAGTATGAAATTTACGATTTCTATGATTATGAAATTTTGCTTAGTTAACCCTTTAACGTTCATTGGTATCACTACGGAACCACAAAATTTTAATTCAGATACGCAACACTGACACCGGTATTTTTGTCTAAAAATATCCCTTTTATTTTGTACGTGAAAAATCACGTTTTCTTATTTAGAAATATATTTGTTCTTAATTACCGGTGTCATTCATTTATTTCGATATCTTAGCAATGAAAATGCTATGATCGTTAAAGGGTTAATTAATAATCCATTTCTTAAAATTCATCAAATTAAACTAATTTTTCATTAAAAAAAAAAAAAAAAAAAAAAAAAAAAAGATTTATATTTTATGCATTTTTAACGTTTTTGTTCAACTACGATTTTTTTTCCATAAGTTTTCCTGTGAAACTTGTTTAAAAATATATATAGAAAATAGCAGTACAGTAGACTCCCTTTAATCCGCAACCCTAAAATCCGCAACTCTTTAAAATCCACACAAAATTTACATATGTAAATAATGAAAGTTTCAGTACATATGTAGAGACAAAATTTGACTTTTTATTTTTATATCAATTCAGTATATAATTTAATATATAATTTCGTTAATATTACTAAATTCATTCTTTTTTTCATAAAGGAAGAATAAATTTATTTGTGAAAAAATTCAAGATATTTCTGATATAACTGGTAATCACAATCTTTTTGCCAGATGTCTTTATGCATTAGTCAAGCTTTATTATTATTATTATTATTAAGTCTGGTTAATAAACCTTAGATAAATGTATCCCTTTTTTTTTTTTTTTTAATAATTTTTCTGTGAATTAGTAGTGCACCTTTATGAGGCAAGTTTCGTTGAATAATTTAAGAAAAATGCATCTCATCTTTATAAGGAAAATTTAACTATACATTATTGATTATTTATTTGACCTTTGCTTTTAATATTTTAATCATATTAAAAAATTATATAAATTTTTATTATTTTAGTTTATTACTTTGCTTAATTATTTTAATATTTTACTATATAGTAAATTGCAAGCATTCATTATAATCTCAATTGCTTTATTAATTACTTTGAATTTAGTGTTTTAAAAGTGTAAACAAACCAATGACCAAAAATCCGCAAAATTCTAAAATACGCACAACCTCTGATCCTAAGCTGTGCGGTTTTTGAGGGAGTGCAAGGTATTGAAGTTCAGCAATCAAATATGCCGATTTAACTTTATAGTAAAGATTATCGAAATAATGAATAGATACTTTATACATCTGCCACTTTAGATGATAGATTATTTAACTCTTTATCTACCGACGGTACTTATATGTACCATTAAAATTACTTATTATAAAATTCTTTTAATACTTCAATTAGTTGTAATACTGTTTGGAATGAGTCACAGATACATTACCTTATTTTGTTCCAAAAGCATTATTGGTTACACAAAACAAAAGTATTTTTAAAAGGATTACTTCTTTTGCCTTTATATCTTTTCAGCTTTCTTGGTGCAGAAGAAGGAAGATGGGGATTTTTCAATTCAGAAATATTTCTACAATTATGTTCTAAGAACATCATATTTGTTCTCATTTTATTAATCTACAAAATACTAAGAAAACAATTTAAAATAAAAGATTTGAGTGAAGTTATAAATATTGCACAACATCCATATACATTTAAACTTAATTAATACTTATAAATCTTTCAATCCTTTTAAAATCCTTCAAAAATTTATTAAATTATTATATAAATCGTTTAATTTAGTTTAAACAATTTACCTAAAATGCTTTAGAATGCCAAACTATCTTAAATATAATAAGAATTGTGAATATATTGTGCCTATCATAAATAAAAGGTGATGATCACTATCGATTGTGATTGTTTGGCACCGACTTCAAAAAGTAATTCATTACTTTTTATATGTATATATTCATAAATTAAATAATAAATATGCAAATTCATCTCTTGTAAAAAATATTCTCTGTAAAACCCATGTTTGATGGATATTAAATTATATATTTTGAATTTAACCGTTATTATGCCGGTACCTGATATCCGATGGCTGATTTTTGGATAACGTTTTGTCATTAGAGAATTTTAAAGAATTATTTAATTCTTGTTAGCGCTTTTTTTGAAGTCGGTTGATATTTTTTTAAGCTTATTTTATTTATTATTTTTTATTTTTATTTATTTATTTTATTTATTTATTTATTTATTTATTTATTTATTTATTTATTTATTTTTGCTTAATATGACGTTTGAATTATGCTTCTATCTTAATTATAGAAAAGGATATATTTTTTTTTTTTTTTTTTTTTTTTTAGTTTTGGTTTGTTTTCAGTATCTAGTTTTCAAGCAATCGTTGCCACGGAAATGACTTTTGAAAATGTGTTTTTCTTCAGGATGTTTTTTTTCCATTATTTCTTATATTTAAATTGTTATATATCAAGAAACGTTAAAGATAAATATTTCAAACTTCGAACATGTCTTTTTAATTTTTTTAACTTTAATTTTGAATCAGTAAATTTGAAAAATATTTACTTTTGAAAACATGATTTCTTTATTTAAAGTAACATCTTTATTATATAAATATTTACTTCAAATATTTTAGATTTTTATTTAAATTAATATTTTTAAAAATGCTGAATCAAAATTAGAATTTATATAACTTTGTTTATTTAAATGAAAAAAAAAAAAAAATGAAATTTACAAATAATATTTCGAGTTATAATGATTTTAAATTACCACACTTTTTTTAATAAATTTTAAATTGAAAAAATAATAATAATAAGTATTATGATTTTTCTTACAAATAATATGATTAACCGTCATAAAAAATACTAAAATTTTAATTCAATAAATGAATTTTCTTCTAAATGTGTTCTAGACCCCCTTAAGTAATATTCTATTATTTGTGGGTATTAGCGATAAAAAGATTTTTAGCTGGAAAGAAAAAAAAAAAAAGAGTTTGGTGTCAAAATAACTATACAGTAAAACCCCGATAATTCGGATTAACTGGGACCAGACCCAATCCGGATTATCCGGAGAATTAGAAAAAAAATGAAATAAAATAAAACATACTTACAGAAAATCATCTTTATGTTAAATTTATTGAGTATTTACAGACAGTAAAAATGTTTACTTTGCTTAATTCTTTCGAAAAAATTTCAGAAAAAGTTTTTTTTTATTCAGAATACGACGATGAAATAAGTTAATATTACGGAAATTAGCCAATCGCTTCTCAAGCAAAAAAAAAAAAAAAAAAAAAAAAAAAAATACCAAACCGATCCGGAGTATCCGGAGATCCGAATTTGCGGGGTTCTACTGTATTTATAAATACTTCGAATGTTTAATGGCGCAGAGTTAGAGCTTAATGGAAAAGTTTTGATCAACAGTGGCGCTAACTTCTATGGGCCATGAGGCGCAAAATCCTCCCAATAATTTAGCCTCTCCGCCCACCTATTTTCAGTTAACTTATTTCGTTATTTATTTATTTAATCGTTGAAATAAAATTTTATTTCAGTGAAGTTATCATTATAATTTGGTTTGAATTATAATTAATTATTTTAGACTTATAGCAGAATTTTCAGCATTGCTTCAGCAGATGTAAAAATAAATTTTTCGCAAAAACAATTTTCTTGCATATTTTTTCGCCACTATTAATTTCTTGATAAAGCAGTGAAGGTGACTAAAATTGCATTTAATTTTTCATGATAATTATTTATTTATGTTTGCATTTTCAATAGTTAAGAATATTTATGTTATTTATAATACATATTAATTTATTTATAAGGAAGAACTTCTAAGAATATAATTTAATAAATTATTTATTAAATTATAATTATTTTATATTTTACTTAGAAAAACCATAATTTAACTTGGTATTATCATCTTTAATATTTAATCTTTTGCTCCTCCCCTCCCCCCATTTCTCTCTACACATACATAGTGGGAAAAATTGCATGTATTATTTTGCTCAAACTTGTTGGAATCCATTCAGTATTTTTCAAATGTTGGTGCTATTGTTGACCAATAATTATTACAACACCAAGGAGTTTATTTTATATGAAATTGAGATTTTTATACCTTACTTACTAACAAATATAGTTCACTTTTGTTGTTAGAGTTACTATATGAATATAAACTAAAAATAAAATAATCCTATCATATTTATTAGCGTGAGAACTGCTGTACTCATAGGTTCTGTATGTACCTGGTCTATCCGTATGTTCGTAACGCGATAACTCATGATAAAAATATCTGATTTGCTTCAAATTTTGTATATAGATTTATTCTGATAAGGCGCTTTTCTGATTAGTTTTAGAAGTTCATTGGATAAATATAAGGAGGGGGCGTCGTGGGCTACCCCCTCTCCCTTAATTTAGATAAATGGGTTTTTCATGCAAAATTGTTGGATTTCATTCAATATTTTAATATAAGATCTTTCTGATTGCGCTCTTCCATGATTAGTTTTAGGTATTCATCGCTTAAGTAAAAAGAGGGGACGAGGAGGGTAACCTCTCTTAATTTTTGGTAAATGGATTTTCACGCAGAATCTACCTCTTTGCTTCAAATTTTGGATATAAGTTGATTCTGATAACGCACTTCCCTGATTAGTTTTGGGGGTTCATTGGTTAAGTATAAAGGGGAGGGGGGGGAATAGAGGGAGGGTACTCCAGTTAAATTAGGTAAATGAGTTTTTCATGCAGAACTAACCTATTTGCGTTAAAATTTGGATATAGGTTCATTCTGATAAGGCGCTTCTCTGATTAGCTTTGGGGGCTCTTTTGTTAAGTATAAAGGCTGAATGGGCGATTATATCCCACTTCAATTAATTAAATAGGTTTTTATGAAGAATTATCCGATTTACTTTAAAATTTGGATATAGATACTTTTTGATAAAACGAATTCCTGAATTGTTTCGGGGGTTTAATAGCTAAGAATAAAGGAAAGGGAGCCTACTTAATATGGTTTTTAAGGGGCATAATTCTTTGATAAATAAGGCTGCAATATAAATTTAGTGTGAATAGCATGTGAGCTCAATGCCATCAGTATAACTGGGCTATATTATTTTTATTAATATCTTTTATACATTAATATATTATATTATTATTATAATTTTTTTCGGGGGGGGGGGCGTTTCAGTCATGTTTTTTTAATTATGTTGCTAGATATTTAAATGAGGATATATAATAATCGCTTATGAAATATTATGTCACTTGCTTTAAAAATACTAAAATTGAAAAACACATAAATTCTGTTATCATCGCTTTTCTTAGCTATGCGTTTACAACCATAATGTTCAGATAATGAAATTCGATTTTTTTTTTCTACTTCTCCTCTGTTTGTTAAGCAAACTTGTTATCCTTGGAAGATTTAATTTAATGTCAAAGGAAAAGAAAATCTTTTGAGCGTTACCTATACCTTGCAGACTGCTTGACGCCAGAACTAGGATAAGTGCGCATCGGTCATGTTTGCCCACCTGTTACGCTGATAAAATACGATACACATACAGGAGGACACAATTTAAGGTGACGTAGATGGTGTGTACATCCGGGTCTGAACTTGTTTTTACGTACTTCTAGTTTGTGAAACGTTATGATTATGTGAAGAGATAAAAATATTTAATATAAACTTAGAAAACATGCTATGGTTATACTGCTTCCATAATATAATGAAAATATTATTTCACTGTATTTTTAAAATAATAAGTCTCATGTTTAAATTTTAATTTATTAAGAGCAGATTTATTTATTGTTTTCAGTTTTTCGAAAAGACATCTTGTTATTTATAGAAAAACACGCCCATCACGAAAAAAGAATTATCGTATATTTGCCCCTGCCCCCTCCCCCCGAAAAGAACATACATACCGGGTGTCCCAAAAATGACTGATGGATTTTAAAATTCAATAACTTGCAAACGGTGACAGCAATTTAAAACACTTTTGCAGGAGGGTTATGTATAATGCCAGGAGTTTTTTTTTACCGTAATTTTTTATTTTAGTTCGAATTTCAAACAATAGGTGGCACTGACGGCGATTGAAGGCCAGGTGATCAATGTTCAGTGAAGCGTCGACCTGGCTTTCAATCGCCGTCAGCGCCAACTATTGTTTGAAATTCGAACTAAAATAAAAAATTACGGTAAAAAAACTCCTGACATTATACATAACCCTCGTGCAAAAAAATTTTTTAATTAGCTGTCACCGTTTGCAAGTTATTGAATTTTACAATCCATCAGTCATTTTTGAAACACCCGGTACATTTTACGAAACAAATTGTTCTGAAAAAAATGCCTGTCCATGCCTTCCTTCTCTTATATATTAAAAAATAAGCTTAGATGGTCATATTCATTCTGAAATTGTGCCAAATTCTGTAATTTTCAATATGCAAACACCCAATCTTCACAGTATACATAAATATTTTGATAAAATTTATTTTCGGATACTTTTCGGGAAATCAAGTCATTCGGTAGGTTTAGGAATTGTTAAGGTTTAAAGTTTGGAACTTTCCATGTTAAATTCTAATGCGAGTATTTTTTATAGTACAGGGTGTTTCAAAAGTTTGGTGCAAAAAAAAAAAAAGAATAATGGGTCGGTATGATGAAGCATCAAATATTGTTCTTTTAATGAAATATTTCAATGAAATTTTATCCCTTTCTTTCATATATTCAAAAAAGTGCATAATGATTTTAATCTTTAAAAAGTAATTTTTCTTGTCATGATCAAAAACATTTGATTATGTTTACTCAGTGGCCGCAAATTCTCTTTTCATTAATATTCAACTTTCAACCTCTTCTCGATAGCATTTCTATTCAACGGATAATTTTGGCGATTGTTTCGTTCTAAAACTGGCGTTGATTTCATAAGATGATGGCATGGAATTATTTGTAAAGTTGTACATTTTGCTCCTGTCTTTGCAAAAGATAAGACTTCTTCTGCTATTATCTTGTTGTAAAGACCGAAGGCTGTAAAACGGACCACACCATTAATATATGTATTTCTGAAATTCAATAATAAAAAAAACTTAACCTGTAATATTGATTGCAGTTAATTTTACAGGATAAAAAACCAATAAATGGGTGATGCGAAGAAAGGTAATGTACTATCACTGGTACATCCGATCTAAATAATTAAATAGTGTGGGAGGTTTCTCCCTCACAATCGGAGAGAAATGTGGTTTGCAGGAATATATTCATGCTTGGAATGAGGTTTTGTATGACACTAACAAAAAAATTAGTTCAAAATCTCGATAACAGAGTACGCTACTGCAAAATGTTCCATGGAATGATTCCATATTGCTCACACAATGCAAGATTTTGCTTGCAGTATTATCAAGTATTTTTTTTTATCCAAATCTTGGATTGTGTGAGCAATATGGAATCATTCCATGGAATGTTCTGCAGTAGCATCCTCCGTTGTCGAGATTTTGAATTAATTTTTTGTTAGAGTCATACAAAATCTCATTGCACGCAGAACAATTATCTGCAAACTAAATGAGGTGAGAACCTATAGAATGTTGCTCACAATGGAACAAACAGCAGCGTTATGAATATGTTTCAATCTAGCGTTTGGCAATGTTTTACAGTAATAAAGCCGAGATTTGTCTCAATACATAACCATGGATGAAACATGTGTCCATAATTTCACATCTGGGATGAAGGAAGGATAAAAATAGTGGACTGAAAGCGGAACTGTTGATGCTTTGTTTGTGCCTGGTGTGCAGTGTGATGCTTTGTCGTAAGCAATACACGTTGGACGTTGGCTAACTTTCACAGCAATTTTTTGCAACATTTTCTTGCATTTATCAAAAACTCGACAAGCGCATTGTATACTTTCTGAATAAGAGAATTTGCCAGTTTGATGCGTTTGAGAGCAAAAATAAATTAAAAAATAAATCAGAAAATAAGCAGATTGGATTGGAATACATCCCTAATGAGCGAAATTCGGAAGCCTAATTACAGGCCCCATTAACGGTGTATTTCGATTCAAACTGTTTATTTTCCGATTTATGTTCAAATTCATTTCTACTCTCATATGCATCAAACAGGCAAATTGTCTTATTTAGAAAGTACACAAGGTGCCGTGACTGTCGTTTCTTTGATAAATGCAGAAAATATTGCAAAAAAAAAAAAAAAAAAAAAAAAAAAAAAAAAAAAAAAAACGGCATTTTGAACAGATTTTTCTGAAGCAAGAGATTTGGGAACGAAAAAAAGCGTCATACTGAGAAGATAATTGTTCATAAATCAAATTCTAATGAATCGAGCGTAAAATGACATCACACGGCACCTCATACGTCTCTTCAAAATCCCCTCAGCAAATTTCCTGTTTCTACTTTTAAAAATATGTCTGAAATTGTATCGGAAAATTTCGAGCTGTTGAAGGTGGAAAAGCGTTTTTTCGAATACACACTTAAACTAAATCCTAAAAAGTGGGAGCTGTGAAATTCACGCATGTCCTCTTTGCTCTAACAGTGCTTCTTTTCTAAAGAAACAGAAAAATCTCATGATAAATTTGAATGGCTACATCCAAGAAGGTCAGATATGGGAACAACTTTGTATGACTTTCGTAGTCTTAAATGGTACCAATCTAGTGTTCCAGTCTCTGTGCCATTAATGTACTTTATGTATTTAAATAAACTGTGTTTCACCAAGAACGACCTATCTGAGATCCGTACAACTATCACACAGGCGATTACATTACGATTTGATGGTTATTCGCATAAAGGAAAGCCTATATTACTGCTCATTATGCGTAGGCTTAGTAGGACAATGCACTTTTTTGTATGACAGATTATTCAAAAACTATGCGTATAATAAACTAGTCAGATGCGGCAATGCAAAATGTAAGACTTTAAGCCCCGGGCCGTTTTAACCCTTTGAGGGGCAAGTAATTGCGTTTCTATAATGCTGAATTCCCATTAGAAATGTGTAAAAAAATTTCTTAAATTATAAGGAATAGCAATTTTACGATTTTTTCCTTCAAAGTTAGAAAAGTGAAATTTAACCCTTCCGGGTCCAAATTATTTTTTCATTTTTGAAAAAAAAAAAAAAAAAAAAATCTTCTACTTTAATAACATGAAGACTAGGTATCCGAATAGATTAATTAGTATTTAGCGATTATTTTATTGTCTGAAAGATAAAAATTATTCTTGTTTTGCATACTATTCAATTAATATTCATAATAACAATAAGCTACGGAAATTTTTTTTGGAGATGCTTAAAAAGTATTGTATTACAGTAAAATGTAACTTATATTAAAACTTTCTAATACTTTTTGCGTTTTATTATACATGATTCTTTGAGGAAACTAACTTTTATTTTAAATTTAGAGAATGAAATATATGTTTAAAATAAAAGAATCACAAAACGCGCAAAGAGAATTCAGCAAATAATAATAATCATTACTTTTACTAAATGCTTAAACATAAATGAAGTCATATACTAAAACTGCTAAATGTAAATAGTAGCAAAAGTATTTCTTCGAACAAAATAATACTAATTTAAAATACATGTACTATTATTAATACACTATACCCAAAAAAGTTAATAATTCTTTTACGGTGGTAATCTTCATTAATTGCAGGAGGTGGGCTATAATATAATAATATATCCCACCGCCCCTCAAGGAGTTTTAAAGCAAGTTTAAACTAAAGCTATTTTTAAAAGTTCACATACTGCTGAATTTACTTCTCGTAGCTTAGGGAGTTTATATAACGAGAGAAAAAAAATAAGTCGTGGCAGTTATCTTGCCTATCCTTCAACAACACTCATAGATAATGCGGATAAATTGGACGAGTGATTAGCAAAACTTCAAGACTAGCGTTGCCAGGCGTTCCACTTTTTGGTCTAAAATTAAATGTCCAGCACGGAACGGTTAATTTTACCTTTCGCCGTTTTTCTTTTCTTTTTCTTTCTTTTTCTTTTCCCTTTTTTTCTCCCCCCCTTTTTTTTCTCTTAAAGAAAGCGTTTTTAGCTGATAAACAAATTTTCGACTTGACTAAAAAGTGAGAGAGAGTTATGTGAGACCATGAAAGTAAAGTAATGCGCGATGTATTTAACCCTCCACTTGTCATATGAGTCCAATAAACTCGACGGAAAAAACGGAAATGGTTCAAGTACAGCAAATTCCAGCTGGAATGTACTAAAATTAAGAAATTGGTTTTGTAAAGTCAAAAAATCTAGAAATATTAAAAAAGAATATCGAGTAAAAATTAATGAATTTTAACTGCTGCGGTTCGATACATTATTGTAATTTTTGTACGTTGTTTATCTAACGTGATTATTGTTTAAATATTTTAATCTGTCCTTCAGTCGTAATAACTCATTGGTTAAAAGATCGGTAAGTCATAATGGCAAAGTAATTAACCATGCTGAGGATTCATAATTCATAGTTTAAAAGCACAGGTTAGAAAAAAAAAATTATTATTTTAACCAATGATTTATGAGTTTCATTTAATGTGAGTTGTTAATTGACGTAAAGACTTGTCAGCATTTTGGTTGGAATGTTTTGCTGCATCGCAGTTACTGCGATGTCATATTCTTGAAAGTTTGTTGAGTAAGAATCACTTGTGAAAACTAATTGAATTACAAATACTTGTTAATTGATTCAAACAATAGCTATATAATTTCTTACTGTATCATTTAAAAACTGTTTAAGGGTGTATTCCGATCAAAACCGCTTATTTTCCGATTTATTTTTAAATTCATTTTGCTATCAAATGCACTAAACTTTCAAAATCTCTTATTTAGAAAACTATATAATGTGCCGTATTTTGGTAAAAGTGGGAAATAATGCAAAAAATGTTGTCAAAGTTGGGAATTTGAACAGAAATTTCCGAACCTGGAGATATGGGAACGAAAAATTGATCGAACCGAGAAAACAATTGTTTATAAATCAAATTCTAATTAATGCAGCGAAAAATAACATCACACAGCATCTTCTGCATCACTTCAAAAATCACCTCAGCAAGTTTCAGGTTTCTACTTTTAAAAATGAGTTTCAAAATGTATCTGAAAATTTCGGCTGTTGAAGGTGGAAAATCATTTTTTCGAATGCACCCTTAATGATCCTAAATATTATAGGATGACAGAATGCTTAGTTAAATTTATATACAGTCGGCTCTCGTTAATTCGAACTCGTCGGGACCAGAAGAAATGTTCGAATTATCCGAAGTTCGAATTATGGAAAATATGAAATGAAAACATGCTTAATATGGTACTTTTACAAAGGAATTAATGTTATAGTGTTTTTTAAATTCATTTCGTCTGTTATCATTAGAATATGACTCACTATTAAATTAGAATGTATAAATACATAAACTAATTAAAAGATTAGAAACAAGCACAATGGAGGAAAAATTTAAAGCGTCACTGATGGACAGACGGGGCACTAAGAAAGTGGATATCAAATGCACTGGATTAAATGTATAATCGTTCGGAACAATTTTCACAAATATCAAAGAAAGAAAGTTATTCAAATGATCTGAAATCCGTGAGAAAGAAAAGAAAATTGAAAATTCGGAATTCTCGTTAGTTCGAATTAAACGAAGTCAAGAGAAAATGAGTTCGAATTAATGAAAATTTTTAACGTTATTTTGCCATTGAAAATTTCGGGACTTCATGTTTAGTTCGAATTAAGCGAAGATTCGAATTATCCGATTTCGAATTAACGAGAGTCGCCTGCTTTTTGCCATATACAGGAACTTTAAACACTAGTTTTAACGTATTATATTGAGAAGAATAAATCAATATCTAAAAAAACCCTCCTTTTTATTGCTGATTAAACAGAATCGAATGGATAGAAAATTAGAACGAATAGCCTAGTTCAGCGGTACACATACTCCTTGTTCCACCACTCATCAGTGAATCGCAACCCATAGTTCGGGGAACGCTGGTCTAGTTCATAAAAATAGATGTACTAAATTGTTCTTTTTTTTCCCCTTCCTGCTCGTCTTATTAATCTTATTAGCTCTGCTAGACTATAAGGCCAAATGTGACCGGCCACTTGCGATTTTAGACGTTTTGTTAAATATCTAGAAAAATACATGAGGAATTATCCTGAAACTCAAAATGTATAAACATAATAATACAGGTCATACATTTCTGGGAAGATTTTTTTTCTCGAAATCCCATACGAGACCGTCAACAAATTGAAAAAGAACGAATATCTTTTGGATAACCCTGTCAAAAGTAATGTAGCAAAAGGGATCAAACTATAGATTATGATTAAGTTGCTTATTGTAATAAACTTATCATTGTCTTATCAAATTTATCATTCATTTAAACCAATGTGTTCATTTTTATGAGGATAGAATGTATACTCGTAGAGAAATTAAGATTTATATAAAAAAAAGTCCCAAATTTTGCCAAGTTTTTTTGTTTATAATTGTTAGAGTTTTTATTATAAAAAAAGTGATGTTTTCAGAAAATATAACAAATAATATTATACACAAAACTCTGTTATTAGAATTAAAAAATAATAAAAACTGTACGAAAATGAGCAGATTTACCAAATAGTGTTTCACTGCGCATGCGTAAATGCAATCAAAATATAATGTTCATAATATGTTAGCTAAATGTATACAGCCATTTTAATGAAAGTCACCAAAAGATAGCTTAAAAATTCTGAAAATTATCTTCGATAGAATAAGCACAAAATCCGTTGTTCCCAAATGGAAACAAAAAAGATGAGGGATTGTATCTAAATATATCTAATGTATTTAAATCTACGTGCAATATTGTGTATGCTATATTGACACTAATCAATCGATATATGAATACATTCCCTCATCTTTTTCCTACAGCGGATTTTTAGCTTATTTTATCGGCAATAATTTTCAGAATTTTCTAACGATATTTTTAAGACGTTCGCAAAAGTTGCTCTATTCATTTAACCAACACATAATGCACCATATATTTTGATTGCATTCATGCATGCGCAGTGAAACATTATTTAGAAAACCTGCTCATTTTTTAAAGCTAATTTTATTATTTTTCAATTCTGATTATAGAGTATTGTGTACAATGTTGTTCGTCATATTTTCTGAAAAGAACATTTCTGATTCAAATCAAAAGGGACAACTTTCTGATAAATTCTTGAAATCATTTTTATTTCTAAACGCATGGAATTTACATACATTTATATTCAGGTGCTAACAAATAGAATAGCGTTTCTGCTTTTTCTGTAAAGTCAAGAACTTTTCTTCCAGAAAAGTTACCGAAATTGCGTTTTAAACTGATTTTTGGGATGCAGCACTTCGGTAGGTAAAGGTTGTCTTATCCAATTTATGGATAAACGAAAAACCCTATTCCATTTTTAAACCATTAAATATTAATCTCTGTAAATGTCATGCATTTAAGTGCAAAAATAACATCGTGAAAGTGCCAGAAAGTTTCGAATTGGTGAGCAGAAAAAAAAATTTTGAGAACGACCTTTTGAGGAAAATATTTAACATAAAAAAAAAAAAAAAATCTTGGGTTTATTTACTCTCCCTCAATATCACCCATCCCGCATGATTTATCTTCTGATTAGACAAATGATAAAAAGCGGTACTTAACTGCGCTCTCTGTTGTAAATAGAAATCTAAACATAAGATCTTTAATGTGCTGACATGCGGATGCCTTATCATTTTACGCATCCCCATTTTGTAATCTGGCTTAAAAACGAAGCATTCCAGTCAAAACGCGTTGTGCTAGACTGCTTGCCGCCAAAACCAGAAAAAAAAATGGCTGAAAGTTAATTCTTTTTCTTTCCAACCATTACGATGATAGCTTGCAAGCTGAGAGAGTAGCTTGCCTTGACATTCCAATTTCTTAGGTACATCTGAGGGATATAGCACGCTGCATGGAGCCGTTTTAATTGCAAGATACTTTGGTATGAACCGGGCATACGAGGGGGAAAAAAGGCCTCAAGTTTCTTTGCTTTTTCTTTCTCTCATTTTTTTACTGTACCTGGTTGTTGGCTTATTTTATTTTGTTCTGTTTTGTTTTTGATGGCTTTTACTCGCAGGTGTTTTTCTGAGAAACAGACAGCGTGGCTTCGAATTTTTCGTCTGCGTCGCAAGTTCTAGGTTTTCGTTTGTTATTTCTGTTGCCACACTCTTGATGGCAAATAATACGTTTTCAAAATTAATGTTTCGCTGTTAAGGGAAGTGCTTTGGGGAAATTTCGAAAGTTCGCAGTTTTTCACTAGTTTTCTCTTTATCATAATTACACTTCTATCAATTTTGAAAAGTACAAAATTAAAGGTTTAACCCTTTGGGGACGAGCGACACGTATGCATGCCGCAAAAAAGGCTTAAGAATCCTCGTTTATCCCCACCAGTAAAATTTGCCTTACTTAATCGGAGAATTTTCTCGATTTAATAAGACACAAAATTCTGTGTTTAAAAACCGGTGACATAACATGAAAAATTTCGTAAAAAGTTCTTGTCGCTAACTAGAGGCTATTAACGCAAAAACTTAAAAGTAGTGTTATAAAATTGAATTACGTCTAAAATTTATTTTCAGTATCATTGTCGTTTATTAAATATCCAGGACTCACCTGTTATATGAATCGGGAGCGAGGCATTAATATTTCAAAATAAATTTCTGGATAAGATTTCATCAATATACAGTCGGCTCGAATGCAATATGCAGTAGTTAATTCGAACTCGTCGGGACCACAAGAAATGTTCGAATTATGACAAGTGTGAGAGGAAAACATGTTTACAGGGGTACTATTACAAAGACATTAATGTTATAGTATTTTTAAATATATTTCGATTGCTATCATTAGAATACGACTTGATATTAAGTTAAAAGATGTAAATACATAAAATAATTAAGGGATTAGGAACAAGCACAAACGAAGATGGGGTGGAGGTGTCATTGATGGACAGACGGGACACTAAAACAAGCGGATATTAACTGCATGGGAATATATGTATACTAGTTCAGAACAATTCTGGCAAAAATGAAAGAAAGAAAGTTATTTCAAAAATTTGAAATCCGGGAGAAAGTAAGGAAAGATGAAAAATCGGAATTTCGTTAGTTCGAATTAAACGAAGTCAAGAGAAAGTGGGTTCGAATAAATGAATAATTTTAACGTTATTCTACTATTGAAAGTTTCTTGACTTCATGTTTAGTTCGAATTAAACGAAGATTCGATTTATCCAATTTCGAATTAAACGAAGATTTGATTTATCCGATTTCGAATTAAACGAAGATTCGATTTATCCGATTTCGAATTAACGAGAGCCGATTGTATTTACCGTATATTTCTCTGCATAAAGTCGATCTGTATATAAGCCGAGCATACGACTTTTCAGTGAAAAAATGTTCAAAATCGGAAATCGTATGTAAGAAGATATTACGAAAAAAGTCATCAAACGAAAATACAGCTCTTTTTTATTCATAGATAATAGAAAAAAAAATATTTTTTCTGAAATGAATTTCCTGTATTCTGCCAAACTTATTTAATTAGGTCCCACTCAATCTGTTATGACGTGATGGTCGATAAAAAGCCAAACCTTTTATTTTGAGTTTGAATTACCGCAAGAAAAATCGATTGATATTTCAGAAAATGTTGAATCAGTAATTTGATAGATGAAGATGAGGATGATGCAAATACTGAAGAAGGTAGTAATGATGTTGATGATGATAATGAATTAGATACTGTTTTTATTTATACTGATGTACCTAAGATGGAAAGTTTATTTAAGAAATTGCTTGAAAATTTTTGATAAAGACTTAGATAGCGAATGACAATTGTTATAATATATTTTAATAAATCAAAAATTGCTTTTTTTTATTATTATTTACTTTTTTTTTTTTTTTTTTTTTTTTTTAGTCAATTAATGTTTCAGAAAATGTTGCATTAGTAATTTGATGGATAAAAATAAGGATGATGCAATTTTTGAAGATGATGATGTTAATGAATTAGACACTGTCGATATTCATACTGATATACAAATGAAGGAAATTGCTTGAAATTTCAGATAAAAAATTAGATTGCGAATGACAATTTTTTTTTTCATTTTAAAAGAATTCTGTATTAATATATTTTAATAAATTAAAAAGTGTTTTTTATGATTTTATATTTAGTACATATATATATATATTCTTTTAATTTTTGTCGATTAATATTTCAGAAAATGTTGTATCAGTAATTTGATGGATGAAGATGTAGATTATGCAATTTTTGTAGAAAATGGCGATGATGATGATGCTAATGAATTAGAGTCTGTCGATATTCATACAGATGTATCAATGTTTATTTCAGAAATTAATTGAAACTTCTGATAAAGACTTAAATAACGAATGAAAATTACTTTTTTTTTTTCATTTTAAAAGAATGGAGTAGTAATATTTTCTTATAAATTAAAAAGTATTTTTTATGTTTTCTATATTTACTATTTTTTTTTTCATTTTAGACGATTTATATTTCAAAAAATTATTGCATCAGTAATTTGATGGATGAAGATCAGGATGATGCAATAATCGAAGAACATAGAGATGATGATGATGTTAATGAGTTAAACACTGTCGATGTTCATACTGATGTACCAATGAAGGAAATTTTATTTAAGAAATTGCTTGAAAATTCTGATAAAGATTTAGATAGATAATGTTGAATACTTTTTTTTCATTTTAAAAGAATGAAGTAGTAATGTATTTTTATAAATTAATCCTTTGAGCTCTGATGGTAGAATTGTCTACCACATAATTTTAATTCCGAAATGTCACAACGACACCAGAAAATTCGACCAATTTTATTTGAAAAAGGTTTAATGCATTTTTTCGTGCATATCGTTAACCGGTTTCTTTCTTTGCAAAATATTGGTGCCAATGTGACATTTGGAATTTTGAAGAAATTTACCCACCAAATCTCAAAGGGTTAAAAAGTGTTTTTATGTTTTTTTTTTTTTTTTATAGTTACTATATTTTATTTTAGTCAATGAATATTTCAGAAACTGTTGCATTAGTAATTTGATGGATAAAAATAAGGATGGTGCAATTTTTGAAGAAGATGGAGATGATAATAATGTTAATGAATTAGACACTGTCGATATTCATACTGATACACCAATAATAGAAAGTTTAGACTTAAATAGCAAATAATGATTGTTTTTTTTTTTTCATTATGAAAGAACGGAGAAGTAATAAATTTTAATAAATTGAAAAGTGTTTTTATGTTTTTATATTTAATATATGTAAATTTCTTTTCATTTTAGATTTCATTTTTTTTATATTTCAAAAAAATATTGCATCAGTAATTTGATGGATGAAAATCGGGATGATGCAATTTTCGAAGAACATAGAGATGATGATGATGTTAAAGAGTTAAACAGTGTCGATGTTTATACTGATGTACCAATGAATGAAATTCTATTCAAGAAATTGCTTGAAAATTCTGATAAAAATTTAGATAGGGAATGCTGAATACATTTTTTCATTTTAAAAGAATGAAGTAGTAATGTATTTTTATAAATTAAAAAGTATTTTTTACGTTTTTTATCTTTACATTTTCTTTCATTTCACTCGATTAATATTTCAGAAAATGTTGCATCAGTAATTTGATGAATCAAGATGAGGATTATGCGATTTTTGAAAAATATAAAGATGATGATGATGTTTATGAATTCGGCACTGTCGATATTCATACTGATGTACCAAAGAAGGAAAGTTTATTGAAGAAATTGCTTGAAAATTCTAATAAAAGCTTAGATAGCGAATGATGATTGCTTTTTTCTTTCTAAAAGAATGCAGCAATAATATAATTTTATAAACTAAAAAAAAAATATTTTTTATGTTTTCATTGTTTACTACCTTTTTTATTTTAGAATATCTATTTTGCAAATTTTGTTGGATTCGTCTATATAGGCCGACACACCCACTTTGGAGCCAAAAATATGCTTAAAAATTATCGGCTACACGGAAGTATATGAAACATATATACGGTTATTTCATAGTGTACTTTTTCAGGCGGTCCCAAAATTTTAACTTCTACCAACTTTTAACCCACTTAGACGTTTTTACTTGACGTTAAACCCTTCAATTCCCGTTGTAGAATGTGTTCCAGAATATTTCGTAATTCAGAAAATTTGAATTCATACCAAATAATTTCAATAAAAACTTTGCTTTCTCCAACGACAGAATGTATGCTATTAAATAAACCAAATATGATATTTTTGTTTTGAATTTCTGGTATGAATTTCGAATATCTAAATAAAAAAATTAACTACACTACTGGCCATTAAAATTGCTACACCAGGAAGAAATGCAGATAACAAAATGATATTTATTGGACAAATATATTATAATAGAGATAACAAATGATTAAATTTTCAAGAAATTTGGATGCGTAGATCCTAAGAAATCAGTACTCAAAACAAACACCTCGGGCAGTAATAAAAGCACTTATACGCCTGGGCATTAAGTCAAACAAAGATTCGATGGGATGTACAGGTACAGATGCCCATGCAGCTTCAACACGATGCTACAGTTCATCGACCGTAGTGACTGGCGTATGGTTATGGGGCAGTCGCTCGGCGACCATTGATCAGACGTTTTCTATTGGTGAGAGATCTAGGAAATGTGCTGGCCAGGGCAACAGCCGATCATTTTCCGTATCAAGGAAGGTCCGTACAGTTCTGGCAACATGCGGTCGGGTATTATCCTACTGTAACGAAGGGTTTCTCAGGTCTCAGATAAAGTGTAGAGTCACGGGTCGTAAATATCAGAAATGTAACGTACACTGTTCAAAGTGCCGTCAATGCGAATAAGCGATGACCGAGACGTGTGTCCAATGGCACCCCATACCATCATGCCAGGTGATGGGCCAGTATGACGATGACGAATGCACGCTACCAATGTTCGTTCTCCACGATGCTGCCAAACATGAATGCGACCATCATGATGTTGTAAATAGAACCTGGATTCATCTGAAAAGATGACTCCTCACCATTCGTGCACCCAGGCTCGTCCTTGATCACACCATTGAAGGCACTCCTATCTATGTCGCAGCGTCAAGGGAAGTCGCAGCCATGGTCTCTGAGCTGAGAGTCCATGCTACTGCAAACGTCGTCGAACTGTTTGTGCAGACACTTTTTGTCTTCCAAATGACCCCATTTCTTGACTCAGAGCTCGTGACGTAGTTGCACGATCCATTACGGCCATACGAATAACATGCCTGTCTTCTCAGCTTTTAGGGATAGGGGGCCGTTGAGATCCCGTACAACGTTTCGTACTACCGTCTTGAATTCATGGATTCCATATTCTGCGGACAGTCATTGGATCTCGACCAACGCGAGCAGCAATACTGCGATAGGATAAACCGTAATCTCGGTAAGCTAGAATTCGACCTTTATCAAGATCAGAAACATGCTGGTACGCATTTCTCCTTCTTACACGAAGCATCACAACAATTTTCCACCCGGCAACAATGCTCAAATGCAATTTCTGTGTGAGAAACCGGCAGAACAATTTCCTCAATTAAACACATTGTAGGTGTCGCTACCGGCACCTGCTTTGTCAGAATGCGCTGAAAAGCTAATAATTTGCATATCACAGCACCTTCTTTCTGTCCTTTAAATTTCATGTCTGTCGCATGTCGCCTTCATGGTGTAGCAATTTTAATGGCCAGTAGTGTAAATTTGAAATAGTAGTGGTTGCATGTATGCTATCATGGGTATTAGAGGGTTAACGTGAACGAAATCAGTAAGATTAAGCATCAGTATTTGCCATCAATTAAGTGATTTACAACAAAATGTAAACAATATCAGTTGATTCCAAGGACTAAGAGCATCCGACGTTTGATGGAAATATTTTTCTAACTGTACGAATTTCATTTAATAAAAAATATTTGTTTTAAGCATATGCACCTCGATATATATCTTTTATAATGATTTTAGCTAATGATGTTCTCTACTAGTAGAACTTTCTCAAAGAGCATTCGAAACACTTATGTGGTTTCATTTCAAACTAAAAATTTTCTTTTACTGTTAAAAGTCTGTAACTTTTAATGGGCAGGTGTATAAAAGTTTAGTTGCATGTACATTGTTTGCTTTATAATTTGCATTCACATCTTGAACCCTTCATGACTGCTAATTACAAACAATGAAGTTCATAGCAATAAATAGTCCTATGTGGGCCGATAGAGCTAAATTCATTGAGCAGTGTTGAAAAATTCCGGAGGAAGAAACGAGCTTTTTCGAAATACTGATAGTTTCGATGGAGTTTCGGTCAGGCCTAATTTTCAGCCGCATTTTCGCCGAAAATGACATTTCGGCAAAACTTAAATTATGGCCCGAAAATGAAAACGAAACCGAATTTTAGGCCAATCTCTACTTTTTATTTCCTTTATTTTGTCTTCTAACTTTCTGTAATGTTATTTCAGAACCCTGCCTTCATGATACCGATAAGGTATACCCAGATATACCACTGGTATTAATTAGCGGAGGATTAAGAGTGTTCTTCAACTGCTCCGCTCAACAAGCGGAAAACGTTTTGACACATTTACAAATTCAATTTTTAACAGAAAGATATAAAATTGGAATGCCTAACTATGGAAGCGATTTCGAGTCGAACTTATTTTTCCATTTTGTGATAACTAAATTACCTATCCAGTTCTAAGCTATTTCGATGACCATTTTTCTCTTGCTTTTCGACCGGTTTTTCTGCTTTCGTCGGGAAGTGGGCTCAAACACGTCAACTTTGAATGCTTGTTATGAAAGATCTATTGTGTTTTGAAAAAACAGAAATTTGAGTGCAATTAGACAGTTTCTGAATATCAACCCCTGCTAGTTTCATGCTTTTCCGAACAAAAATAAATTAAAGCATATGTCACAAAGTAGCTCTTTTTGATTTAAGAGCAACCTTAAGGACTCGGGGATAGATGCAACCAAGTATTGCTGTATATACATTTGATGAATCGCACCTGATTCGCAATAAATCCATCGTGGGTGAGAAGTTGTCAACGGTCAGTCTCCAAGATGTCCAGCTGGAGAAAAGTCCCATCACACAGTATTTTTGAAACATTTTTGGCCGAAACTCCAATCATATTTTCTCTTTTTGGAGTTTTTTTTTAGAACAAGCTAATAGTCAGAGTAGTGAATACGTTACTAAATAACTAACGGAGGGGGCCATTTTACGAAACTTGCAGTTCACGTCCAACATATAAAGTGATTTTGTGAAACTTCATTCTAAAATTCGGAGGACATAAAAGCTCAATCTTTGAAAGAGTGAAATGAATATTCATTCTTTTTGGAGTGAATTTTATAAAAATACACGCTTTAGTGAGGAATTTTCAACTCTTCAGAAATGATTGAATATTTTTTAAGATATTTCAATATTTGAGAAGAGTGAAAGCCTGGCATTATGCCCTTTTAAAATTTTCGTTTAACTTTGAACGAATGTATAGTAAAATAATGAAAAACTGCAAAATGTATTACTTCTTAATTTTTCAAAAACTCTATTTCATAATCGAACCTTGGAAAGTACGATAATTCTGTTTTATGCTCCTTTTCAAGAGATAATAGTCACTTCGCTAAAAGAATGGTTATTCACTTCTATTTAGAGTGAACAATCACTTTCAGGGGTGTGTATTGTATGTTTTGTTATTACTCATCAGCCAATCAGAACAGCTAGTGTACAATGCATTTTTAAGATAACAAAAAGGATTGTTTTTTCGCCTGCCATTTTAGGATTAAAGAAGCAGATATTATGAAAAGAATTATTTATGGAATGTAAAGGTAAATCTTATTGAATTTTAATTATTTATTCCAGTAGATTTTGTATCTTATGCATAGAGTTAAACAAGTTTTATGTAACATTGAAGAAGGTCGATCTTGTTTTCCTGGTTTCACAAGCGATTCCTTTTTCATGTAGCGATTTGGAATATTACATTAGTTTTAACATTTAAATAACAAGCAATGCTTAGCAAAAAAAAAAAAAATAAATAAATAAATAAATAAATAAATAAAATAATAATAATAATAATAATAATAATTATAATTATAATCAGGTCTTCATAGGTTTGGAATTTGTAAATAACAAAATAAGTGTAAATATTTAATTTTTCTTATTTCACACAGTCATGTGAAATATTTGAATTTGCTTTCGTTCGAATACAGAAACAAAACGTGGAATATCTCATGATTGAAATGCTGACAGAGAGATACAGCCGGCTCTCGTTAATTCGAAGTCGTCGGGACCACAAAAAAAAAAGTTCGATCCAGAGTTCGAATTATGGAAAATATGAACGGGAAAACATGTTTAATGGTGTACTATTTCAAAGGAATTAATGTTATAGTATTTTTTAAATAGATTTCGGCTGTTTTCATTAGCATATGGCTTAATATTAAATTAAAAGATACTCATATATAAACTAATTAAGGGATTATAGTAACAAGCACAAACGAAGAAAGAGTTCAAATGTCATTGATGGAGAGACGGGGCATTAAAAAAACGGATATCAAATGTATGAGACTATATGTATACTTGTTCAGAACAATTCGGACAAAAATGAAAGAAAGAAAGTTGTTTCAAGGATCTAAGTCAGGGAGAAAGTAAGGAAAAATCGGAATTTCATTTGTTCGAACTAAACGAATTCAAGAAAAAATGAGTTCGAATAAATGAAAATTTTTTATGTTATTCTGCTACTGAAAATTTCGGGATTTCATGTTTAGTTCGAATTATGCGAAGATTCGATTTATCCGATTTCGAATTAATGAGAGCCGACTGTATTTTGATTCAGAACTATTTGAATATTTTTATTCAGCTATATCCATAGCAGATGAAAACATTCATTTGTAGTGATTTGGATTGTGTTTTGTTAAAAATGAGTTAAGATAGTGATTTTTTATTATTTTTTTTTTTTTTACTGTTTTCAAATCATAAACAATTATTGTATTTATTATTATTATTTTGGAGTTAAATATTATATGCAGTTATTATGATGTAACAAAAAGGTTTCAGATTGAAAAATATCATTATACTGGGAAAATGTCTTTTTACATATTTAAGACGTGAAACTTCTAATAGATTTTTTTATTACTTACAATATTTAAAATCATTTTTTATTAAAATCCTAAAACTTTTTATCGATGTTTTCAGATTTATTTAAGATTTACCAAATTTCTAAAATTAATAGGAACTTTTTATATCATATGGCAAGATTTTTGATATGGTGTTAAATTTACAGATGTATTTAATTCATCTATTGAACTTTGTTCTTGTTTAATAGTATAAATATACAATAAAAATTATTATTTTTAATGTTTTTCAAAATGATATATTAATTTGTTTAATTGTATGTAAGCATGTTTCAGTTTTTTATGATTTTAAAATGTCAAGATTGAGTGATATAAAACATTTAATTATAGACATTCTGCATCAGTCATTAAATTTCTTTCTATTGAAAATGCATTTTCTACGTTTATAATACAGTAAACGCGATATAACTCATGATATAATTATTAGTATCGAAAAGTAAAACATGATATTTAAGAATTGACATAAAATGCTTGTTATGCTTGATATGAAGCTTATCGATAAAACTGTTGAATATATTTTTTTAAAGTTCATACTATCATTTACCGTATTTACTCGGGTATAAGGCGCTGTATAAGGATAAAAGGCGCACTTTTTTTCAAAAAAGTAGGGTAAAACTCCTAGGTGCGCCTTATACACGGAATATTTTTTTACTGTTGGATACAGCCGAACTATATACATATGAAACAAGAAATTATTCAAAGAAGCTATTAAAACTCGTAAAATGTTACTTAATTGAAGTATTACTACATATTTATTTCACTCCTGGCAGCTTTTTATACAACAGAGCTAGTGACATTATCTAGATGCTAATTAGCAATTCTCTTTACCGTCACTCATTCCTATTTCCCGGCATTCTCTTACAACCCGAAGTCTAAAAATTCATTTTCGTCTTGTTTTCTGGTCTGGAGTAATGTTTATTTCGATATTTTTTTTCTGAAATTCGTTTGGTCATTCTTCATTAGCGTATCAAATTTATGGTGCGCGTTATACACAAGATTTTAAAAAATCGCTATTTTTACTTGTAAAGTAGGGGTGCGCCTTATACACACGTGCGCCTTATACACGAGTAAATACGGTATATAAGATAAGATTTTGTATTTTTTAAAAAGATTAATAACTATTTTCTACATTTAAAATGTTTTTTCAAACAATAACAACAGTACATATGCACTTATTTCTTCTTTTCTTTTTACATTTACTTCTTTTTTTTTTTCTATTTCGTAGATGAATTTTTCAAATGAAAAATGTGAAATCTATTCAGCTCATATTCACAAAATACAAATATATACGGGTATAAAAAATTTAAATAATTTGGCTTATCATGTCGTTCACATGATACATGTTGTTTCATAAAAAAACATTGTATTAATATCCATTTTTCAGCAACATCTGAAAAAAAAAAATCGAAATAATGATTAAGTTATGAAATATGTACAAAAGAAAACAATATTCATATTCCAGGGAATATAGAAATTTAGACCCCATGTTCATATTTAATAAAAAAATATTAATCAGAACACATAAAAACAATTCTTACACACATTCTTAATATTTAGATCAAGCTTAGAACTTATTAAAATAAGTTGTGAGTTGATAGACATTGTTTTATAAGTGAAAAAAAATAAAAATTTATAAAAATTTATAAATTTATAAAAATATTGTCCATGTCCATTCATTGTTGGAATGCTTTGCGAATTATTATCTTCATGGTTTAATATTTTTTACCGTTCATGTGAATGAATCTCGTGTGTTTGTTTTCTTTATGAAGTCGGATAGTGAGTTACCACTTGTCAACCTAACTTCAGTTGAAGTTATCGTAGAACATATGTTTACTAGTATTAAAAAATGCTCTGACGAGCACCAAAAAAGGTTAATATGTTTTTAAGTATAAAACAGGATTTGACAAGTGCTTCTGTTAACAATTGAGCATGAGGAAGGACTAGGGATCCCTTCTTGGCTACAACTCACTTCAATGCCAACTTTGAAAAAATCATATTTGCACTTTTTCCATATAAAAGAAATCAGTCACAGTTACTATAAAAATGTGCAGTGTAAAGACGTTAAAAGTAAAGATGCGACTTGATTAGACATAAATGTAAGGCAAGGCGACATAGGACCAAAAACCTAGTTATGCAGGTATCACATTCATGCGCTGCCACTAACCACGTCCGCAGAGTAGAATTGCACAGAAAATTTATTTATAATATACTGCAGAGTGAACAGTGCAGTTAACACGTAAAACTCGGTGGGAAGCTCTACTAAAGTACCGCAACATTCTTTTATATGGAAAAAGTGCAAATATGATTTTTTCAAAGTTGGCATTGAAGTGAGTTGTAGCCAAGAAGGGATCCCTAGTCCTTCCTCATGCTCAATTGTTAACAGAAGCACTTGTCAAATCCTTTTTTATACTTAAAAACATATTAACCTTTTTTGGTGCTCGTCAGAGCATTTTTTAATACTAGTCATTTAATTTTTTTTGATAAAAACTGAAGATTTTCTAATATCTTAAAAATAAAAAAAAAATTGCTACTGTAAAAAATTTATAAAATGATGACAGCAGCAGAAAATTTTGACGTATTGTTATTATTGAACAACATACATCTGACTTGTGTGCTCGACATGAAAGCCTGCTTAAAAGTCATCGTCAATATGCAGGGACGAGATAGCACAAGGAAATTTTACTGCACAAGAGAAGTACAACCGGAAGCTCAACACAAAATGTGTGTGCAATGGAGCCAACGGGATTTGAACCCACAACCCCCTATGCTCGCAAGCGATTAGCGGCATGGTGTCTTAACCACTCGGCCATGGAGGCCCCTTTTAATGTATTAGAATAATCAAAAAAGTCATTGCATGTCATTGCATTGCCATTTAAAATGCATGATATGAAAAATAAACTATGGAGTCGAACGAAAAATAAATAATGTGTTCACAATTTTATTCAAAGATTTGAAAACTATAATAATTAAATATATTCAAGGTACTTTCTCGAATGGAACAAAAAATTGTAAAAATTGAATAATTCTAGAAATTGAATAATAATTAACATAAGAATATTCCCGAAGGAATAAGAACTAAACACAAAAGCATTTTTAAGCAAAAACGAATTTACGCAACTTGCATCCAATGTACCACTACCTGCTAAATACGTTACCACGAGACTCTCAATATCCCACCAGAGATGCTGACAATTTTAATATAGTACCTATATAAATACCTATATAAGTTATGTGACTGTCATGAAGAGCTTCCGTCTTACTGTTTCATATTTTATATGCCAGGTGGCTATTTTGCTACTTTTATTTTAGAGCTCAAATGGTTCAATCACCAAATAGGTTTCCTTCGCCATTATTTTATTTTAAATATAAAGCTATCGCTGACTTTATTTAAAATACACAACTTTCATTTAAAAACACATAAATTTAAAATATATTTATATCAGATACATTTAAATTATTCGTTTTTCTTTCATCTTATTAAAAATACTATAAGTAAATAAATTAATGTACTTTTTCCGTAGTTATACATGACGAAAAAGTTCTTGGCGGGAAAAGAAATTTGGCAATGTATATTCTAGCAACCTATTTACTGTTTCATATACACAAGCATTTATTTTCTTGATGTCAGTACAATGTATTTATGGTACTACCCAGGGTCGTACTGGCCCACCGGGCAGCTAGGCAAATGCCCGGTGCGCCCCTAGTCGAGTTTTTTTTTTTTTTTTTTTTTTTTTTTTTTTTTTTTTTTAAGGTAAGCGCATTTGAAAAAAGGTTTTCTGAGCGGCAAAAAAGAAAAGTGATATTTTCAAAACAATCTCAACGATTAATGCTTTCTAAGAAAACTAATGAAAACTATTAATTACTCTTTATGTGTTATATTTACCGTGTGTTGTGTATTTAAGTACTTGCGACTCGAATTGTTGCCCACTATTCTGGTTTTTCTACATATTGCTTAAGTTAAGTATGAAAAAACGTGAAATACGAATTCAAGAAAAGCAAATTTTCATTTTTATTGTATCCATTTTGACAAGAGGCGACATGGCGCCCTCGGTCAGTTTTTCTTTTTTCAGCTATATTTTCTTAGGTGGCCTTGGCCTTCTTGGCGCCCTCGGACAATTTTTTTTCAGCTATATATGAGTAGGTGGCTTTGGCCTTCTTGGCGCCCTCGGACAGATTTTTTTTCAGCTATATGAGTAGGTGGCTTTGGCCTTCTTGGCGCCCTCGGACAGATTTTTTTCAGCTATATCAGTAGGTGGCTTTGGCCTTCTTGGCACCGTCGGACAGATTTTTCTTCAGCTATATCAGTAGGTGGCTTTGGCCTTCTTGGCGCCGTCGGACAGATTTTTTTTTCAGCTATATGAGTAGGTGACTTTGGCCTTCTTGGCGCCCTCGGACAGATTTTTTTCAGCTATATCAGTAGGTGGCTTTGGCCTTCTTGGCGCCCTCGGACAGTTTTTTTTCAGCTATATGAGTAGGTAGCTTTGGCCTTCTTGGCGCCCTCGGACATATTTTTTTTTTCAGCTATATTGGCTTTGGCCTTTTTGGCGCACTCGGACAGATTTTTTTAGCTATATCAGTAGGTGGCTTTGGCCTTCTTGGCGCCCTCGGACAGATTTTTTTTTCAGCTATATCAGTAGGTGGCTTTGGCCTTCTTGGCGCTCTCGGACAGTTTTTTTTTTTCCAGCTATATGAGTAGGTAGCTTTGGCCTTCTTGGCGCCCTCGGACATTTTTTTTTCAGCTATATTGGTTTTGGCCTTTTTGGCGCCCTCGGACATATTCTTTTTAGCTATATCAGTAGGTGGCTTTGGCCTTCTTGGCGCCCTCGGACAGATTTTTTTTTTTTTCAGATGTATCAGTAGGTGGCTTTGGCCTTCTTGATGCCCTAGGACAGATTTTTTTTCTTTTAAGCGCCCTTACAAACGATGTCTTCTAAAAAACTGATATTAAGAATTATTCACGCATTTGAATTGTTAGCTTCTATGGTTGCCCGGTACTTTGGAATTTCTACTTATTGAGCTATGGAACCGATAAAACAGAGTTGAATGCCTTAAAAATCATCTTATTCTACTTATTGATATAGGCGGCTTTGGCCGTCATGGCGCACTAAGACAGATTTTTTTTTCTTTTAGGCGCCCTTACAAATGAAGTCTTCTAAAACTGATATTAAGAATTATTCACATATGTAGAATATTTTCTTCATTTAAGAATTGTCCGCTTCGTATGGTTGCCCGGTATTTTGGAATTTTTACTTACTGAGCTAATGGAAACGATAAAAAAGGATTCAGTGCCTTAAAAATCATTTTATTCGACCCATTGACAGATGCGGCTTTGGCTGGCATGGTGCCCTTGCTTTTTTTACTTACCCATCATAGGTAGTATAGGACGGGTAAATCTTAAAATCGTTTTGAAAATTGAAAAAATTTTTTTGACGGATTTAGATACTGGAGATTCCGAAAAATATGTTTTTAGAAAAAAAAATGCTGTCCGTCCGTCTGTGTGTCAACCATTTCCGAATAGTAATGTTTGCCTTATTTAATCTGTAATTCAGTAAGCCAAATATTACTATTCAAAATTAGCAACATAAAATATCTATATAATTTTTTTATAAAAAAATGTCAACCCTGGATTTAACAGATTTCTTTTTTAAGTGCAATGTTTTCATGGAATGTTTTTTAGAGTCAAAATTTCTTATGGCTTGTTTATACAATGTCGAAATTTATAAATTTTGACGAAAAAACAACACTATATATATATTATTTAGCCGTACATTTAAATGTTATTTAACGGTTCTGTCGTTTATTGAATGTTATACATATCTTTAAAAATATTAATTTTATGTATTCTGCATTAAGGGTGTTCTTAAATCAAAAAGGGCAACTTTGTGACACATGCTTTAATTTATTTTTGTTCGGAAATGCATGAAAATACCAGGTGTTCTTAGACAAACTGTCTAATTGCACTCAATTTTCTGTATTTTGAAAAACACAATAGATTTTTCATAACAAGCCTTCAAAGTTGATACTTTTGAGCAGATTTTCCGACGAAAGCAGATAAACTGGTCGAAAAGCAGGAGAAAAACGGGTAATCACGTCATCAAAATAGCTTATAACTCGATAGGTAATTTAATTATCATAAAATGGTAAAATAAGTTCGATTCGAAATCGCTTCTATAGTCAGACCTTCCAAAATTATATCTTTCTGTTAAAAAATGAATTTGTAAATGTGTCAAAACGTTTTGCGCTTTTTGAGCGGAGCAGTTAAGAATACCCTTAAAATGAAATCGTTTTCTTACTGCTGTCATTTTTAAAAATGTATTGTCTATATTTTTAAATCGAGATTAAAAGGTGGTCATGAAATCCACCCACTTTCTTTTTAATTACAAGAGTTATGCGAAGGGATGCAGGCTTTCCTTATTTATTAAATGTTTAAAAGAACAATATATTAATAAATTCAATTTTAGAAAGTAAGGCGGTAAAATTTAAACCTATTTTAGTTATTTTTTTTCCAAACAAATTGAAAAGAATTGCACAAAAAAATTTATGTTTACTTGATGTTTTATCCCCAGTAATGAGATACTACGGTACTTCCGAAGAACTGGTACTTAATCAGATTGGGGTTCAGTTTTTACTTGGAATTTTCTAAACGAAAACTATCCCACAATCAGCTTTTAAACGGGCCTTTCAAAAAGATCTTTGTATGCCACATGGAGGGTTTTCCTCAAACGACAATTAACAACAGCAGTTTAGAATTTGCGATTAAAAGGAGTCCGTGTTTAAACACATTATGGACCACCAATCGAGTCCATAATGTGTCCAATACCTGTTGGCTGCAGAAGAAACGTTTTTGAGCCTATCCCCGTTTCCCCTAAGATCTTCTTTCATCATTCACGCTGTCAATTATACCTTGATTAGTTCCCAAGAATTATCTCTTTTTGGTAAAAGGAAAAAAAAACCCGTCAAGTATTAGACTATTTAAAATCGGAGATGCATAGTTTATTCTGAAGTAGCTCTTTTTTGAATTCTGTTTGTTTTCTTTTCTGAATTCTGATTCTTCGTTTTCCGAATACAAAAAATAACAAAATGTAAACAGACAGGGACCCTGGAAAGACCTGGAATATTTTATAATCTTCACCAAACACAATCACACAGATAGTAATTTATTGACTCCATTTGGAGATGATACGTTCGATTCAAGAGAATTGTAAGTAATTTTAAAAGATTAAGTTTTTACTAATAATATGATGTTAATTATATGGTGTGTTTATGTTATGTCTTAAATTTTTCATAAGTGTTATATATCTTTTAAGTATCAATATGCTTCTGATTTCTTTTGTGTAAAGGGTTGAAACAAGGACGTCCACAATAGGGTAGGGGGTGACAGAAGAGAGCAATTAACTCTCTCTGAATTTTTGGAAAAAAATAAAGATTGTTCCTTTCAAATTATTTATAATAAATAAACATTAAAAAAAAGGATAAATTGTTTTTCCTCCTGCAATACCTTTAAAAATTATTTTCAGCTCTGATTTTTATTTACATTTATGCATTCAAAATTATCTCAAATCGTGGTTTGGAAGAAATAAATAAACTGGGAGAAAAAAAAGAATAATAAACTATTTTTGTTTTTCTTATGCATCCTATTTTTTACATTTCTATATTTTTTTACTGTTGGTATTATTCGAAATTGTCTTATGAATTATTCTTGCCAAAGAAACGTTTTGGCAGTGTATTACAAGCACATATTTGTTCCCCTTCTTGGATTTTGCTGTGTGCGTGTCCATGGGATGAAACCAAATTTACATAAATTTTTCGAGGTATCTAAAATCTTTCTCTCCCCTCCCGCAAAGTTAAGATGCATATTTTACTAAATATTGGCAATATTTTTTCAATGTGTGTGTAATCTTTATAAAATTTGCACCAACATTAAAAAAAATTACAAATTCAACGTTTTGACACTTTCCAGTATAGTTGAAAAGTGTATGATTTCGATTAGTTTGTCTATCAAATGTAAATAAATTCCGATTCCCATGTCGCTTAAATATATGGTTTACTATAGAAGGTTTCTTAATCCCTGTGTTGAATTCAGACACTTTTCTCCCGGAGGGAATTCTGTGTCTCCCGGGGGGGGGGGGGGAGAATTGCACTTTTTGACCATTGAAGACGCAAAATCTCAAATTTTCCAGGGGGGACATCTCATTGCTCCGGGGGGAATGTTCCCCCTTGGTCACCCCTGAATTCAACGCTGCAATCCATTTAATGTCGAAGAGAAATGAAACAAAACAATCATGCAATATTTTTATTATGGTATTAAAGGTAAGGCAAACAATGTTATAAGAACAAAAAAATCAGAAATAAATCAGTAAGTTTTTTAAGGGAGACTCGTAAGAAAAAACCCAAAATTTTTATTATTGATTTTAAAGCAATGAGTTTTGGTGTACTATTTAAGAATCTTCTTGTACGGAATAATTAGCAAAAAAAAATTCACTTTTTATTAAAAAGTATATTTTTTATGGGGATTTTTGTGATTTTTTTTTTTTGTCGAAAGATACACTTTTTAAAATTATTACTCCTCATTCAATTTTCAATATTTTGGTATTACTATAATTTCTTAAATAGTGTTATAGTGTATAGAAAAGAACTAAGGAGAGATATTTTTAATTTTCTATTTTAATCGGCTAAAAAAAAAAAAAAAAAAAATACGCATGATAAATTTCCTTAAATTCGTTATAATTTTCATGTTTACCAATTTATGTAAAATTTTCAAAAATAGTTAAAAAAAAATCTTTCCTTACTTTTGTTGCAAATTTTTTTAAGATTCTAAAAACATAAACACTTTGTTTCTAAATCATTTTACCACTGAGAATTAGTACTTTGAACTTAGGCAAAATATGAAAAAAGTCATTTTCAGGAAAACACGTTTTAAATGGCCGCTAGTTTTTTAAACTCTATTGTGAGTACAATTTAAAATGTTCATTTTCTACCTGTTCCAAGTGTCCCCGAGTTCTGAAATTTTGCATGGATATTCGCAAATATATATTTTATCGTTTTCTGAGAAAAAAAAAAAATTTGAACTTTTGATGATTTTTGGCCGAAAATGGGGTTCGGGTCTCCCTTAAGCAAGATAACACTAACTGATAAATCTTAGTACTCAATATTTTATGCACAGATTTTAACTCATATTATCAATTTTAGTATACTTAAAAAAAAAAGGAACATTACGTTTTTAAATAGGTTTTAAAAAACGATTATGTACTTACTTCCATGATCTGTTGATAAGTACTTTACAACTGACACTAAATCACAAGAAAATATGATTACCCACATTTTCATTAGTTTAAAAATACTAGTATATCCTCATCGAAAATTAAAGAATTTTAGAAATATTTTATTTCGAATTGTTTTTATAGGGTGTCTAAAAAAATTACTGTACTGAAATGAATACGGCGGCCTTTAATGTGTTAAGAGACAACTTCAGTCAAGCCAAGCGAAAAGATATGTTCAATAATGCTAATCTTATGGAAGAAATTTATGAAGATATCTCGGTTGCATTTCAATAATTTAAAATGATTTTTTTTTCTTTCTTCTATTTTACAAGATGAAAATATTGGATTTGGGAAAATTTCCAACTTCCGGTTTTCGACGGAGTTAGGCGTTTTAAGGGTTAGATATCGAAAAACATATTTTTACAAAATGTCTGCCTGTGAGCCCTCTGACTCTGCCTGCATGTGTGTATGTGACAAAAATAATGTGTGCACTCTTTATCAAGAACGTATGCACGGAATTTAATAAAAAGTTATAGTCAGGTGGTTTCAGATGTAAATTAAGGCTGATTAGTTTTTGATGTAAATCGTCTAACAGGTGGCGCTGCTATACTGAATTTTTCACAATTTCCGCTATAGCTCTATTGCAAGAGCTAATGCACAGATTTTCACCAAACGTCCATTTCAGTTAGTCCTTCATATGAATTGCTGCTGAATATGCTTTGGTGTACATCTCTCAACAGGTAACGCTGCAATGCAGCATTTCCCCCCCGATTTTTGTAATAACTCAATCTCAAAAACTAATGCATGGATTTTTAGCAAACTTAAAATTCAGTTAGACGTTGTTTCTAATTAGGTTTTGGTGTAAATTATCCAATAAGTGAGCTGCTATAGTGCATTTTACTGGATTTACATGATTTCTGTAATAGTCATACCTCAAGAATTAATACATGGAATTCCTTAAGGGTGTATTTCGATTCAAACTGCTTATTTTCCAATTTATTTTTTAATTCATTTTTGCTCTCAAATACAACAAACTGGCAAATTGCCTCCTTTGGAAAGTACACAAGGTGCCGTAACTGTCGCTTCTTTGATAAATGTAGAAAATATTGCAAAAAAAGCAATCAAAAACGGCATTTTAAGCAAAATTTTCCCAAGCGGGAGATTTGGGAAATAAAAAAAGGGGCATACTGATAAGATACTTGTTTATAACTCAAATTCTAATGAACTGAGCGTAAAAAGACATCACACGTCACCTCATACGTTCCTTCAAGAATCCCCTCAGCAAGTTTCGTGTTTCTACTTTTAAAAATGTGTCTGAAATTGTATCGGAAAATTTCGAGCTGTTGATGGTGGAAAAGCGTTTTTTCGAATACACCCTTAAGTGGCACTTCCATTTTTGGAACCGGTTGAAATTGCAACCGTGATCTTTATAAATTTCTTCCTTAGGAATAATATTAGCAAGCTGACTGAAGTAGCTTGTTAATGAAAATGGAGTGTCTAGCACTCATAGTTCGTTTACAGGAATACACAAAACTAATCCGTTTAGTTATGTTATATGAGGAAAAAATGTTTGTAGTGTGTTTTAATATGTCCCAATGCTTCAAATAAAATTAAATCGATATATATTACTGTGGTACACTAGATAGAATACGAATTGAGATTTTTTTATTGTTTATTTACAGAGATACACAAAAGGATCGATTGTATTATTATTCTCAGTATAGAGTAACTGTTAAATCACTTTTTAAATTGAAAAATTGATTTTTGTGAAATCCCCCCCCCCCCACAATTACACAATTGTGTATATTCATATATCTATGTATTAAAAAAAAGTAACGAAAACAAGTACATATTGTTTATTTTAAACCCTTGAGAAGATTTCATACTCTTTTTTTTTTCCTGTCATGAGAGGCGTTCTATCTTTGCAAATGGCCCTATTTCTGTATCATTAAGTTACTGTTTTTCGTTTCTCTGTTTTCATGTCTTTCTGTCTCTCGCTTCCTTTTTCTTTAAATTACATTCTAGTCTTTAATTTTCGTAAAAATTGAAACTGACTAATCTTTATAAAATTTTAATATGCTGTTAAGGCTGCAAAAAACATTTTCGCAATTGGATATTATCTACCTTCACGTTTCGGAATGTGGTTTCTGGTACTCAGTGATGCAACATTTTTTCGGTCGACTTGATTTTTTTTTTTTTTTTTATTAATTTATTTATTTTTATTGTGGAGTTTAATCAATATCTGATCCAATCACCAAAAAATAGCAAAATTCAGATTCAGTTGCATTAAGACCTGCATCGGACTATCCTCATTCAAATTTTCAGATCTTTCATGCGGCAAATTTTCTTAGCCATTTCTTTCCTCGCATACATATACTGAGAGAGATAAACGCTTTTCTGTTATTAATATAAAAATTTTCAAAAAAAAAAAAAAATTGCAATAAAAAACTTTTTTCTGACAGAGTTATGCTATACTTATGGCTATTAGTACGAAGTTGTATTTGGCTGATTATAAAAATTAAATATATCTCTTAAAAGGAAGTTTATTGCCAAACTTCTTGGGACGCAAATTAAATATGAGAGAAGGAAAGAAGATAAAGGGCATTTCAGAAACAAGTATGACAACTTCTGACAATTTCATAAGTCCCAGTGTAATTTAAGTTGGATTTATTTGCAATCCATTTAATCTACAAATAAAGGACACATCATTTAAATAAAACAAATTATTTCATTCAAGATAGGCCTGTATCCGTTATGTCAACCCTAAAAAAAAAAAAAAAAAGTTTAAAATACTTTAAAATAGTAATTGGCGCCCTTTTGATTAGAAGTTGGCGCCCTGTTAATACAAGTTGCCACCACCCTTTTTGTCATGCCAGTACGCCCCTGGTACTACCTGATTATCCTGGCGACAAAGAACTATACAGAAACTGTAAGATAAATGCCAATAATGGATGAACATAAATGATACACTCACTTGACATTAAACACTCTATACTTGTTTGTTGAGTCAACAAATGACTTTAAATTCGATTATTTATTTGTATTTTTATTAATGTTTCACTAATTTATTTTTTCTTTTGTTATTTAAAATAAATTTATGCCAATAAACGAATAGCTCTTGATATTAAGTGAGAAAAATATATTTTATTAATGTTATTTTATGGTTATATCCGCCTACATTTTTTGACTAAATAAGAAGTATTTGACTCCTTACAAACTTCCGCTAACATTGATATGTTTTATGTCCCTTAATAAATTATATTAATACATTTAAAATACTTTAATGTTATTCACATATGCGATATCTTAAAAATATCTCTTTGTGGTTTGATTTAATAAATTCTGTATTAAATTATGAAAACTTTTATTAGTATTATTTTATTCGAAATCATCTAAATAAATCAAATTTTATATTTGGTACATCTATATGCCATAAGTAAACGTCATCATTAAAATAATCCCTTTCGTTAGGGATTTTTTTTAAAGATAAATTCATTAATTTTCTAAACTTAAAATTTTAGAATGGCAACATTTTTTCTTTTGAGTAAATTGGCGAATAGTTTGGCGATTTCTATAAAGTGATGAAATTGGTCGACCTGATAATCAAATAGCATCGTATGTAATGTAAATAAACCAAGTACGCATTTTTGGCACACATATATACGCACCACGTTGGCGTGATTTCTGCTAATGTCATATACGTGTCATCGAGGTATTTAACTGGTGCCAGAGTGTCGTTATTTGTTTGATATGGTAATGCGGATGTTATTTTTTATTTATTAATAAATTGGGTACTACTTAGTATCCCGTTGACCAATTTCGCCAAATTATACAAATCACTAAACTAACAGCCAAATTTTGCATATTTACATAATTTTTATCTTAAATAACGAAAGAACAAATAAATTAGTAAGACATTAATAAAAATACAAATAAAAAGTCGAAATAAAAATCACTTGATGACGTTTTAAACATGCATTTCGTGACAAATATCATTGAATGTGACATTCACGGTCAACCATTATTGGCATTCAAATTGTCATTTGGCGATAGTTTTTTTTGGTCAACGGGATAACCAAGTAGTACTATAAATTGTTTATTTACTTTTATTTCTTTTTTAAATTATATAAATTGTTTTGTTCTATAGTTATTAAATAAACTTTTTTTTATTTATTGTTATTCCCTCTTTAAAAATATATATGTCACTGATATTCTAAAACGATATTTTCGTCAAACTGGCGGCAGAAAAAAAAAACGGCCCATTGCGGTTCTTTTATGACATTTGTGCCGCACGTTTTTTTTTTTTTTTTTTTTTTTTTTTTTTTTTTTTTTTTTTATTAGTAATAATTGATCTAGAATCATCTAACGTAGCTTTAAAAAAAAAAAAAAAAAAAAAAAAAAAAAAAAAAACTGACACATTTTTACGTTTGAATTATCTGGGAGTGCATCATCTTGAATGAGGAATCATCTTGTGTCGCGCCAAACCGGATATATTACCGGTAAGTCCTTCCCTTATGTCACAAAGGCTCAAATATATGTTTATAAACATTTAAAACTATATTTTTAGGCTTCTTTAAAGAAATTGCTAAATGGTCTTTCGGCGCCAATTTATATTTATTCGCCAAACGCACCAATAGAAAAGAAATAATGAACTCTTTCTTCCCTTAAATATTGCCCTGATCGCTTAAATTTGTTGATTTCGTTATGTGAACCTTCAGATTTAGTAAGATGCGCAAGTAAATAAAACTATGAATAAAGTATCATATTACAATGCTTAGCATAAATTTAAGGGAGACCAATTTGGTTGCCAGAGGCGGCTAGTAGCTTAAATAAATAGGAATTTAATAAATAAAAAATATTTCACTTCGCTTGTCAAAATATATAGTGAATATGATACATGAAAATAACAACAAATAAGTATTTTTTCACATGATTTATCTAATCTATTTATTTATGTTACATACATAGCAATTTTTCTGTTCATTTAAACTTACGTGCAACAATTACAAGAAGAAACAAATATAAGAAAAAGACTATGTTCAGCTGGAGATTTCAGACATAAATTCGATTTTCTCAGCGACCGTCAAACATACAAAGATGAAAAAAAAACTGTTTTAAGTTTTACCATGAGGATTAAAATAAACCAAAAACGAAGTTAATCCATCCACAGAAACGTTAGCTAGACTTAGTTGAACTTTTTACCTTCATTTTTTCATTTAAAATTAAATAAAAAACTATTGGAAGCTGCAGTAATTTTTTGAATGCTATCATTTTATTCGTCTCGTCGAGTTCTATCTTAAAAAAAAAAAAAAAAAAAAAAAAAAAAAAAAAAAAAAAAAATTCACTGCCGTATCTCAACTGGTTCGCCAGAAAGTTTAGAAAGTTGTTTGCACTTTCTATTTCTTAAACATATTATACCAAACGCTACCGCTTTTGCTATGATTTGAATGTACATTAGAAACAACAACGTTTGACATATACGCAACGCACTGGGTTTGGCGCGATGTTTTTTACAACAATTTGTCGAAAACTTCATTTTCCAATACCAGTTACACACATATTTTTGAATTATTTTTTTATTATTTGAAAAAGAAATAACAAAAAATAAACGATATTTTATACAATGACTAATATGTAGAACAAAACAATTTATGTCATTTTGAAAAAGAAAATAGAAAATTTCTCAGTTAATAAACACCAATAGCCAGGTCGCCATGTCAGGAGAAAAAAAAACCCAATTATTTATCTTGGTGCGAATATAATATATGTGCCTGATACTTTATTTTATGTTATTGTTATTACGATTAATTATTTATTTAGGTTTTATTCCACTACAGAAGCCTTGGCATTTTTTTAAAGCTCTGCGCAATTCCGGTTTCAAAAAGTGCAATAGTTGCCAAAATATTTAAACAGCTAAGAAAACAATCCTTGTGAACTTTTTTTTTTTTTATATGTATTTGTATGCCGATAAACATATACAATATTTCTTTATATACAAATATTTTTGTTTCTATATAAAATAGATTAATGGCCTCTTTAAATTAAATAAATTTTATACATATGGAAAAAATTGCTTATGTATATAAAATAAGTTATAAATTGCCGGAAAATACGATGCTATTTTTTTTCTCGACAAAGAACTATATTGGAAAAATACTTTTATTTATTTATTGTATTTAAAATTAGCTGAATTAAAGATGTATATTTTAAATTTATGTGTTTTAAATAAAAATTACGCATTTTAAGGGAAATGAGTGATAGATATACATTTTAAATGAAATGATGGCGATGAAAGAATATTTGGCGATTTATCACCTGCGCTCAACTAACATAAACGTACCGAAATAGTCGTTTGGCTTATAAAAAGTGGAGTGGGTAGCCCGGAACTGTTGATGACAATCAACCCCTATTTCCCCGGTGCCCCCAATCTTCTATGTTTTCATGTCTTTGGGTGCAGGAAAATAAAAGATAAATTTATTGTTCAACCACTAAACCAGATCTGCAAGTGATTTCCATCAAGATATGACTCGCAGATCAGCTTCATTTTAATATTCTAATCGAGTTCAGTCTGATCCTGGAATTTCAGTCAACCAGTCGATGAAAGGATGGTCTGTGCAGTCCTATGTCGTTCGCGTACTTTACAAACAAGTTGGAAATTGCACGTGAAGCGTAGCAAATGAGATGCGTTCGTACGATAGTAAGTTTTAAAAATATCACTCTCATATATCAATCTCATAAAATTGTAAATAATTACAATTAAAATGCGCACCAAACAATGTTCTCCCTATACTATTATGCAATGGAAAACTTTTGTGTGGCCTTGTAAATCAATAACAAACTTATATTCTTTTCACCCCAGATTATACAAAATGTATATTACAATATGTACTTTGTAGATGCATATCAATTTTATTACGTTCGAATGAGTGTAACACCATTAAAATGCATTTGAAACATTTTCCCCATTAACCGTAATGTAACGGAACACTTTTGATTGTCCCTGTAATTGAACTATGCATCCGATTTTGATAAAATTTGAAATAACTCGACAAAATTATCTAATAATTATGTATTTAAAATTTCAAACAATTAAAATGCATTTGAAACTTTTTTCTCCATTGACCTTAATGTAACGGAATCCTTTTGATTGTCCCTGTAACTGAACTATGCATCCGATTTTCATAAAATTTGAAATGACCCGACAAAATTATGTAATAATTATGTATTTTAAATTTCAAACGATTCAGTTGCGTAATTTCTGCGTTGTTAAAGGCTGACAGAAAGACAGGCGGTCAGACAGACAGACAGACGGACAGACAGGCGGACAGACGGACAGACGGACGGACTGAACGACAACAATAGGTGCTACGTATTTACATAATTACGAATGCACATAAAAAGTGACATATTTTAACCAAATATGAAGAATTTGGTTAAGGAATGACGAAAAAAAAGGTGTAAAAAAGTCAGAAATTGTGCATCAAACGTGGCAAATGAGGTGTGTTCGTACTACAACGAAGTTCATAAAATATTTAGAACTTGGTGTAATAGTACACAGCACTTCGGATTCAGCATAGTCCCCTAAATCTTTTGTGTGTCCCTGCAAAATACTATCGGCTTTCTATTACACTGGAAGTAATTTGTAGTAAACCTCATCAACGTATATCAATTTCATAAAATGTGAAATAATTAAAATGCATCTCAAGCAATGTCCCTCCCCCCCCCCCCCCCCCCTTATATCATTACTTGATGGAGTACTTTTGTTAGGTCCTTTAAATTAATCTTTCCACCACGGATTGTACAGAAAGCATATTTCAGTGTATACTCCGTAGATGCTTATAAATATTATTATTTTCAAAAGAGAAAATTAATTATCATTCAATTCATTATCATTACCATTATCATTATCATTATTATCATTAAATTCATTAAAAGAAAACTTGAAACTATTTTTTCCATTAACCGTGATGTTACGGAATAATTCTGTAAATAAACTATACATCCGATTTATGTAGACTTTACAAAATTATGTAATAATTGTACATTTTAAATTTCAAATGGTTGGATAACTTTCGCGTGGTTTTTTGCGGACAGACAGATGCACGGACGGACAGGCAGACTTATGGACTGAACGAAAACTATAGGGGCTACGTTTTTACATAATTATGAACACTCCAAAAAATGATTATTAGAAATTGATTTTTTAAACGATATGGCCTTTAAATTGAAAATTGAAGATAAAATTAAAAAAACTAAAAAGAAAAAAAAAAGCATCTACCGTATTTACTCGTGTATAAGGCGCACCCCTACTTTACAAGTAAAAATGGCGATTTCTTAAAATCTCGTGTATAAAGCGCACCATAAATTTGATACGCTAACAAAGAATGACCAAATGAATTTCAGTAAAAAAAAAAAGGTCGAAACAAACATTACACCAGACCAGAAAACAAGACGAAAATGAATTTTTAGACTTCGGGTTGTAAGAGAATGACGGGAAATAGGAATGAGTGACGGTAAAGAGAATTGCTAATTAGCGTTTAGATAATGTCACTAGCTCTGTTGTATAAAAAACTGCAAGGAGTGAAATAAATATAGAGTATTACTTCAATTAATTAACATTTTCCGAGTTTTAATATCTTCTTTGAATAATTTCTCGTTTCATATGTATACAGGGTGATTCAAAATAACGTGAACAAATTGATATGACAAATCAGGCATACAACAAGGATAAAAAAAAAAAAAAATCACATAGGAACATAGGGCCGCAAACCCCTTGTTGAGTCACAAATACAAGGTGCTTCATCCTAACTCAATTTGGGTTCACAGTAATAAATTTCAGAAAAATGAAGTAAATTATAGTAAAACGTTTAATAGACATTCTCACCTTTGTTTTAAATGTGATAACACCAATTAAAAGTGGTAGAAGTTTGCATTTGCATCAAGGGCGGCGCCAGAGGGGGGACCGGGGGGCATATGCCCCCCCGTCGGGCATACCTGCCCCCCCCCCCCATCGGGGCCAAAATTCAATGTCGTCGGGAAAAATATTTTGACGTTTGAATTTCAGCCCGGTCAAGTTAAATCGAAATATGGAGCTTTTTTTTTTTTTTTTTTTTTTTTTTTCTTTCAAAGTCGGATTGATTAAACTAAATCTTTTGGATATGAGTCGGTTTCTGACTGAAATTTGAGTTCACATAAACGCGATTTTTTTTTTAATCATAATTTCTTAAATTAAAAATCTATATGGATTACTACACAGGATGATACATGAATGACTCTGTACATGCTTATTTTTCAAAAGAAAAAAAAAAAGATTTATATTGTAGTTATAATCATATATTATTACTTTTTAACTACATTAAATTGTGGATGAATTTCCGTTGATTGTAGATTTACGGTCTGTTTGAGATGAAGAATTTTTGGTTCGGTTAAAAGTACGCAAACGAAAATTATTTTGTCGGGGTTGTCTTGGATGACAAGTAGAATACTGCATGGGGTCGGGCAAACTGAATCTGACCCGACTCGCAGTCTGGACCGGATCGGGTTGTGCCCAATCTTTTGTCGTTGTGAGCCGGATTCCAATTTGGTTAACTTTAATAGTTTCAGGTTCAGATTGGATGTTGGCACTTATGGTTCTTGATTCGAGATGAACCCAACTCTCATAAGAATTTACAAAATTTATTTTACGATGAAAATCTATATATATATATGAATGTTGATGAGTTTATCTATACTGATTTTTAATTTAAAAGTTAAAACTGATACTGAAGGTACAATTTTTTACATAACTGCATTACAATATGGATATATTTTTTCATCAGTTACGGTTGGGGTCTGGTTGATGTTGAATTATTTTGGGTTCAGGTGTTCAGGTCAAAATGTGATGATGTCGGGCTCGAGTTTCTGGTAGAGTTCTGCATTCACCTCGGGAAACTAAACTCAACTCGACAGGCAGTTTGAGTCGGATTTGGCTAACGTTAATATTTTTTCGGATTGACTTCTATTTTTCGAGTCGGATTAATTTTAATAGTTTTAGCATATAGGTTCGATTCTACCTGATTTCTCAAAAGTATCTCCGAAACGTATTTTTAAATGAAAAATTATATTATCCGGATGTCAATGAGTGCATATACAGATATATTGATTTTTCTATATAAAAAATATAATTTATACTAGTAGTATTATTGTAGGCTACTTTTCCATTTTTGCTTTACAAGATGGAAGTTTGTTTTTCATTTCGAGTTGGGATTGGGTTCGGATAGAATACTGTTGGTTTTAGGTCGGAGTTTGTTGAGTTCGGTGTCATCTAATTTTTTAAAACTGGTTCAGGTTGAAATGGATATAGAATTAACTAGTTTAAGTCGGGTATAACCCAATCTGTGGAGGACTCTATGCTCGAAAAATAATCCGTGAGATCAACTTCTTTTTCCCTTGATTATATTCCGTAAAAACAGAAAAAATTGCACTTTAACTTTTCCATTTCTACTCCCCCCCCCCTTAAAAAATACAGTAAAAAACACCAATTACCTAAAATACTCGCACCTAAAGCAGCATGGTCACCAAATTACACGCATGTTCTGGCAGCTATGTTGCTTAGTACTTTTTCGTATTCAGAAAAGTAATTTATAAATCCCTTTTATCTAAAAATACGTAAAAATCAGAAACCGAAGATCAAAATTTTCAAAAAATCTCCAGTCAGAAGAAAGAAATTGCTTAAAATAATAGAAAACCTCTTCAAATCACAGGGATATTTCAGCATTGTCGAGACGGACTCGGCGAGAAATTTTGGCCCACGCAGACCACAGCTAGACCTCCTGCATAATTTGCGGTTCGGATCAGCGATATATTTTTAATTGCAGGTCGCTTTTCGCTGTTATTAAAATACTGCACTTTAAGATTCCCAACTATTTCACAAGTTTTCACTTCATTTACATTTCTCATCGGATATTGTATTTAAGCTCTTTGTTTCAAATTTGAATCAAAATTTGGAATATCACGCTTTCTGCATTCGATCGATATACATTCTAAAACAAAATGGAAATTGAAGATGTTTTTCCCATTGTTTTTATTATTTCCAGTAGCGTAGCTATGTTTTTTGGCGCCCGGGGCCAGCAAGAAATTTTGCACCCCACCCCAATATAGATATATAACAATTTCTCTCAATTTGGCGCCCCTAGACCTCGGCGCCCGGGGCGGACGCCTCCCTTGCCCCCCTTTAGCTACGCCATTGATTATTTCAGCTATAGCTAAAAAAATCTGCTTTGATTAAAATTATGAAAAAAGTAAAACGTGATATTTATAAAGTTATGAAAGTTACGCATTTCAAAAACTGTAGTTCAACTAATTAATTTCACACCATGCAAATACATTGAATTCAAATAAAATAAATTAATATTTGGTACAGTAACGTGTTCAGATGGAATGGAGAAGGATATCGTTCTTAGCAAGTATGCTGTTTCTTTTTACATTTATTCTTATTTATATTTGAATTTATCATGTTTAAACCACAGAGAACAGCTGCGATTCAGTAAAAGGAAATGTATGTCTGTCTGTTTTGACTAGTTTTCAAATTTTGTTCTGCAACTTAATATAAAACAAACTTTTCGAGTAATGGAATGATTAAGAGGTTGATGAGTACGTTGTTTAGCATCAGCAAACTTGTTCCTGCTGATTGGTTGTAAAAATAATATTTATATTTTTTATTGTTGCTATGGGAATTACAAGAAAAACACCTGTTGTGATAGATTGGAAGGATGTTTCAGAGTTAACTAGATGCAGTACTCCATTATCGACAATTGTCCATTGACCACAGATAATAGGAGTTAATTATTTTCCAGATTTATTATTTTTATTTTAAAATATGGAAATAAGGTTTTTTTTTAAATTCTTTTGTTTATTGCCTTTTTTTTTATAATTATTTAGAAACCGTAAGAACAATGCTACAATGAACTTTTAAAGAAAAATTTTGACTATGAAAAAATAGAGTTTACGACTTTGCAAATCTTACATTAAAATTATTATTTCTACTAATTATAAATATTTTATGAGTTCCTTCTTTTTACGAAAGTACGAACTTTAATCATTTTCTGCTGTATATAAAAAGTTTCAAGACTTTCATACGAGTAAGTCCAAAGGATTTCTTATTTCTTTGTGTTTAAATGTGATTTGATATTTTTACCCGAGTGTTTTAATTTTAAAACTGCTTTATACGCAAAATTCATACTTTTGTTGATAATAATTTAATTTGTCTTAATTATGTAAGTTTTTCATTTGCATTTTTCCATTCAGTAATACACACAGTAGAACGCCGATTATCCGGACCGGTCGGTATCGAGGATAATCCAGTTAATAAAAAATCCGGATAAGTGGGAAACTTTATAAACGCATCGGGAAATGTTTTTAGGCAACTTCCCTTCATATTTTTTCCAGGTTTCGGACTGGCAATTGTGGCAATTTTAGCATATTGAAAATGACGTGTTTAGAAGTATTTTTTTTAATTAAAATTTTATTTTCTTAAAAATTGGTACAAAGTTGTACATAGAAATACACATAGAAATTATATACATACACTGTACAGTAAATACACTTTAAAAAATCATCGTGATAGGGAAAAGAAATTTTTGATAGTCTTCTGGTTCACAGAGGCCATTCTTTTGTCTGCGTGGGACTCTCGTGCGTTAGAAGGGAAACTTCTAAGGTTCTAGAAAAAACTAGTTTTATGCATTGCTGTCTTTGTATTTGCTGGTGATTTTATTATTTCAGGATTAGAAATTAGTTATTTGACAGTTAAATTCCATGCCTTCTTGTCAAATTTACCTTACCCTGCCTGAAGAAGTTTGACTTTAAAATTTTTGGAGAAGATGGTTAGAAAAAAAAAAAACAAAAAAAAAAAAACATATGGTCTTTGATCGATCCGGTTAATTGGACAATATGCTTAATCGAAGTCCAGATAATCTCTACTGTATTTTAAATTTCATATTCATTATTTCAAAAAGCACTGCAATCAAAAATTAGTATTCCCAAATCAGACCTAAAAAATCTTGTGTAGCTGGGAAGTCTTATTATACCCCTTGGAGACGAGCGACACGTATACGTGCCGCAAAAAGGGTTAAGAATCATTGTTTATCAGTGTCATGCTTTTTCTCTCTCTTCCTCTTTTTGTACTGCATTAGATCTGGAAATACTGTTATTCACAGACGTCTGTCAAAAAATTCTTTCCAAGCATATTCCACTCTTTATTAGAAAACGGAAAAAATGAAAGAAAAAAGGGAAAAAAAAAGTCTGGGTCGGCCAAAAGTTATAGAAAAATGTGCTATAATATCTGTTTTAAGAATAATAAATTTCAGGGCCGGCAGAATTTTCAAAAAATAAAATTTAATCCGAGTCTTCAGATAAAATTAAGCTCGATTAGAGTTTAAGGAAAGAAAAATTCACCGAGCTCCTTCTTCTGGATAAGCCGCAATAGTTGTTTACGTTGGCCAGGCTCGGGCCTGTTTTCTTTTACGATACTCGGGCCGATCCATGCCTGGTTTTCACTCTTTTCATGGCTTAACAATTTTTTCGATATTGAGTTGGAACTGCGCGGGAAGAAATTTTCAGTCCCGGTTTCGATCCGTATGAAAATCATTTTCTCGGAACGACCTGGTCCGAGTAAAAATCAGTAAAATTTGACCCGTTCCAAATATTTTTAGGAAAAATGTATGTATTTTTATAAGTCTAACTCACCATTATTCTACAATTAAAATTTAAAATGTATTATTTATAAAGAATAGTATATTTTTAGAATAAAATTTAAATACAGAAAAATCTGTGAAATAGAACCTGCCTATGACGCATTGCTATCTTAGGGGAACTCTTCACTCATTCAAAATACCTGCTCCATAATGTTAAACCAATGGGCTTGTTGTTTTCGAATTTCTCGTTTTATTTTAATATTTTTAAACGTTTTTTGAATGGGATAACTGAGCTCATTCTTCAATATGACCATTTTTTACTTTTTCGATTTTGGTTGCAAATATTAAAGAGTAGAATATAGTAATATAAAAAGCACTTTCAGTTCTAAAGCCGGTTCCGAAAGTTAAAGTATCTTTTTTAATAAACTATAACGCATTTTTTTCGTTCCTATGGGATTCTGTCTTAGAAGATTTTATGTGTGACATTTTTTTCTGATTTTAAAGTCTCCAATACATGAAATAAGGATTAACAATAACTAAACCATTTACATGCAAATAGATATTCATTAAAAATAATAAATATTGCACACTAGAGCACTTCTAAAAAAAATTTATTATTTTTAATTAGAACTCCCCGTGCAAAACAGTTTATAACTATATCGAAGTAAAATTTCATGTTTTGTAGAAATATAGAGTCGGGTCGGCCCAAGATTTTAACTTTTATTTTTTTATTTTTAACCGGCCTAATATATATGTATATATATATTGTACTTGCTAGATCGTATAATCAGGTCGATTTTTTTAATTTTCTTGCCGATCGGACCATTAATTTATTTTGCACGAACTGGGTCGGGCTCGGCCATGAAATTTTTGCCCACGCAGTTTTTTAGGCCCCAGTCCAGCACGCTTTGACTTTTAATATATATTATGAACTTGGCCCCCCTGTCGGGGATACAGTGCCCCCCCGTCGGGCAAATTCTGGCGCCGCCCTTGATTTGCATTATGCGCACCAGCAATACGCACTTGGCACCTCACATTTTGTACTGAGATAATCAGTTTATACGGTATCATCGATTGCTTGAGCGATATGTTTTTCCAGATCTTTTCGTAACGTTATCACATTTCACACAAAATTAGGCACATATCGTTCCATTTTCAATACGATGTTATTATTTTCCTGGAAATTATTACTTTCAAACCGGTTATAGCTAGAATGAAACACCCTGTATTTGTGACTCAATAAGTAGTTTGCGACCCTATGTTCCTATGTGATTTTTTTATCCTTGTCGTACGCCTGATTTGTCATATCAATTTGTCCACGTTATTTTGAATCACCCTGTATAGTTCGACTGCATCCAACAGTAAAAAATTATTCTGTGTATAAGGCGCACCTAGGAGTTTTGCCCTAATTTTTTGAAAAAAAAAGTGCGCCTTATACACGAGTAAATACGGTAAACTAATAAAGTTAAGTCTTGCAAAATTTAATGCAGAATTACTATTCTTTCTTTCCTTCATTTTCTTTCTTTCTTTCTGTCTTTTTTTTTTTTTTTTTTTTTTTTTTTGGCATTAATGATTGCTTCCATTCCCTGAAAGTAAGAGAAAAAATAACTGTTGATTTTTTGGCACGTGCACGAATGCAGAATGGCCAGTAATGAACAGGTGATTTTTAACTGCGGGATTATTCGTATCCGAATCCTACATTTGTAAACACACAGATACGGATGGAACTATTGCATCTGAGATGGAAAATTTTCTCATATTACTCTAGTGAAACGCAAATCGGCTTGATACATATTATTTTAATATCATTAAAATCGTACATATGTTAATTCAAAAACTAGTCGTTAGGGGCCACCGTAATACTTACCCATCATTGATAGGCGTACTATAAAATACGAAAATAAAACATATGTAAACTATTTATAAAATGCATCGCAATTCCAAAATAAAATTTAAACGAATACTTAAATATTTTTAACATATAGTAATGCTCTATTAATGAATTGCGGATACCATTTCATTATCCCGTCGATATTCAATTTGACAAATTATATAAATCGCCAAACTAGTCGTACATTCTACAAATTCGCATAATTTTTATTTTAAGGGTGTTCTCAATTACTCAGCTCAACAAGCGTAAAAAAATTTGACACATTCACAAATTCATTTTCAAACAGAAAGATATAAAATTGGAAGGCCTGACTATGGAAGCGATGGCGAATCGAACTTGGTGTTCCATTTTATGATAATTAAATTACCTACGGAGTTATAAGCTTGTTTAGATCACGTGATCTTGTTATGAAAAATCTATTGTATTTGTAAAAAAACAGGAAACTGAGTGCAATTAGACAGCTTCTGAATAACAACACCTGCTAATTTCATGCATTTCCGAGCAAAAAAAAAATAAAAACTTATGTGACAAAGTTGCCCTCTTTGATTTAAAAACACCCTTAAGTGACCAAAAAGCAAATAAATTAGTAAAATATTACTAAAAATACAAATAAAACGTCAAATTAAAAATCACTTGATGGCATACAGACAAATGTAATGTGTTTAATGTCAGGTGAATGTGGCATTTACGATAAGCCATTATTGGTATTTAATCTTATAGTTCGGCGATAGTTTTTTGGTCGACAGGTTAATCATGTAGTACCGAATTGCGTAAAAGAATCATTCTTGTAACTCTAAAAATAATAATCATATTATCTAACAGTTTACTGCGTTGGATTAAGCGTCTCATTTTCAATTAAAATATACCTTTGAATTGAAGTAATAATGAAATACAGGGTCATGAAAAATCGAAGAATTTGGAAAATATGATTACAAATAAATACGAATTACAAAATTTATGTTTTTTTATTATTGTCTTTTACATTCACTCTGTAAAATACACACAAAAAAAAAAAAAAAAAAAAAAAAAAAAATCGAAAATTTTTATATACCTTTTCGCAGAACAAATAATTCGAGAATTAAAAAAAAAAAAAAAAAAAAAAGTTCCGAATAATAGAAGTGATTGATATCAAACAAACTTTTTCCCATTTTTACATACTAAATACATAGAAAAAAAACAAACAAACAAAAAAAAAGTTCCTAATAATCGATGATATTAAATAGATTTTTTCCCATTCTTACATACTAAATACATAAAAAAATTCATAAAAAAAATAGTTCCGAGTAATCGAAGTGACTGATATTAAACAAACTTTTTCCCATTCTTACATATTAAATTCATAGACGCCCCCCCCCCCCCAAAAAAAAAAAAATAGTTCCGAATAATCGAAGTGACTGATACTAAACAAACTTTTTCCTATTCTTACATACTAAATACATAGAAAAAAAAAAGTTCCTAATAATCGATGATATTAAATAGATTTTTTCCCATTCTTACATACTAAATACATAAAAAAATTCATAAAAAAAATAGTTCCGAGTAATCGAAGTGACTGATATTAAACAAACTTTTTCCCATTCTTACATATTAAATTCATAGACGCCCTCCCCCCCCCCCCCCCCAAAAAAAAAATAGTTCCGAATAATCGAAGTGACTGATACTAAACAAACTTTTTCCTATTCTTACATACTAAATACATAGAAAAAAAAAAAAAAAAGTTCCTAATAATCGATGATATTAAATAGATTTTTTCCCATTCTTACATACTAAATACATAAAAAAATTCATAAAAAAAATAGTTCCGAGTAATCGAAGTGACTGATATTAAACAAACTTTTTCCCATTCTTACATATTAAATTCATAGACCCCCCCCCCCAAAAAAAAAAAAAAATAGTTCCGAATAATCGAAGTGACTGATACTAAACAAACTTTTTCCTATTCTTACATACTAAATACATAGAAAAAAAAAACAGTTCCGAATAATCGAAGTGACTGATGTTAAACAAACTTTTTCCCATTCTTACATACTAAATACATAGAAAAAAAAAAAAAAAAAAAACAAAAAAAAAAAAAAAATAAATAGTTCCGAATAATCGAAATGACTGATATTAAACAAACTTTTTCCCATTCTTACATACTAAATACATAGAAAAATTCATCAAAAAAAAAAAAAAAAAAAAAAAAAAGGTTCCGAATAATCGATCTGTCTGATAATAAATGGACTTTTCCCCATTCTTTACTAAATACATAGAAAAATTCAAGTATCTATTTCAATTTGTTCGGGAGAGAGAGAGTTTACGGACACACAGACAAACGGCACACGGAAGGCATTTTTTTTTTTTTTTTTTTTTTTTTTTTTTTCTAAAAATATGTTTTTTGGAATTTCCAGTGTTTGAAACGTGCAAGTTTTTTTTCGATTTTCAAAACATTTGCAAGATTTACCCTATACTACATATGAGGGGTAGGTAATTCAAAATAAAATAAGAGTGCTTATTTTAAATTTTCTTTCAATTATCGTAAAAATCAATTTAAATTGCTGTTTATTTTGGAGTAGAAGACAACGAATGAATTTTTAAGTCACAGTTTAATAGATCTAAGAAGGAAGGTCTCCATACGGGCATACTCCGAAAAATCTGAAAAAATTACAGAATGCTCTTCTCACGAGGATATATACGTTCATAAAAAAAATTCGGCGGAACCTACGTACCTTGCCCGTAAAAAAAATAATGAAAATTTCGTTATTTGGCAATTTATCATCGGTTGGCGATAAAAAGCAATTTCAATTTTTTTTTTTTTTTTTTTTTTTTTTTTTTTTTTAAATGTCAAATGCATTTTAAATGAAAAAAGTTTCATGTTTAACGCGTTTAGATAAATAAAATATCTTTGGTTTTGTCAGCTTTAGTTTGTTTTAAGAATAATTTCGTGATATTTATATGCATTTTTATTCAAATTTAACTATCATAATTTGTGATTTAAAACGAAACTAAAATTAAAATTATTAAAATTAATTAAAATTAAAGTCCAGTTGAGTATTGTCAATTTGTTTCCATCGATTTTGTTGCTATGGAAACATCTGGCTTTTATTATTGAATACTCTTAAATGTGTCAAAATATTTTTACTAAATAAGAATTTTTTATATAAGAAAATATTTTTTCCAGAGGTAAATTAAATAACTACAGCAACAAATTATATGTATATATTTGAACTTTAATATATATGTGTGTGTATATAACATATTAAACTCTCTCATTGTTTATGTTTAAATTCATTAAATACCATTTACACGGATTTTAAAAATCCGTGTTGTCAGTTGCATTAAAATCGTTTGCTTTTGGCGGGGAAAAGTGCTGCTCGTCAAATCGTGTGACACTTTCGTCTTTTCACGCCAATTAGATTTCTTTTTTTTCTTTTTTTTTTTGGCTTATTAGAATCTTGTAAGGTCAAAGCGTATGAAACAAGTCGGAGAATGCACGTCAAACGCAGCAAATGTAGTGCGTTCGTATTATTCCGATGTTTTAAAAATATTCAGATCTTGGTGTAATAGTATACAGTACTTCGGATGCAGCATAAGTATCCGAAATGTTTTGTGTGTCTCTGTAAATACCATCTGCTTTCTATTATATAGGACGTAACTGATAAATCTCAGCAACGTATATCAATTTCATAAAATGGGAAATAGTTTAATGCAATTAAAACGCACCCCAAACAATATTTCTACCTATACTATTACGTTATGGAATACATTTGTGTGGACTTGTAAATTAATAGCAAATATTCTTTACGGCACATATTGCACAGAGTATATATTTTAATACGTACTTCTTTGATGCATATCAATTTTATATTATGTTAAAAATAGTGTAAACACCATTTAAATTCACTTGAAACTATTTTTTCCCCATTGGCCGTAACGTATCAGAATAATTTTGATTGCCCCTGTAATTTATCTATTCATCTAATTATCATAAAATTTGAAATGCCCCGACAAAATTGTGCAAAAGTTATATATTTTAAATTTCAACGATTCGGTTGGGTAGTTTTTGCGTTGATGTATTCTGACGGACGGGCTGAACGACGACTACAGATGCAATATACAGGGTGAGCCATAAATATCGAAACAATAGGCTATCTCCTTAAATATTGCCCCTAGACCCATACTTCCAATTGCAATTGCAAAGTTTCATAAAAAAAGGTGAATTTTTTGATAAGATAAGTTGAAACTCCATGGGGGGGGGGGGGGTCTGTTTTAAAAAATATGAAAATTAAATTTTTATACGGTCTCTAAAGGATAAAACTTTCAATTAGAAAAAATTTTCTTATCCATTCCTGAATTGAACAACAACAACAACAACAAAAATATCTCGATATCTACAAATCCCGAAAGATATTAAAATCCAAAATTATCCAAAATTCCTGACTTACACCACTTAAACATACCTCTGAGCGCAGCGAAATCAGTTCATTTGAAGTACAATTTAGGGATCCACCATAAATTTACGTATTGTTAAATGTCGATCCAAGACAATACTTTAACTCTTACAAGGAAGGTCTTTATTGTGGGCATACTCAGAATATTTTGAAAAAAATACGAATTAAACTACTCATGTAGGCAATAAAGGATCAGTCAAATTTAGCGGCGGAATTACAATAGGAAATGTGTAAAAAAAAAAATACTTTGGAATAATTGGCGTGAAAAGCTGAAAGCGACGCACGATTTGGCGAGCAGCACATTTCCACGCCAAAAGCAGACGATTTTAACGAATCTAAAAATTGATTTTTATTGACTTGTAGAATGTGCAATATTTAATGAATTTAAATTTAAATCATGAAAGAATTTATTATTATTCTTGTTATTATTTTGTATTATACATGTTGCTTGTTGCTACAGCTATTTAATTTTATAATTGTAAAAATATTTGTGTGCATTATGTTTTGCAAATATCTATTTTAAGTTATAGGCAACCTGACATTTCTTTTCAATTATTCAATTAATTTCCGCTTTTAATTAAGTTCCGCTTTTTTTAAATTTAAATAACTCGAAAATTTTTGTTGTTGTGGTCCAAATTCCTGTCTGGGGCCAATTTTCTCTCATTATACTCTAGTCTGCTTAATTTTTATTGACCAATTCGGACCGGGCCTGCACTTACATTATCATTATATTTTTATTCATTTTATTCACAGTATGTTTTTATTTATTAAATTCTCATAAGAAGGGGTGATGGTAAGGCAGAATCTTTGTCCTGATCTCAATTTCTCATCAGTTTCGGATCTGCAGGGGCCAGGCAATGCTGACGCTAGGCTAACAGTAAAAACAATCTCATGAATGTGCCAGACAATAACTAGGGCCTGACTTATGCATCTTCATATGGGACAGTTGCCCAGAATTCCACATTTGAGGAGCGCCCCTCATAAGTAAGACCGCAGCCAGAAAAATATTCCAGAGGGGATTTGGAGCCTGAATTTGATTATTGTCTTAGTTCAGTTTTGGTTTTCACTAATTTAATAGAGACAAGTGTTAATAGTCTTTATGAAGCTTTATTGGGAATTCAAATAATTCAATTTAGAGTTATTGCCATTGAATAAATAAATTAAAAAAATAAACAATTTTCATTACAAATAATATTATAATCTCATTTATAAGCTTCTTCGATGATACCGAGAATCCAAAAATGGACTAACTGCTTTTAAAATTCGATAACATGCAGACGGTGACAACTGTTAAAAAGCTACTTCAGAAAAGGTAAAAGTCCTGAATCATTCATTGTAATTCTATTAAAGGATTTTTTTGTTAAATTTTTCGTTAGCAAATCCGTATTTTTATTTTTTTTTTCTTTGGCATTGGACACCTGAGGTTAATCTGTAAATAAAGTCCATTTTTCCCTTTTTAAATTTTCTTTGCTTTTTTATTTTATTTTATTTATTTATTATTATTATTGTTAGTTTTGATATGAGAATGTTTTTACTTTCAACACCTGGTCCGAAAATTAAAGCGTCCTCATTAATAATATCTATGTTTGCAGAGTTATTTTTTATAACTTTCACTTTAAAACCGGATCTGAAAGTAAAAGTTTCTTTATAAAAGGTATCGCTAGACAAAATCGTAAAAGCATAAAACGGTGTTTGTACAAATATATCTTAGGTATTCAATGCAAAAAAGAATCCCTAAAGAATATTGAAATGCAAACGAGATATTAAAACAAAAAATTCTTTCATAGGATTAGCATCAATAAGCTGGTTTTTTTGTTTGACTGAAATAACCTCTTTAAGAAATTCTTTTAGAATAGTAATGTATGATGTCATTGTCATAAGTTTTGTTGTTGTTGTTGTTTTAAACTGTGATTCCTGTTTTTAGTTCCAATTATCGAAATAGATGGCACTGTGACCAGTAGACGTCCAATCCGAGAAGAAGCAGGAATCATGCTCGGGCATGTTGTCAAAGAAGGATATCAAAGGTACACAGTGAATCATATTCGCCGGTACGCATAATTTTTTTCCCCAACCAGGTTTTGCCATCCAAACTGTGTCTTGCAATCTGATTGGCCAGAGCTTTCGGCATGAATTCGACACTTCTTGGCGGGAATCGTGCTTGGCGAAAAACACTTCTTCATTTTAATTTTCTATTTCTTATAGTGTAAGATTTTTTTTTTTTTTTTTTTTTTTACAAATTCTATGTTTTATGAAATTAAAGAAGAATCGCCCTTATCAAAGCCAATTTCCTAAAATTTTCCCATTTTTTTTCCTTCCTTTTTTTTTCAATAATTTTTTAGAATGAATCTCAGTAAGTTATGTTTATTATTACTTTGTTGTATCTTTAATAGAAGAAAGTATTGTGATCGAAATTTTATTCGAATTCCAGCTTTTGACCGATTTGCACGTTTTAGAGATCAGAGGTTCCAAAAAACAGGTTTTTAGAAAATCTCTGTAGATCCATGTATGTGTGTGTGTCAAGTGGCGTATTCAGGGGGTGGGCTGATGGGACTGCAGCCCCTTCCAAAACTTAAAAAAAAAAAAAAAAAAAAAAAAAAAAAAAAAAAAAAACATGAAATATAATTACAAAGGTTCATAAAGATGTAATGATATATGCGAAGATAGACTTTTTAAGGAGCAGAATAACTTTTCGTTTCAGGCAGGTTTTTATTAAAAAAAGTATTATTTCGCAAAGATTTCAAGAAAACTGTTTCAGCCAAATTTCCGTTATACACAGGCTATCTTTACAGGTCATAAAAATTTTACTAAATCTTTTTTAAAACAAAATATTTGCAGTCCCATGCAATTCAATCTTAGCAGAATCGGTATAATTTATGCATTACCTGTTATGAAAAAATCTGTTTAAAGCGGAAAATATATCTTTCATATGATTCCCTCTTAGAAACTTTTACTACAACTCAGCACCCTCCAAAATGAGAAGTCTAGATACGTCACTGTGTGTGTCCGTATGTTCATGTGCCTCCATTGTACCATCGAAAAGTGTGTGAAAATATGCATAGAATTGAACCACATTTTTTGTGTATGATAATTTTGGGGTATGGCAGGCAGGTCAACCCTGAATTTGAAAAAAAAAAAAAAAAAAAAAAAAAAATCTACCGTAAGAAGGGCGTTGTAAAAGTGATTTCCATGCTATTTTCATTATTGTACCATCGAAAAGTATTTAAAGTTATGCACAGAATTGAACTAAATATTTTGTGTACGTTTTTGGCTATGGTCAGCAGATCTTCTTTGAATTTGAAAATATTCCAAGGGAAAGGATCACTGTGATAATGCTTTTTGTATCATTTTCTCTGTTTTTCGTATTTCTATTGTCCATCGGCTCGTGCTGAGACAATTGTTCTTATTAATAAACTATGTAATCGAATGGTGTTTTCAATTTTTTGGTAAAAGCAGAAGATATTTTAGAAAATACTGTCAAAGTTGGAGATAGAAAAAAAAATAATATAACGAAGCTTATTTTTGAAAGATTTCTTTGACAATCGCAATAATTGTGAATATTATATAACATATTGCATAAAAATATTGTAATATAAATATTATAACGTATAATTTAAAAACAATCTGAGAATTGCGAGTTTTACTCACATAGAAGCGATTCCGTACTACAAAGCACAACCGTGTACAAAGTTTAAACATGGTATTTGAAGCGCGCTTCGAAAGCAGATTGAAAAGTTACAGAACCACATTGGTCCGTGGGGATGTTTTCTAGATAGGTTTCTAATTGATAACATGGCTAATTGATTATATTTAACAATGACTATTTTTATAATAGCGAGTTTTATTTCGTTATTTCAGATTAATTAGTTGTTTCTTTTTCTTTTTGAGTAAAGTAATTACATTGAGAGTAGTAATTAAGTTTAGTAAACAAAGTTATTTTTAGGACTCTGTAATGCAAGAATTTACAGTCATTCACGCATACGTTTCAAAGTTGAAACAGATGTTAATGAAATGAAGATACTAAGGTAAGGAATAAAAAATTACCATCATTAAAGTAACTTTTTAATATCCAACAAATATAACAGTTTTAAACAATTATATAACTGGATCTTCAACTTCTTTCAGTGAAAGAAAATGATAGGGGTTTCTAGAAGATGTTCCTTTTTTAATTGGATAAATACTGTGTTATATTTCAACAACATATTCGAATTTTGTAAGATGCTTTGTTTAGAAGAGGTTCATTTTTAAATGGCTAAATACTGTGTTATATTTTACAATATATTCGAGCTTTGTAAGCATTAGTTAATTTTCGTTAAATAACATCATTATCAATTTTATTAACATAAATTTAAATTCCTTCTCTCCGACCACATATTCCTTAGATCATACAGAGTTTCATAGTTATAAGAATTATTAAAAAATCATTAAGAAAGGTAAAATTTATAATTTATTTAAATAATTACAAACTCAATTAAATAAAATTATAATTAAACAAAATTATAAATTTATAGAAAATTTAAAATAAAAAATATATAATATAAATTTAAGTAATATGTTAAATTCAAAAAATTACAAATTTATTATTTATACATTTTTAATTATTTACTTATAATAATTTAATCTTGTTTAAAATTATGCTAATTTTTATTACTTTACTTAATTATTTCAATGTTTTAGTATATTCCAAGCATTCATTATAATTTTGATTAAAATTTTTTGGAATTTTTTTCTCTTAAACTTTTTATAATATTGCTAATTTGTGGTTACAGTAAATAATCTTATATAAATCTCTTATCTTCAGAAATTTTCACTTTGTCATCTTTTAATCTACATAACCTTCAATTCTTTAAAAAGTAGCAGAATGCTGTCGAAACGCACATGATCCTCCCCCCCCCCCACCCACTTTTTCATAAGTTAATGGAAATAATTTTCTTTCTGTAAAAATCACTTTTCCATTGATTCCTATTTTAAACAAAAACTCTATTGAAATTAAAAACATTCTTCCCTTTCTCTGCCCATCCTATCCAAATTTTTGCCAAGCACAATACCTTCCCGCCAACAAAAGTCTCTTTGACGCAGCCATCTCTGACCATAGGCGTAGCGTCGGGGGGGGGGGGGCCCGGGGGGGCACGTGCCCCCCCCGATCATCTGTACCCGGGCGCCAGAACAGAAAGCGTAGGGGCGCCAAATGAAGGCCTTTTTTGTCTTTATATGCAAAAATTTATGTATATATATCGAATTTGAATAAAAAGATCTCACAAACGAAAAATTCAAAAGCAAAACTGAACCAAGTGTATCTTTATGCATTCTGTCATTAAATAAATCAGTCTCTACTCAAAAACACTCTTCAGTGTATAACTGCACTTCATCGACCATTACCAAAAAACAAACGATTTCCCTAGGGGTTGCAGAGGGGGCGCCAAATGAAGATTTTGTTTGTCTTTACATACAAAAATGTATAGGTATGGAATTTGCATAAGAATGTCTGAAAGCCTGAAACCAAGCGATTTCTCTAGGGGTTGCAGAGGAGGCGCCAAATGAAGATTTTGTTTGTCTTTACATACAAAAATGTATAGGTATGGAATTTGCATAAGAATGTTTCACAGCCTGAAATCAAGTGATTTCCCTAGGGTTTGCAGAGGGGGCGCCAAATAAAGATTTTGTTTGTGTTTACATACAAAAATTTATATGTATGGAATTTGCATAAGAATGTCTCACAGCCTGAAACCAAGCGATTTCCCTAGGAGTTTCAGAGGGGGCGCCAAATAAAGATTTTGTTTGTCTTTACATACAAAAATGTATATGTATGGAGTTTGCATAAAAATGTCTCACAGCCTGAAACCAAGTAATTTCCTTAGGGGTTGCAGAGGGGGCGCCAAATGAAGATTTTGTTTGTCTGTACATACAAAAATGTATATGTATGAAATTTACATAAGAATGTCTCACAGCCTGAAACCAAGCGATTTCCCTAGGGTTTGCAGAGGGGGCGCCAAATGAAGATTTTGTTTGTCTTTACATGCGAAAATGTATATGAATGGAATTTGCATAAGAATGTCTCACAGCCTGAAATCAAGCGGTTTCCCTAGGGTTTGTAGAGGGGGCGCCAAATGAAATTTTGTTTGTCTTTACATACAAAAGTGTGTATGTATGGAATTTGCATATGAATGTCTCACAACCATAAAATTCGAAAGGAAAACTGTACCAAAGCATCTCTATGCCTTCTGTCATTTAAATAGGTTAGTCTCTCTTTCAAAACCCCTATTTTATTTGAAGCTGCACCTCATCGATAATTGCAAAAGCAAAGCAATTCTCTGAGGGTTGCAGAGGGGACATGTGCCTCCTACGCCAAAACAAAACGCAAAGATGGCGCCAAATGAATATTTTGTTTGTCTTTGCATATAAAAATGTATATGTAGAATATATATTGAATTTGCATAAAAAATGTCTCACAGCTTGAAAATTCTAATTAAAACTGAACCAAATGTATCTCTATGCCGTCTAACATTTAAATTGGTTAGTCTCTACTCAAACATCCTCTTCTGTGTGAAACTGTACCTCACCGACAATTGCCAAAAACCAAGCGATTTCCTTAGGGGTTGCAGAGGGGGGCGGGGGGGGGGAATGTGTCTCGGACGCCAAAACGAAAGGCGAAGGAGGCGTCAAATTAAGATTTTTTTTGTCTTTACATACAAAAATATATAAGTATGGAATTTGGTAAAAATGTCTCATAGCCAGAAAATTCGAAGGAAAACTAAATTAAATGCATCTCTATGCCTTCTGTCATTTAAATAGGTTAGCTTTTGCTTAAAAATCTCTTCAGTGTGAAATTGTACCCCTCACCGATAATTGCAAACGGCAACCGATTTCCCTAGGAATCGGTTTCCGTTCTCATCATTGCTAAGGAGACATGTGCCTTGGACGCCAGAACGAAAGGCGAAGGGGGCGCCAATTAAAATTTTGTTTGTTTTAATATATACTATAAAAAAAAGAATTTGAAACTAAGTGCACGATGTTGACCCGGATCTACATAAATTTAGCTTTTGTAACTATTAACAATTACTAAAGATATAAGTTAAGTTTAGAATTTTTACAGAATTTCATGCTATCAATGTAATGAAGGAGCGAATAAAATAAGTAAATTGATTATGTATATCAATTTGATAAAATCTAAATTAATGATTAAAATCAGTGTATGTTATATAATAAGATGTTGAAACAAAAGTTAGAAAGAAACTATTATAATGTCAAAGTAATCTTCCATGTTGAGGAAGTATAAAAGTGCAGCTAAGTCTGCTTGTTTCTTAATTTAATTAATTTTGTAAAGATGGTTTTCTTAATAACTTGCAAATAAATATGATTAATCGAGACATTATCTCAGTCTGTTTTATTTAGTGATAAGTTTATGTGTGTCACCTTTTCTAGGAGTATTTTCCTTGTAGCATATTTGTTACATTTTTCTTTTTGGGTTACAATTGATTTACAAGGAAAAACTTCTTATAGTCCTATTAAAATATTTCTAAAAGTTTTTTTTTGGGGGGGGGGGAGGCAAAGTTATTTTAAATTGAAATTTTGCGAAAAATTTATAAGTGATAGGGCCCTTGTAAATAATCACAATGCAAACTTATGTATTTATTTTAATTAACATTAAATAATTAACCTATTTAGAGCGACGGTTATATTTAATTATTTTTTATCTCGCGATGTCTTATCACTAGAATTTCTCTTGATGTATGATCACAATGATTTCTCATTTTAAGTAAATTAAATTGTACCAAAGTTACTTTAGGTGCGGTTAGAAAATGTTTGGATAGAGTATGTAAAATTTTAACCAGTTATAAAGAGTGTATTTATATCTATCCAGCAAACTGCAAAATTAAATGTATTTCGCTTATTAAAAAAAAATAATAATAAATAAATAAATAAAAAAACTTTTGTGTTGTTATATGTTACAGTGTCAGTATTAACCATTCAAAATGCATTAGGTCAATGTTTTGAGAATCTAAAGAAATTTTGTTCTATGATTTTCTTGGGGGGGGGGGGGGGGTGTAAAATCCGAGAACACTGTTTCCCACAGGCACAAAATATCATTTTATAACTAGTGCATGAAGCAAAAATATGAAATAATATAAAATACAACTCATGATTACCTTATTATTTTATAAGAAGCCCAAAAATAACTTTTATTAAGTTGGTAATACTTTATTATTGATTTTATTTTAAAAAAACCTACAAACTAAAATTTTTATCATTGCTAAATATTGTAAGAAATTGTTTTTTCAATGTAACTCTCAGAACCAAACTGCATTTTTTCACACCATTTTTTTTACCCGAACAGGTGCTCTTATTTTCAATTTTATAACTGAATAGACCCTATCAGTGATGACGTCACAGACAACTCAATTCCACATATTAGCCGAAAATGCGTTCCAAACAAACAACAGAGTGAAGAAAAAGATAGAGATGAAATAGCATGCAGCTACAATTGCAATCGCGAAATAGTTAAAAGGGTCACAATTCGGCCAAACAATTGTGGCTCGATATGGAAACTTCTAGTTTAGTAAATTCAATCCTTGTTCCACGTTCTTTTCTTTTTTTGAATGATTATATTGCAAGTGGTTTTGACGATTCAGAGCATCTTTAAAACACTCTGAACTCTATGCGTTTGTTTGGAACGTATTTGAATTTGATATGTCGAGTTGAGTTGCCTGTGACGTCACACTGATAGAGTCTATAGTATTTTCACTTTTCGATAAACTCAGAAATACTTTTAGAAGATTGTCAATTTGGCATTTCGAACTGAATTTCCGGGCGGTGATAGTGAGAGTGAGGCAAAAAAATTATCTCCTTGAGACAGTAGCCTGCCTTAAGATTTAATTCGTTTATGGAAAATAGAAATAAAAACATTTGATCATAAATCTCTTCAATAATCACGATTGCAAATGTCATGCTTTTAAGTTTAAAATTTAGTCAGAATATATGTTAGGAAGTTTTTTGTTGTTATGCAAGGAAAAAAAATATCTTTTCGAGAATCGGCTTGTCTGTTTAAATTCTTTATTTTCTGCGTTTGGCAACATATATTTTCTTTATATATTTACAAATTCATTTTCATTAGTATATATAATACAATGAAGATTTGAAACTAGAAAAGTCCTGAAAATTTTCACCATGATTTTCAATAATATATTCTAGTGTCTTCGGGATTTATTATTGTTATTATTCATCTTATTATTACTACTTTTTTTTTTTTTTTTTTTTTTTTTTTTTTATTTATTTCCAGTCCATATTTTCAATGAATCTTGTAGCAAAGAATATGAAAAATACTATTTTTTCTTTTAAAAGATATGTTTTCAAAAATAAATATTTTTGTAAATTACAAAGATGATTTAATTTTTTTTCTGTAAAATTTAAAACTTTTTAAAAAATTTAAAGAGAATTACATTTTTTAGAAAATATATCGATCTTCAAACATGATTAACATTTAAAATTTTTAAATTAAAATTTATATTTTTAAATCAAAATTGACTTTTTTTTTTGTATTATTTACCCATTATACGCAGCATAGGGTAAATCTTGCAATCGTTTTAAAAATCGAAAAAATTTTTTTTTGACGGATTTACATATTTTATTTACTGCAGATTCCGAAAAACATTTTTATTTCCAGAAAGAAAATTGCCGTCCGTCTGTGTGTTTGTAAATGCTCTATCTCTCGAACAAATTGAGATAGAGACTTGAAACTTTGTATGTTCTTAGTATGTAAGGATGGAACGAAGCCTATTTAATATCAGTAACCTCGATTATTCGGAACTATTTTTTTCGGACTCTCGAAAAATTCGTTCTGATGAAAGGTATATGAAGTTTTTTGAAATTTTGTATTTCAATGAGTGGATGTAAAAGGTAATAAAATAGCACAAATTTTGCATAAAGAATGAAGTCGATCGGATTATTAGTTTCCGAGATATTTGTAATCCCATTTTCCACATTCTTCGGTTTCTCATGACCCTGTATTTCAATTTCAATTCAAAGATATATTTTAATTGAAAATGAGACCCTTAATCCGACGCAGTAAATTGTTAGTTAATATGATTATTATTTTTGGAGTTATAAGGATGTTTCGGTTACACAATTCGGTACTACTTGAGTAGCTTGGCGTTTTATATAATTTGTCGAAATTGGTTCATCAGCAATTCATTAACTCCTTCCCGACGGGAGCCTTTTACGAAATTTTTAATGTTTGTCAACAATTTTGTAAAACAGAAATTTGTGCATTATTAAATCAGGAAAATGCTCCAATTAAATAAGGCAAATTTTACAGTAAAATTTTGCTGGCGCATATAAACAAGTATTCTTAAGTCTTTTTGCGGCACGTATACGTATCGCATTATATTTAATAGAGCATTACTATGTATATTAAAAATTTAAATATACGATTAAATTTTGTTTTGAAATTGCAATGCATTTTATAAATATTTCATACATGTTTTATTTTCATATATTATGCATATCCATGATGGGTAAGTATTACGGTGGCCCCCAATGGCTAGTTTTTTATTCATTTTATTTATTCATTCATTTCACATTTATTCATTCATTAACGGCTCTACATAAAAATTTAAGCGAAACAGATAAAATATGGACCATTTTCAATAGTTATGAAATTTCGCGAGAATAAAAATTATAAATGTGTTTCACGAACCGATACTAGTTTGACAAAATCACTATAGAAATTATAATATGCCCAGACTAGAGATCATATAATCGGACAATCATATCGTATCTGAGCACAAACTCAATTTCATAAGCAGAGTCATGCTGGACTGAGTCTTATGTATACATTATATGTTTTTTTTTTTTTTTTTTTTTTTTTTTTTTTTTTTATTTCCAGCATAGTTGAGTGAAAGCGAAACTGGATCTAGTTGTTTACAGTGGGACAAGCAATTATGTTTTAAAGAAAATTAATAGATTAATCGGGCTTCTAAACAAATGTAAAGGACCGGGCCAGCAAAAAAATTGAACGAACCTGCGTTCTGGATCGATAAAAAATGAAGCGGGCCTACCGGCCCGATATAAAGATCTCTACTGGGCCGATGAATCTGACTTTCGCAAGAATATGTATAATTGCGCATCACGAGCCGATGATAGTTTGACAATATCAATAAAGAATTGTACGAAGTGTCCAGCATAGAGATCGGCATCGGACAGTTATATGGCATCTGAATCAGGGCTTAATTTTTTTCAGCAGTCTTGTACCGGGCTAAGATCAGGCTTGCATTTTTTTACACTGTCGAGAAGGGACAAAACTAGGTTTAATTTTTCTCAGGGCAAGGAATATATGTTCTGTAAAAATGTTATTAACGATAATGAACGTATATTAATATAATCTTTATAAGTACAACTTAAGGTTACTCTCGAATTCCCAGCTCAACAACATGAAATTTGGCACACTTTCTGACACATTTTTCTTTATAAAGGCATAAAATTAACAGGCTGATGATTGAAGTAATTTGTAATCGATTAGCATTTAACCATTTTTTAAAATAAATAAATAACTTTTTGATTTATAACATATTCTAATCACTTGATCACAAGTTTTTCTTCTCCCTAGTACGATTGCGTCTGGAATTTCGATTCAAAATGCCAACTTTGGCAGTATTTTCTCAAATATTTTTTGTCTTTTACGAAAAATGGAAAATTCCATTCAATTACACAGTTTCTGAATAAGAACGTCTGCCAATTTTATGTGTTTTCGAAAAGAAATGAATTCAGAAATGTATCAGAAAGTAGCTAAATTGGATCAGAATAATAATTTACTGAAAAATTCGGGGGTCATCCATAAAATAATTTTTTCGTGGCTAGAAAGAAACAAAATATAATTATCCAAAAAGAACTATTACAAAAGATACAGCTATGTTTTAACTACAAATCCACATTAGAACCAACGGAATTAAAACGTTTGTCACAATGTGGGATAAGTTTTTGAGTCCAGTGTCATACAAGTCTGCCACCTGGGAATGGAGGCAGGAACTTGTTACAGTTGTCAACTCACGTCTCATCAACCGTTAAAATCTTGTTGAGGTATTCATTTCCTTCATCGTGATATCGCTACAGAAACATCAATGCTGCTTTCCCACGTTTGTTTTTGTGTTAAGGTGCAAGTTGATTAGGCACCCACTTGACGCACAGTTTCCAGATAAACAGGTTTTTCGAGGTGGTTTCCTGCAATGAGAATCTTTTTTGTGCTATTTAGAGCGATACCACGCTGAGGGCAACGAGTACTTCAACAGGATCCAGTCCGGGTAGTTATGTTTTGTTTCTTTTTTAATTCCGTGGAAAACTCGTTTTTTGACAACCCTTGCATTTCAAAATCTACTTTTTTTATAGTTTCAAAGGTTAGGATTTTTTTAAACAACTTTTTCTTTTAAATTCTAACCTACATCAAGTTTTATGAATCTTTATTTGAATATTGAAAAGTCTTAAATGTCTAAGCAATTATTAATGATGCTATTGAGTATTTTCAGGGTATTTTGTAAACGCATAGTAATTTAAAGTATACTGTAAAATTATCCAATTAATACTTATGTTTTTTCACTGATTTTTTGTACGAGCAGGACCTGGCTCTAAACTATGAAAATATAAACGGGCCGGGCTCGGGTGAAACTTTTAATACCCACGCCGGGCCGTGCTGAGCCCATACATGGAAATTCCTGTAAATGTAGACCTCTAGCATGTTCCACTGGAAGGACATGCTAAAGAGACGGTCACCACATGTACGAAATTTATTCTGCGAGCCATTTTTTGATCGACAATCATTTTCAGGGAATTTCTTTATCTCTCTTGGTCGTTTTCCTCCCTGTTTTAAAACATTGTGAACTCTTTGACAAAAAATGCAAATTTCTGTATGTTTTAGTTCTGCATTTCTTAATTAAAATTAAACCTTTTAAAGTTCCAAAATAAACGCTAAATAATTATTTAATAGACTTAATTTATGTTTGTTAGTTTTATGACGCCTACCAAAAGAAACTAGTCGTTGGGGGCCACCGTAATACTCACCCATCATGGATACGTATATGAAAATAAAACATGTGAAAACTATTTATACAATGCATAGCAATACATAAACAAAATTTAAATATTGTTAATATACATAGTAATGCTTTTTTAAAGAACTGTTGATGTACCAATTTCGACAAATTATATAAAACGCCAAACTACTCAAGTAGTACCGAACTGCGTAAAAGAAACATCCTTATAACTCCGAAAATAATAATTCTATTAACTAACAATTAACTGTGTCGGATTAAGCGTCTCATTTCCAATTAAAATATACCTCTGAATTGAAATTTGAATGAAATACAGGGTCATGAAAAATCGAAGAATGTGGAAAACAAGATTTCAAATATCTCGGCAACTAATAATCCGATCGACTTCGTTCTATATGCAAAATGTGTGTTATTTTATTGCCTTTTACGTCCATTCCTTAGAACAAAAAAATTCGAAAATTTTTATATACCTTTCATCAGAACGAATTTTTCGAGAGTCCGAAAAAAATAGTTCCGGATAATCGAGGTTGCTGATATTAAACAGGGTTCGTCCCATTCTTACATACTAACTACATACAAAATTTCAAGTCTCTATCTCAATTTGTTCGGGAGATAGAGCGTTTACAGACAGACAGACAGACGGACGGCAAAATTTTTTTTCTAAAAATATGTTTTTCGGAATCTCCACTATCTAAAACGTGTAAATCCGTCAAAAATTTTTTTTCGATTTTCAAAACGATTGCAAGACTTACCCTATACTACGTATGATGGGTAAGTAAAAGATTTTTTATTGCTTTTTTGGGGCTAAGGGGGGGGGGGGGGGCGTGCGCCAAATTGAAAATTTGCAAAGGGGCGCAGTTTTTACTCCGCTGGTGCCCCCACAAAAGTTTTGGTCACGCTACGCCTATGTCTCTGACCAATTAGATTACAAGATGGCAAAACCCGGTTGGGAAAAAAAAAATACGCCGCCGGTACAGTCTTGCCTTTGTCTCGATTCTGAACATAGTCTGTATGATTCTGCATGATATTATTTTTGAATCCGAATCAGGGGTGTAGTCGAAAAAATAACAGAGGATATAGGCTCTAACCAGAGGGTATACGTTTAAGGCAGAGGGTATACCCTAGAGTGTGTATATTATAGTTTTCTTGAGAAATAGAGGGTAAACGTTGTTTCTTTAAAAAATCCAGAAGGTATACGGCGTATACCCCCGTATACCCTCCACTACATCCCTGATCCGAATCCGAACTCAACACCAACGCTATCCAAATGATACTGACTTACTTCAAAATTCAGACACTAAAAATAAGATTATATAAGCAAATGAAACGCACTCCATACGTCTGACCTTCGTTATTGCCATCATTGGTGGATGATTTCTGAATTAAAAACTACTTTATACTCAATCAAAATTATGAAAAGAAATAGAAATTGGAATTACGTTTGATGCAGTTACCCAATTTTGCTAGTTTTGTTTGGTGCTGCCATCTACTCTTCCTAGTTAAAAACATATATATATACAGGGTGATTCATAAAAGATGGGCAGAACTTTAAGGGGTTATAGTACACTTAAATACAAATAATGTACAAATAATATTAAATAGGAGACTAAGGGTCCCAGACGTATTCCCAAGGAGATAGGGGGCATTAAAGTTTAGGGTCCGAAATTTCAAATGATTATAAAAAATGGAAAAATTGGTCGATTCGTTTGCGGTTTTTGCAAAAAATTTTCTTTATGCCAGTATTTTCTTGAAATAAAATTTTAAAGTTCAATTTCAAAAAATTCCGATAGGGGGGCGCTTTAGACTTTGGAGTAACAAACAACTATTTTTTAACGTTATTTTTTGTATTTCTTTAAATGATTTCGAAAGCTTAGACTTAAACTTAAATTTTGATCTAAAAATCTGAGTCCTAACGAGTAGTTAAGTAGCGTAAACTGAAATTTGAAATTTGAAACCCTTCTCCCCCCAGAACAAAAATCAGTTATTCCCGATCTTTGTGTCGTAGATTAGGCTCTAACTACTGCCGCGTTTTGCTAAAATTATTCTTTATGTCAGTATTTTGTTGAAAATAAATTTTAAAGAAAAGTTTCAAAAAATTCCGATAGAGGGCGCTTTAGACTTTGGAGTAACGAACAACTATTTTATACCGTTATTTTTTGTGTCTCATTAAATGCTTTCTAAAGCTTAGACTTAAACTTAAATTTTCAGCTCAAAATCTGAATCGCTGAGCGTGGTTCAGTAGCGAGGGGAGGGGGTTCAAATTTCAACTTCTGAACATAGTTCAGTTTGCACTACTTAACCATGCCCAACGAGTCTGTGCTGTGATACGAGGCAAAAATACAACTTTCGTCAAGGACTGCATAGGCGGAATTCACTCATAAAGGCACTGGCACAGTTGGAAACGTCGCTCATGCAAACGTTAAAGCTCCATTCCTGACGCTAGTCACCGGGTGAAGAAAGAGACAGAACGTATGCAAATGTCAAATGGGGAAGAAGAAGAACACGTATGCAAAATTTCGACACGATTCAGGCATAAAAACCACTGAACGGTGAGTCAAGTGTAAGTCGCTGTAGTAATGAATCGGAAGATGGTGCCCTTCACGAATAAGGAAAAGGCTGAGATGCATTTAATTTACGGAGCGGCAGATGGAAATGGTGCAGAGGCACAACGAATGTACGGAGAGCGATTTCCCAACAGGCGGTTGCCTAACCGCAAAACTTTCGAGCGCTTGCACAGACAGTTGTGTGAGACGGGATCATTTCTCGCTTCCCGGTCGAATGCAGGTCGTGCAAAAAAGGATGAATCAGTAGTTTTTGCAGAAGCCATTCTGGATGTAGTAGCGGCGCAGCCAAGTACAAGTACACGAACAGTGGCTAGGCAGGTGGATACCTCACAGTCCATGACTTGGAGGGTACTGAAGGATGAACATTTGCTCCCGTTTCATGTGCAACGAGTCCAGAAACTGTCTTCAGGGGATTATCCAAATCGTATTGAATTCGCCCGCTGGTTTCTGCAGCAGAACGCGCTAAATCCACATTTTGGACGAACTGTGCTTTTCACCGATGAATGTACCTTCACTCGTGAAGGTACATTTAACACACACAATGCACATGTATGGGCGGATGTCAATCCACATGCTACGTATCCACATGCTCATCAGAGACGCTTTTCCATCAATGTTTGGGCAGGAATCCTCGGAGACCACCTAATCGGACCGTACCTTCTTCCTGAACGCCTCAACGGTAAAACATACCTCACATTTCTGCAACATGTGCTGCCAGACCTGTTAAACGTTGTTCCTCCACGCATCCGGCGGGTCATGTGGTTCCAGCACGCTGGAGCGCCAGCCCATTACGTACGAGACGTCCGCAACTATCTGGACATCACATTTCCGAACAGATGGATTGGTCGAGGTGGTCCTGTTGCTTGGCCTGCTCGCTCGCCAGATCTTTCACCCCTCGATTTCTTTTTTTGGGGACAATTGAAGGCTCTTATGTATGAGACACCCATTGAATCCCCCGAGGAACTGGTCGCCAGACTTTCCGCCGCTGTAGGGGAAGTGCTCGAAAAGCCTGATGTTTTCGCGAATGTTCGCCGTTCCATTCTTCGCCGTTGTTCTGCGTGCATAACCTCTGGTGGTCACAATTTTGAACATTTATTGTAATTACATGTTAATAAATATGCTTTGGTAACATAATCCTAATTTGTGTCTTTTTACCTCGTATCACAGCACAGAATGTGTGGACATGGTAAACTGAACTGTGCTCAGGAGTAGAAATTTCAAACCCCTCTCCCCAGAAACTTAACCACGTCTAACGATTCAGATTTTGGGCTGAAAATTTAAGTCTAAGCTTTAGAAAGCATTTAATGCGACACAAAAAATAACGGTATAAAATAGTTGTTCGTTACTCCAAAGTCTAAAGCGCCCTCTATCGGAATTTTTTGAAACTTTTCTTTAAAATTTATTTTCAAGAAAATACTGACATAAAGAATAATTTTAGCAAAACGCGGCAGTAGTTAGAGCCTAATCTACGACACAAAGATCGGGAATAACTGATTTTTGTTCTGGGGGGAGAAGGGTTTCAAATTTCAAATTTCAGTTTACGCTACTTAACTACTCGTTAGGACTCAGATTTTTAGATCAAAATTTAAGTTTAAGTCTAAGCTTTCGAAATCATTTAAAGAAATACAAAAAATAACGTTAAAAAATAGTTGTTTGTTACTCCAAAGTCTAAAGCGCCCCCTATCGGCATTTTTTGAAATTGAACTTTAAAATTTTATTTCAAGAAAATACTGGCATAAAGAAAATCTTTTGCAAAAACCGCAAACGAATCGACCAATTTTTCCATTTTTTATAATCATTTGAAATTTCGGACCCTAAACTTTAATGCCCCCTATATCCTTGGGAATACGTCTGGGACCCTTAGTCTCCTATTTAATATTATTTGTCTTTAAGTGTACTATAACCCCTTAAAGTTCTGCCCATCTTTTATGAATCACCCTGTATATATATATATATATATATATATATATATATAATACCATTAAAAGTAGACAATATATATATATATAAATATTTAAAAGTTTAATCTATTTTTTAACTTTATAATCTATTTTCTACTTGAATAACCAATTCGATTAGATAGTTTCTGGACAGCAACATCTGCTAATTTTAAGCATTTCATAACGAAAATAAATTAAAATTTATGTCTTAAAGTTTCCCTTTTGGATTTGAGAACACCTTCTAGATAATCACGCTCACTCCCACTCCCGAATATTAAGTCTATGGGCAGGTTGTTTTCGAATTTTCCGTTTAAATTTAAATTATTTTTAGACGATTTTTGTTGCATAGAACAGCTGAACTTCATCTTTATAAGGGAAATTTTTTCTTTTTTCGATTTCGGTTGCAAATTTTTTTTAATAAAAATCTTTCTAGTTTCAAAACCGATTTCGGACGTGAAAGTATCTTTATTAAAAAAAAAAATAATCTGCAATCAAACTCGAGAAAATAAAAAATAGACTTCAGCTATCTTATGCAATAAAAATTATTAAAAATATTCAAATTTACACGAGAAATTCGAAAAAAACCTGCCCATTGGTTTAACATTACGAAAGAGAATTTTCAAGTGTGTGAAAAATCCCCTTAAAAATTTACAGGTTCGTAAAATAAGATTGATTTATATACAATAGATCCTCGTTAGCAGTTACTTTATGCTGGAACAAAATTATGAAAAAAAAAAAAAAAAAAAAAAAAAAAAAAAGATACAAATTGGAGGGTGTATTTCGATTCAAACTGCTTATTTTCCGATTTATTTTTGAATTCATTTTTGCTCTCAAATGCACCAAACTTTCAAAATCTCTTATTTAGAAAGTACACAAGGTGCCGTGATTGTCGATTCTTTGATAAATGCAGAAAATATTGCAAAAAAAGCAATCAAAAACGGCATTTCAAACTGATTTTTTCCAAGCGGGAGATACGGGAACGAAAAAAGGGTCATACTGATAAGGTAATTGTTTATAACTCAAATTCTAATAAATTGACTGTAAAAAGACATCACACGGCACCTCATACGCCCCTTCAAGAACAGAGCCCGATCAAGCTGAAGTTGGGCCCAGGTCCTGTTAAAAAATTGGGCCCCCTTACCTACCCATTTTCGGTGACACTTTCGCAAAAAAGAAGGTTTATTTGATGAGTTGACAAAGTTGTTTGGGTAAAAAGTGCCTAGGATAAAATCTTCTAAAAAATTTATTGAGAAATTATTCAGAATTTTTAAATTTTACACTTCATATTTTATAAAACAATATTATTTGAAAAGTATTTGATTAGAGGGAAAAAATCAGCCACATAATTTGTGGGCCCCTGAAATTGGTGGGCCCAGGGCCAAGGCCCCGGAGGCCCGTGCATTAATCAGGCCCTGTTCAAGAATCCCCTCAGCTAATTTCATGTTTCTACTTTTAAAACTGTGTCTGAAATTGCATCGCAAAATTTTGAGCTGTTGGAGGTGGAAAAGCGTTTTTTCGAATACACCCTTATGTAGCTACCCAATATTCCTATATTTGTTTGGTGCTGCCATCTACCGCTGATAATTTAAAACATAAAATATTTAAACATATAATCTATATTTATGTAGCTTTTATTACAAAAAGTAAAAAACTACCTATTTCAACCCTCCGGAGGAAAGGACTTCCAGAAAATTTCCGGAGGAAAGGACTTCCATATATTTTCAGAGATCATGACCCCCAGACCCCAAAACAACCTTCCGTTCAAAACTTGATATATACATATACAGTCGAGTCTCTCTATAACGAAACTCTATCTAACGAATTTTTCTATTTAACGAATTTTTTGTAGGAACAGTCAATTTTTTTCATGATTAAAATAAAATGATCTCCATGTAACGAAATATATATCGCCATTTAACGAATTTTTTTCAAAAATGTCCTTTCATATGTTCAGAAAACGCTTCAAATTATTTGTAGAATAAATTTTTTTCGTTGATTTCTGGTTTATATTTCATTGATGCATTCCTCTACCTTATTCTTTATGTCGAAAAAAAGGCATTCAATCTCCCCCCCCCCCCCAAAAAAAAACCCATCCTTTTTGCATGGTTACACTTGACTTTGTTTTAGCCAAGATGAGCATACGTTCTTGGTAAAGATTGAAACATTTTATTGCTATTGGAGCGATTTACAATAATCACAAAGCATCGTAAAAGAAAAACTATTCCATTGTCGTCTTGTAAATGTTGTTTGTTTCTTGTTTTGGATAGTAAGGCAGAAATAAGGAAGGAATAAGGGGGCAATTACAGATAAAGGCCGTTTTTTTTCGGCAGATTTTCATCTACGTAAACTAACTTTCATTACTTTTAAAGTTTAGAGTGGATGTTTGTTGTTTGTGGCAACTCGGAGCATTTTTTGTGGGAGAGATAATTTGAACGGAGAATTGCTACTAAATGTCATCTATGCTCGTATTATCTTCTATTGCATCTGCACAAAATCGCTTTTAGGATAAGCATAACTGTTTCTGTAAAGTAAATAATTTTGAAAATAAACAATAAGACGCTGAAAAAAAAAGGAAGTGGCGAAAACGCCCCAAAAACAATTCTATTTCAAAATTTAAACATCAAATGAAATTTTTTTTGCCGTTCTCTATTCAACGAATATACGAGTATACAACTATATAACAAGTTTTTTGACTGAACGATGGATTTCGTTATATAGAGACTCCAGTGTATATATATCTGATTTTTGTCATGCTCTAACTATTGTATTTATGAACCTAATTGAATGAAACTTGGTGTGTATATAGTAAGGTACCCTGGGGTAATAACGCCACGTTAAGGTTCTACCAATTTTCACGGCTCAGTTTTAGATTGGATTTTTCAAACAAATATATGATTTGATACAGCAACTCATTGACTATTTATATAAAAAAAATAATTTAACAGATATGTCTTCATAAAATGTAATGGCGTGATTTCTTGATCAATGCTATTTGGCGTTATTGCCCACCTATATAGGTAATAACGCCATGCAAACAAAACTATGAAATAAGATGGAGTAATTGCATGTAGATTGCCCAATTCAAAAAATACAAACTCTGCAAACCTAGAAATTGACAAATTGCATTCTAAGCTAGTGAAAATGTTCAATTTTTTGTGAAAGTGTCAGAAAAATAAAGGTGTGGTGTGTGTGTGTGGGGGGGGGGGGGGGAGGGGGAGGATGAGGCAAAAGAATATCAGACCGTGAGCTTCTTTTTGCTTAAAAAGGACCGCTTAAATAGAATTATTAGAAACATTGCACAGTTTTAACTGTGTTTATTCGAATCAGCATTTAGGATGTAGCTCGGCCACTGTAGGGAATCAACCGGGGTATCAATGCCAAGGATTGGCGTTATTACCCCATTATAGTTATTGCGCTGTACATTTTAAATTACAAATTATCTCGAGAAGATATCCAAAATCTTCAACAAAATTTCGAAAGTCCATGAAATGTACTACAAATTTATTTAATTAACAAAGTATTTCCGGATAAAAAAAATAGTCTTCACATCACAAAACGTATCTCGCAAATTTTAGATCCAGCGTTAATTTTAGTTGCTTGTAAAAACAATAAGACCTAAAAATGAAACAAATTAACTTGAAGCTGTTTTTTGCGATTTATATGACTCAAAACCCTTCTGCTCAGAGCACATGGGTGTCATTTACCAGCTTATTTCATAATTATGCATAATATTAGCACTTGGCGCTATTACCCAGCCTGACGTTATTACACCAGACCACCTTACATACTAGTGTCTCTATTAAGTTCGTTGGCCAACATAATCCGCCATCTTGTTTTAAAATCGCGACTATTAATTTTTTTTTTTTATTAAATTTAAAATTTTTAAAAAATGTGAAATTGAAAAAATATTTTTCTTTTATGTGTTTGACCTTGATACAAAAATTCCAAAGCATTTTTTGTATAGTCTATATTTTTAAACTGCTGAGCTATAGCACTTTTAATCTTTAGTGTGGCTGACATTTTGAAACGGTTTGATTTTTGTCACGTGATAACACGCGTATTTATGAACCGATTTGGATGTAACTTGGCGTGTATACTTAGTATGTACCGATGTCTGAACCGAGTTCGTTGACCAGTTACATCTGCTATCTTGTTTCATAAAGGTAACCATTTAAATTTATTTTAAAAATAAAAAAATTAGGAGTTAAAAAAAGATTGTTCGTCGGCCAACTTCATCTGCCACCTTGTTTCATGGAGTCCATTTGAGTATTTTTTTTTAATTTTAAATTTAAAATGATACACAAAAAATTAGAAATTCAAAAGGATTACTTTCTTATGTGTTTGACCTTGATCCAAAAATTCGGAATACTTTGAATTTCTAGTGTAGTTGACACTTATGATCTGATTTTTGTCACGCGATAATAATATAATAATAACCGCGATAATATTTACCGATTTGGATGTAACATACATCCAAAGAATACGTACACAGAATAAACAAATGTTTCGACCGAGTTCTATATAAAAATTTAATTTACATATTTTTACAACTAGAACTAGTTGCAACTTATGCTATCAAATATCAACTTATGCTATCAACTTATGATATCAACTTTTTTAATGAATTTTTGTAATTGGAAGTATCGGTCTAGGGGCAATATTTAAGGAGATAGCCTATTGCTTCGCTAATTATGACTCACCCTGTGTATGTATGCTATGTTAATAAATTTAAAGCATGTTCTTTCAAAAAAAAAAAAAAAAAAAAAAAAAAAAAAATAATAACAACGAATCTCCTTTTTTTCAATATTTTTTTAATAATTTGATAATTTATTCACGCAGTATTTATCTTTGAAAAAAGAAAAAAAAATGTAAGTGGTCATTTGTAAGTTTTTTACGAAAACTTTCTTCATCACTACCTTCTTCTAAATTTTCAAAATTTTTAAAACTTCCGAATCAATTTAAAAAATAAATGAAAAGAATATTGCCCAGTCAAACTGATGACATTGAGCTCACAGGCTAATTGCACATTACAGCTTTATATTTTCAAGGGTTAATTCCGTTCGAAAAATCAGAATACAGAAATCTGCATGAAAAACCCATTTATATCAATTAAGAGGACGGGCATAAGCCCCCCTTTTTCCCTCTTTATACTTATTCAATGATGACCTAATACTAATCACGGAGATGCCTCACCAGAATGATCCTAATAGCTAAATTTTAAACGAAAACTGATATTTTTGCATGAAAAAACCATTTATATAAATTAAGGGGAGAGGTATGAGCCCTTGTTCCCCCACTTGTACATATCGAATGAACTCCAAAAACTAATCAGGGAAGCACCTTATCAGAATGTACATATATCCAAAATTTCAAGTGAATCCGATAGTTTTATCATGAGTTATCCCGTTACGCACATACAGGACGGACGGATACATAAGCTCCCAGGCTTTGATAGCCTGTGAGCTAAAAACTTAGGCAAACGAGGTATTCCATAAATAAAAAAAATACTTGAATGAATAAAGTAACAGAAAATTTCCTCCTTTAAATAAAAGAGGAAAAACGAAAGTGAAACGGAGAATCCACACTTCCCGGGAACTTACTCCATCAGAATTAGGGGATACTGGAATTAAGAGGCTAAATCATTCATTTGAAAAGATCCGTTCGCTAATGCTAATCCTATGGAAGAAATTTATAAAAATATCTCGATTGCATTTCAATATTTTTAAATGACATTTTTTGCATTGGATAGCTGAGATCGATCTGTATGTAGGTCGTGTTTTATTTTTTTATTTTGTTTACAGATGCTTTTTACAAGGACACTTTTATATTTGGAACCGGTTTGGAAAGCGAAAGCACTTTGATAAAAAAATTTCTGCAGCCAAAATCGAAAAAGTAAAAAACGACTTGCATTGAGACCAATCTCAGCTATTCAATGCAAAAAAAAAAAAAAAAAAAAAAAAAAAAAAAAAAATCATTTAAAAATATTGAAATGCAACCGAGCTATCTTTATAAATTTCTTCCATAGGATTAGCATTAGCGAACGGGTCTTTTCAACTGATTGAAGTAGCCCCTTAAGAACCAGGTGGGGAAAAAAAAAAATCTGCAAACACAAGTGGTCGCATCGCCGTGCCTTAGACCAGTTTAAACTTTAGAATGCTGTAAAATGCTGAGAAAATGCAGGAATGACTAACAGCAAAGATCTTGAAGTTTTATTATAGATAGGTGTGGGCTATCAAGGTCAGTTACGCGAAATTTTGTTATCGTAATTTTAAGGGGAAACAAGTTCAGTGGCGCAGCCAAGGGTTCGGATTTGGGGTTAAAACCCCTCCCATAGCTAAGAAAGATAGCTATAATTGCCGCTTACATACGAATCAAAACCAAACTTAATATTTAAATGTTTTTGCATACTTTGGAATCCACCGCTTTATTGAATCTAATTTCATTTAATAAAATAATTCAATTAAATGGCAAAAAATTCTACTTAAAACTGTGAAAGTGCCTATTACATGGATTAGTTAAGTAAAAATTGGTTATTTGAACTAAATCAGTTATCTGAGACGTATTATGCTAAAAGAATGATGATTTCTTGCCACACAGATGCTCTTTGAGTTTAAGTATTATACAGTGAATATTCTAATTAGTAATGATTCTATTAACCGGCGATTCAAATAACCGACAAGCACCTCTGTATGAAACTTAACACCCCCCCCCCCCCTCGCTAGAACCGAATTCTGACTGTGCCACTGAACAAGTTACAGAAAGATAACGAATTTGGGCGTCTAAAAGAGCAACTTTTGACTATTGATGGGTTAAGGGTGTTTTTAAATCAAAAATGACAACTTTATGACTTATGTTTTAATTTATTTTTGTGCGGAAATGCATGAAATTAGCAGGTGTTATTGTTCAGAAACTAAACGAACTCATTTTCCCGTTTTATTCCCTCAAACACAACAGATTTTACAGAAAAACAGAAAATAATGTCAAAGTGGGTGTTTCGAACCAAATTTTTCGACGGAGTGTGTTATTTATGACGGCGTTTATTTGCACGAGGGATATGGGCCATAGCGGGAGTGTCCTCCGTAATGGTCTTTCTAAGGTAACCTAACCAGAACTTTACGCAAGGTTCGAAAAAAAAAAAAAACACTGAACACTTCGAACGGTTAGGTGGACGGGCGCGATTGGATTCGAACCCAGCACTTCTCGTATACCAGCTTCCAGAGCACAACCTCTCAGCCACTGGTGGGGCCATTTTTTTGATTGAAGCAGAACAGACAGTCAACGAAAGGAGAGAAAAAAAAAAAAAAGCCTTGTCACGTGATTAAAAACGCTTATCACTCGATGGGTAATTTATCAAAAAAATCAAAAACACAGTTCGATTCCAAATCGCTTCCACAGTCAGATCTTCCAATTTTATATCTTTGCGTTAAAAAGAAATGAATTTGTGAATGTATCATAACGTTTTGCGCTCGTTGAACAGAGCAGTTGAGAACAGCCTTAAAGATAGAGCAACACAAAGTAGTATTTCTTAAATACATTTTAATTTCATGAGTGAGCCCGTGCAGGAGTAATAGTCGGACTCCATTTTTTGCCGTATTCGGTTGAGTGCTGATTGCCAATTATCAGAACGGAAATTATAGGTAAAAAGTTTATTAAATCCAATAGATTTTTTAAATCACTAGATTTTAAAAGATTCACCTTTTATATAAACATTTTAATTAAAAATTTATTTTACTTAAGAAAGGTGTTATAATAATTAAAAATAAATGACATTGACATGTTTCGGATCCGTCTAATATTAGACGGATATTAGATTATTAGACGGATCCGAAACATGTCAATGTCATTTATTTTTAATTATTATAACACATTTCTTAAGTAAAATAAAATTTTTATTAAAAACGAAATTATCGGCCCTAAAGTGAGGGTGTACTCCCCGTGGGGGGGGGGGGGAGGGGATCTTTCTAAGGGAAACTAATCCGTATTTACACAAGGAAATCTAAGGTTTGAAGAACACAGAAAACGCCGAACGAACTAGTTCGACGGTCGCGATTGAGTTCGAACTGAGCAGGGCTAGAGAATACAAGGGCTAGGTCATCCCTTTGAGGTGATCTATGCCGCCTTGTGACTAGCTTTCCTCCCGACCGGAAACTCTGTGACGTCACTGTTTTCACGCTGGTCATTGAGTTGTACTTCGTTCTCAAGAGAATACATGGTATATTGAGTTTATTTTGTCTGTAACTGGTATATTTTACTTTTTCATACTAAGCAAACATTATCATTTTTTACATATGCATCTTATTCAGTCGCTACATGCCAAAATATGCATCGTAATAATAATAATAAAAAAAAAGGTAATCTTGCATGACTGTATCGTAATACAAAAGAAATTTTTTCTCCAGTTTGCACAAAAAATGTATAGTTAAACAAAAAATTTATACAAAGATGCAACAAAAAGTACATACCCCTCCCCACTTTCAAAGAAAAAAAACCCGCAAGAATATGCTATGATAATTTTTATTAAGCGATTTACAAAGAAAGCTCGAAACATAGATTATTGAGATTACCTGAAAAGGAAAAAGTTTTGTCTTCTGAGTCATTTTCTCGCTCTTTTCCAAAATATATTTATAAAACGAAGTTTTCGATGGATGGATTTTTATACAAACTTTTATTTATTCAACTTGATTTTTGTGCGTAAAGATGGAATTTTGTTATCGATTTTTAACCAACTAGATAAACTAGAATTATACAAATTACGCTCACAGTTTTATTTCTGATGACTATACAACATTTTAATATTTTTAAAATTTTGTTATAAATTAATATATTAATTTTAAAAATGCCTTGTTTTACTTTCAAGTTGCCCTATCTTAAAAAAAAAAAAAAAAAAAAAAAAAAAAAAAAAAAAACAGAACAAACATTACGCACCTTTTAATAAATCGGCTTGTTTCCTTTTTGTATAAGATGCAAAAAAAAATCACAAATTTTTCATAATGGAGTTAGTTCAGTGCCCATGCCGAATAAATGCATTATAGAGGGGGGGGGGGAAGAGATTTTGGGGGAAAAAATCTAGATGTGATTTTCAGGATAAACATTGAATATTTATAAAAGAAATTAAAAAAAAACTAATTTATATTTATCTAAATAGGAAATAGTTGCTAAAGAGGAATTAATCTTAATATATTTAATTCATTTCTTATTCATTTAATTCCTTTTTTCTTTTCTTTAAAAATCATCAAATTGCAATCATTTTATTTATATGTATAAATAGTGCAAATCTTACAGTCATAATAAAGTCTGAAAAACTAAACAAATTTAAATCTAATTTAAATAATATACATATTTTTTTTTTTTTATCTGAAATCTTATGCTATTGTTACATGAATTTAAAGTATTCCTTTTTATTTAACAAAACAATAGTTTAATGGAGTAGAAAAATGCGTGAAATGCAAGTTTTTAAATATTCCTCTAACTTTAATAAGTATGAAATACAAAAAGTGTTATAGCATATTTAAGAACAATATTTCTCCTTATTTAAATAAACTTTGTTAAAGTATTTAATAGTAATAATGACCAAGAAAGTTAATAAACAGAACGTAATAACTTAATGTAAATTGTAAAATACCCCTAACTTTTTATTTAACTAAGCAATACTTCAATAAATATGAAAAAATACTGAAATGCAAGCATTTAAATATTTCTTTAATTTTGAAGAGTGTGAAATACCAAAAAGTTGTTACGTATTTAGGAACAATATTTCTCCTTATTGTATATTTTTTTCCTTTAAATCATTCAACAGTAACATTGGTCATGAAAGTCAATAGTCATCATAACCAAACGCCCTAAATAGTGACAAACATAAAATTTCAAGTGTCATTTTAATATTTTTATGCAAAATAAACTCAATATGTTTAAATCCCATTTCTTTGTGCTGGCTCCTTCAGCCAGCGTGAAAATAACTACGTCATCACGGGTAACTTCCTGTTTCACTCCCTGAGGTCCGATGAACTAGCCCTTCTTTTCTCTAGCCCTGGAACTGAGTTCCTTTCGTCTATCAGCTTTGAGAGGAGAACCTCTCGGCCACTGGTGGGGTTATTTATAGAGTGATAAATGGGTGACTGGGCTCTTCTTTTCTTTAACATCTCCTATATTTCTAAAGTGTGTTTTGTTGTTTTTTAGACAGCTGATTATCTGCATGAGGGATATGGTGCGTAATGGATATCCTTGCGTAAATACGTCTAAGGGAACCTAACTCGTATTTACGCAAGGATATCCAAGGTTCGAAGAAGACCACGGAAAACTCCGACGGGCGCGATTGGGTTTGAACCCAATACCTCCTGTCTATCAATTTCGAGAGTAGAACCTGTCAGCCAAAGGTGGGGTTATTTGTAGAGTGATAAATTTACAACACCCGAAATACAGAGATGAATCTCACTTAAACTGTTTAGCTAAATTTCATTTATAAATATTTTAAAATCTAATTATAATACCACCTTCTCTATTTATCTCAGTTTCTGACATTTTAGGTACATGCACTTGTATCAGAGCCGTCCTTAGGGGTGTGCGACAGGTGCAGCCGTACACGGCTTCGCGCCTAGACGGGCCTCGCATTGACACAAAATATTTTTTCTTTAATTAAAAAAAAGAATGTATAACAGAAAATCTTTAATCTAGATTTATGATTTAGTTAACGAAATATTGTGGTTTTGTCATATAGTGTAGCTTATGTTGGAAGAGGGACTTTCATCATCAATTTCCCACGATTTCTTATGAAATTGGTTCAGTAGTTCCAGAAATTACTCCTACAAACACACAAACAGATGCTATTCTTTTATAATAGCTAGGGGATCGAACCTTGGATTCCCGGATCACAAAATATGCATAAAATTCATTCTTTTTTTTATTGATAGTACAGTAGATAAGATTATGTGAAGAGTCTTAAAGGAAAGGGCCTCGCAAAATCCTTGCACCGGGCCTCGCTAAGAGCCGTCTTCCATAAGAACGGCTCTGCTTGTAGTGGGTAGCTAATTTTTACAGTTTTAAAACAACCCCAAAATGCTTAATCGGTATCAGCGGCATCTATTGTTTGAAAGTCAAACTAAAAGCGAAAATCACAGTAAAAAACTTTTGGCATTCATTCCTCTCCTTTTATACTTAACCATCGAACCCCCAAAACTAATAAGAGATACGACTTATCGTAATGAACCTATATTCAAAATTCGAAGGAAATCTGATAATTCTGCAGAAAACTCTCTTATTTAATTTTCCAAGGAGTGGCCACCCATTCTCTCCTCTTTATTCTTTACCATTAAACCCCCAAACTATTCAGGGATTCGCCTTATCAGACAGAACCAAATCCAAAATTGAAGCAAATCGGACAATTTTATATAAAAACCCATTTATCTAATTTAGGGGGGGGGGGGTAATCATCTGTTATTTCATTTATACATAGCAAAAGAACCCGAAAACTAATCAGGAAAAGGTCTTATCAACGTACACCTATATTCAAAAATTGAAGCGAATGGGTTAATTCTGTATGAAAAACCCATTTAACTAAATTATAAAGGGTAGCTCCCATGTCCCCCTTTATACTTAACCAATGAATAACCAAAACAAATCAGGCAAGCGTCTTATCAAAATGAACCTATATCCAAAATTTGAAGCAAATCGGTAATTTCTATTTAAAAAACCCATTTACCTAAATTAAGAGGGTACCCTTATATTCTTCCCATTTTTATACTTAAGGGTGTTCTTAAATGAAAAAGGGCCACTTTGTGACACATGCATTAATTTATTTTTGCTCGGAAATGCATGAAAATAGCAGTTGTTGTTATTCAGAAACTGTCTAATTGCACTCAATTTTCTGTTTTTAAAAAAACACAATAGATTTTTCATAACAAGCGTTCAAAGTTGACGTTTTTGAGAACATTTCCCGACGAAAGCAGGAAAACCGGTCGAAAAGCAGGACAAATTCGGGTGATCATGTGATCGAAATAGCTTAGAACTGGATAGGTAATTTAACTATCATAAAATTGAAAATTAAGTTTGATTTGAAATCGCTTCCATAGTCAGGCATTCCAATGTTATATCCTTCCGTTAAAAAATGAATTTGTAAATGTGTCAAATCGTTTTGTGCTTGTTGAGCGGAGCAATTGAGAACAATTGAGAACACAAGCAACGTTGGAGATAACGAAAACAGTTTAAATTATTATCAAGAGATGGCAGCACTACAAACTCTAAAGAAATTTAGTAGATAATTCTAACGGGAGCCACTTGGTCTAAAGTTTCCAATAGGCCCAACAGGTACATTAAAAATGATTTTTCTCATTAAAAAAAAAAAAAAAAAAAAAAAAAAAAAAAAAGACTGCAAATTCTGTACATATGAGACTTTGTATCGAATGTTCTTTTTTTTATATATAAAATAGAGTCACATAATATACAAAATTTTCTTTATATATATAATTTTTTTTTTGATTGAGAAAAATTATTATGGTACTACTAGGTTATCCCGTCGACCAAAAAATTATCACCAAATTATAAGATTAAATGCCAATAATGGATGATCGTGAATGTCACATTCAATACGAGTCACGTGTTTAAAATGCCATTAAGTAATTTTTATTTCGACTTTTTATTTGTATTCTACTAATTATTTGTTTTTTCGTTATTTAAAATAAAATTATGTCAATATGTATAATTTGGCTGTTAGTTTCGCGATTTATATAATTTGGCGAAATTGGTCGACGGGATAACAGAGTAGTACTATTATTTTTAATGCACCAGTCGGATCCATTGAACTGGCCTAAGACACGAAGGGTTAAAGATGTCCGATTTACTGCTTAATTATATACAGAGTGTAGGTAAAAATAGTTTTCAAAGGTGTTATCACATCCAAACTAATTACTTTTTGACATGTTTCCAAAATTCATTATTGTCCGTAAACGCATGAAATTGGCAGACAGAATCTAATCAAAAACTATAAAAATAAAACATCCTTCCCAATTTTTTCCGAAAATTTTGCCATCATTGAGAACTTAATTTATGAACGCTAAAACGCTTAAACAAGGGAAAAAAAAAAAAAAAAAAAAAAAAAAGAAAAGAAAGGAAAAAACTTAGCATCATAGACAAAAATAACATTCAACGGAATCTGTAATTCATTTTTCGAAAAACTGAAAACTACTGTTTGATTTCTTTTTTCTTTTTTTAATAAACTTGAAATTTAGAATATGACTTACCCATCATACGTAGTATAGGGTAAGTCTTGCAATCGTTTTGAAAATCGAAACACATTTTTTGACGGATTTACACGTTTCAGATAGTGGAGATTCCGAAAAACATATTTTTAGAAAAAAAAAAATTTGCCGTCCGTCTGTCTGTCTGTGTGTCTGAAAAAGCTCTATCTCCCGAACAAATTGAGATACAGACTTGAAATTTTGTATGAACTTAGTATGTAAAAATGGGACAACGCCTATTTAATATCAGTAACCTCGATTGTCTAGAACTATTTTCTTCGGACTCTCGAAGAATTCGTTCTGATGAAAAATACATAAAAATTTTCAAATTTTTTTATTTTAAGGAATTGACATTAAAGGCAATAAAATGACACAAATTTTGCGTTAAAAACGAAGTCGATCGGATTATTAGTTGCCGAGATATTTGTAATCCTGTTTTCCACATTCTTCGATTTTTCATGACCCTGTATTTCATTCGAATTTCAATTCAGAGGTATATTTTAATTGAAAATGAAACACTTAATCCAACGCAGTAAACTGAGTTAATATGGTCATTAATTTTGGAGTTATAAGGATGTTTCTTTTACGCATTTTTACGGTACTACTTGAGTAGTTTAACATTTTATATAATCTGTCGAAATTGGTACACCAGCAATTCTTTAATAGAGCATTACTATGTATATTAACAATATTTAAATTTTGTTTTGGAATTGCGATGTATTTTATAAACAGTTTTCACATGTTTTATTTTCATATGCATATCCATGATAGCTAAGTATTACGGTGGCCCCCAACGACTAGTTTTTGATTTCAAGATAAAATGTCTTCAGATGATAATCATGATTAATGAAGCAACTTTGGAATTATTAAGTAAAATACTGAAACATATTACAATTCTAAAAGAGGGTACTTTTTTTTAAGGTTTTCATTTTGATTTAGTTTTCATTCAAATATTTTGTAGCAATATTTAGGCGGATTCTGCTAATTTTACCATTGTAAATAAGTAACGGGATCCGTGTAATATAAAGCACGTTTCATTTAGATATTAGTAAAGTACATTGGTAAGATATTTAAACATAATTTGCAGATTCTAGAAGAAATCATTTCTATTGTATATTATATTCTATGTATTAATAAATATTTTGTATGTACGTATTGCACTAAGTATATTGTATGAAAGAAAACAGTTTAAATTGTTATCAGAAGATGGCAGCACCAAAAACGCAAAAGGAATTCAGTAGATATTCTTTCAAGAGATCTAACGGGAGCCTTGGTCTAAAGTTTCCAATAGACTCAACAGAAAAAAAAAAAAAAAAAAAATTCTCATTTTCAAATTCAAAATGATTTTTCTCATTTAAAAAAGATTAAAATTCTGCACACATGTGACCTTATGTGGAATGCTCTATTTTTTATGGAAAAATTGATGTAATATTCAGAATTTTCTTTTTGAGAAATTTTTTAGTGCCTTTTTTTTATGGGAAAAATCATTTTGAATGTACCAGTCGGGTCCATTGGACTAAAGTGTAGCAAACGGAGGGGGAAAAGATGCCCGATTTACAGCTCGATCATTTATGGAGTGTAGGAGAAGATTGTTTTTAAAGGTGTTATCAAATCCAAACTGGTTACTTTTTCACATATTTTGGTATTCTTGTTCGCAAACGCATGGAATTGACAACAGTACCAGATTTACGGCAGGGCATTCGGGGCACAGGCCCAGGGCCCCATATACTGCTATTCTTTTTTTCAGTTATTGGCTAAAATTTAAGGTAGTTTTAATGTGCAATGAAATTTTACATTCCATTATATTCATATTGTATTTTTATAAAGTTGTATATTTTGTCTGAAACATCCATTTATTACTTTATTGTAGTAAATACTTTTACCTTTATCCTTCTATAGTAAAAAAAAACTAGCCTTAAAAGGAATGACTCCTGGAATGATGCTGATGTGGAAGATTTCCGGAACTAACGAATCCGGGTTGTCCACTCCTTCCATGAGTCGAATAGACCAATCAGGAAAGGACTCCGTCTATGCATCGCCGTATGGGTTACCATAAAGAGAGAAAAGGTTACGATCGCCAACAATCGCCAAGTTTGTCGCCAACTTGGCGATATATCGCCAAATTTGGCGACCAAAATTAGTTGTCAAAAGTGACGCCAACTTGGCGATAACTGTAATATTTCGCCAAATTTTTAATTTCTTTACAACACCAGTCGTTTGATACATCATTTGAGAGGTTTGCAACTGCTTATTCATATAATGGATGTCTTGTGTGTTATCCCCCATTCTGCTCCCCAGGGGGGACACATTTTTAATTTCTTTACAACACCAGTCGTGTTACACAAGATTTGAAAGGTCTGCAACTGCTTATTCATATTATGGATGTCTTGTGTGTCACCCCCACACTCTGCTCTCCCCAGGGGGGGGTCGCATTTTTAATTTCTTTACAACACCAGTTGTGTGACACATCATTTGAAAGGTCTGCAACTGCTTATTCATGTTATGGATGTGTTGTGTGTCATCCCCCACTCTCCCCCCCAGGGGGGCACATTTTTAACTTCTTTACAACACCAATTGTGTGACACATCATTTGAGAGGTCTGCAACTGCTTATTCATATTATGGATATCTTGTGTGTAACCCCCCCCCCCCTCTGCCCTCTGATGGCGCGCATTTTGTAATTTCTTTACAACACCAATTGTGTGACACATCATTTGAAAGGTCTGCAACTGTTTATTCATTTTATGGATGTCTTTTGTGTCGCCTCCCACTCTGCCCCCCAGGGAGGCACATTTTTAGTTTCTTTACAGCACCAGTCGTGTGACACATCATTTGAAAGGTCTGCTACTGCTTATTCATACCATGGGGTATTGGCGAGCGCAGCAAGCAGGGGTAGCCAATAATTTGGAATCGCGAAGCGATTACGCGGGGGGTTGGTGAGCATAGCGAGCAGGGGGGCAGGGCCCCCCTAGTCTCTTTAAAAATAAATTATATTTTTAATTCTTGTTCAATCCTAATCCTGTTATCAGGTTACTTGAGTGTTGCCATGCGCGTAGCTAAGGCGGGGGGGGGGGGGGCTGGGTGCCCGGGCATCCCCCCTCTCGCTAAAAAAAAAAAGAAGCCATGATTGTAACTATCATGGCATCATCGTCTTCTTTTGCTTGGTAAACTTGAATTCTGTTTATTTTGAAATTCTGTTTTAAGTAATGAAATGAAGCGGTTCTTGTTTCTCTCATTGGCTAGAAATTTGTCTTGAGAGACTCTGTTCAGTATTTCTGCTGCAACAATGACTTCTAGAGAAGAATGCATTCTAGTTCGACGTACTCTTTCTGTACTTTTCGTTCCATTCTGTTCTCCCTCACATGGATATTTATCGAACACAATCGTTAACTCTGATCCAAAATTTTTCTGGAGGTAAGAAATATAAATTTTAACAATAAATTTAAAAGAAAGATTTCGGGCCAAACTTACTTTATGAAGAAGGTATTCTCCATAAACAACCAAAAACTTATCTTTTTCAATGAGATCCAGACTCTCTAGTGGGATAAACGCACTGTAGAAGGAGATTTTGTTCGCTTTCTCATCCCTTCGTCGGAGAACAGAAAGATCGGATAGGGAGTAAGTTCATATGGTACACTGTAAAAAAAAAAGGGTCGATCTACTAAAAAAACTTTAGTGATCCTTGTAATTACTAAAAAATTTTTAATAATCTTAGTCGGTTACAAGAAAATCTGTAAGAATTACTAGAAAAAAGTTAGCAACGAATAGAGTTAATAGTTTTATATTTTTAATAGCTCTTACTAAAACTCAGTTGTTGTCGCCTTGATAGCATAGTGGTTATAGTAACGGACTCCAGGCTAAAAGGTCCCGGGTTCGAAACCTGTCACCGCCAAATACGCCCCGAATGTATGTAGTGTCTTGTTAATAAAGGGATTATGAAAATCCTGACGGAGCAGTAGCGATATTTGGTGCTGCCATCTATTGCGGTTTTCCCGAAAATCTTCCGCTCCAGAAGTCTGGATGCAGCTCGAAGTAAGCTCCTGCCCTTCGAGCCCACGTAATGGTTATTAAAAATAATTTAGGAGCTATTACTAAAATTTGCTTGGTGGCTCATACTAAAAAATTTTAAGTTAGTTTTACAAAAAATTCTTTTGTTCAGTTTACAAAAGAAATGCTTGTTTCGCTTGCAAAAAAAAAAAAAAAAAAAAAAAAAAAAAATGTAATGGTTACTAAAAAATTCTGTGGAATACAAATTTATTAAAAAATTCTTAGTAACCTCTTGAATTTTTTTTTTACAGTGTAGATTCTGCACGCCTTCATCATTCTGCTTCATTAAACAAACCCTTTAGAATAGAAGCAAAGGACGAGCGTTTCCGAATCTTAAACTGCTGACAACAGAAGACAAAGTTACTACCTTATCCTTTTTCTTAAATTTCATACTCTTGGAATTTTCACCAATAATTCTACTGACTCCTGCCTGTCCCACTTCTTCAGCCAAATGGCAATTAAAGGCAGCGCTAAAATTCCCACCAAAAAACCACCTCCAAAATTCCCACTGCTGATGGACACTACGAAATTACTTTCGGGGAAAGGATGGTGCATTGACAACTAATCTCGCAGTTTTTATGAATCACTACTCTCTCCCTTCGAAATTGTTTTTCTTATAGGGTTTCCAAAATTTGTGCTTCTTCCGCTTGCCCTTCTTAAAAATTTGACTTCTCATCTATCAATAGGTGTATTTAATTTTCATTGTTAGTGATGAAATTAAGTTTTTTGGGGTGGAAGGTGAAAAATAGGTCACTTTCTGTAAAGTTGAAAAAAGTGACATTTTCAAAAAACCATAGCTCGCTTAATAATGGGTTTAGAAAAACGTTCTTAGAACAAAATTTGTAGAAAATTTAATGTTCTTTCTTTTTTTAGTTAAGTATGGTACACAAAAAGTTTATAATTTTCAAGTTATAGGCGAAAAACTGAAAAAAGTCCCAAAATTTCGTGGTTTTTTGGCTTCACAAAGTTTAGCCTCGAGATATTTTGTTGGAAAACCATTAATTCTTATTACTAGCATCCCCATAAACACTTTAAAAACATAAAATCTTCTAGCAGAATTTTTGCATCTATCGGATAAATTACATTCTATAATACTACTATTCAACATCTACAATGAATATAGAATAACCCATAAAATAACAAAGTAAAACAAGACAAGAGGAGTTGGCAATATTGGAACAGTTACGAAGTATTGGAAATGTAGTATTTAGCTCGTTGTCAAGAGTAATACAAAAAAAAAAAAAAAAAAAAAACATTAATGACGATTAATTTCTGATTAGAAATCAGGATAAACCTAAAAATGATTTCTAAATTACCCAATAAATCGTAAATGCAAAATTTAATTCAATGAAAAATACTAGACATATATTAAGCCAATAATAACAGAATTAGCAAAGAGAAAAAACTCACATTATGCAATTGCCAACATGTGGGAGGAAAAAAAAAATCAAATTTGCAATCTCATTTCGTTAAGAGTTAAGAGATGACAGTTAACACCAGAATTAACACCAGAAACCAAATATATATATTTAATTATTAATTTGATTAAAAATAACTGTTACTAAAAATATTAAATAATTAAAATAATATTAAACAAAAATGTTATGAAATTAATGGAAATACGGTAATTATATTATAATGATAAAAAGCTTACAAATACACTATATTGCCATTGATTATGGGACACTTGCGATTTTAGACATTTTACTAAATATCTAGAAAAATACATGAGGAATCATCTCGAAACTCTTAGTGTATAAATATAATAGTATACGTCATACATCTCCGTAAAGATTTTTTACCGAAACGCCATAGGGGACCGTCAACAAATTAAAAAAGAATGAATATCTTTTGAATAACCCTGTCAAAACTAATGTAGCAAAAGCGCTCAAACTCTTGATTATGATTGAATGTCTTATTGTAATACACTGTGTTCATTTTTATGCAAATAGCATGCACACTCGCAGAGTAATTAAGGTTTTTATAAAAATGGTCCCAAATTTTTCCAAGTTTTTCCATTATAATTTTCAGAGTTCTTAATATAAAATATTTTTTTTTTTTTTTTTTTTTTTTTCAGAAAATATGACAAACAACATTGCACACAGTACCCTGTAATCAGAATTAAAAAATAATAAAAATTGTATGAAAAATGAGTAGGTTTACTATATGATTTTTTACTGCGCATGCGTCAAAGATATCAAACTTTCATTTGCATATTATGTTAGCTAAATGTATAGAGCAACTTTTGTAAAAGTCTCAAAATCATAGCTTGAAAATTCTGAAAGTAATCGTCTATAGAAAAAGGACAAAATCCGTTGTTTCCAAAATGAAGCAAAAAAATGAGGGATTTTATCCAAATGCAGTAGTACATCCCATATTGTGTATTCTATATTGACACTAATCAATGAATATATGGATACAACCCCTCTTGTTTTTGCTTCATTTTGAGAATAACGGATTTTCGACTTATTCAATTGACGATTATTGTCAGAATTTTCAAGTTATGATTTTGTGACTTTCACAAAAGTTGCTCTATACATTTAGCTAACATAATATGCGAACGAAATTTTGATATCGTTGACGCATGCGCAGTAAAAAATTATTTAGTAAACCAACTCATTTTTTATACAATTTTCATTATTTTTTAATTCTGATTACAGGGTACTGTGTGCAATGTTGTTTGTCATATTTTCTGAAAAAAAAATAATATTTTATATTAAGAACTCTGAAAATTATAAGGAAAAAACTTGGAAAAATTTGGGATCATTTTTATAAAAACCTTAATTACTCTGCGAGTATGCATGCTATTTGCATAAAAATAAACAAGGCTTATTACAATAAGGCATTCAATCACAATCTAGAGTTTGAGCGCTTTTGCTACATTAGTTTTGACAGGGTTATTCAAAAGATATTCATTCTTTTTTAATTTGTTGACGGTCCCCTTTGGAGTTTCGGGAAAAAATCTTCACGGAGATGTATGACTTATACTATTATATTTATACACTAAGAGTTTCGAGATGATTCCTCATGTATTTTTCTAGATATTTAGTAAAATGTCTAAAATCGCAAGTGTCCCATAATCAATGGCATTATAGTGTATATACAGGGTGTCCACTCTCAACGGTGGACAATGGCTAATTTCTAAACCGTTAGTAATAGACGTATAGTTCAAATTGCAAAAATGCTTTAAAAAAAGATAAAGAATTGTTTTTCAAACGATTTAGGTTAAAAAAAATTATTAAAAAATTACGAAAATTAACTTTTTATACGGTCTCTCAGTAATATTAGTGATATTCAGTAAAAATTTTCCATCACCCTATCAAGCAATACAAAAAAAGTCCCATTCATCTAACAACAAAATTGGCCGAGTAATGAAACTTTAAATTTCTTGACTTAAACCACTTTTCCGAAGCTGAAAACGAATGAGTTTTCAGGGAACATATACTAAGTACTCAAATTATTACAAAGGGCGTCCATTTCCAACGCTGTCCAATAGCTAATTCCTAAACCATTTGCCACAGACATATAGTTTCAATTACAAAAATTTTTTAAATGAGATAAAGGAATATTTTTAAAGCAATTTAACTGAAGGTTCTACCATATAAGTTTTACTGTATTGCCGTATAAGTTATATCAAGCATATTATCATATTATTATAATATAAGCCGTATTAAGTTATTGCCGTTTAATTATTATTAATTAACTTTTAGATTAGTTAAAATGGTTGAAGACGTGAGTTTTAAAATTCTCTTTATCGATAAAATTAAATTTTGGGAAATCGCGATTTTATTTTAAAAAGGTGTGTTATTTTGATAAGCTTTTATTTTGCTTAAAACATTCGTACGCATGTTTCCATAATTCAAAATTTCTATTCAAATGTTAATTCACTTCCAAATATCCGATCGAGGCTCAATTTGCACACTTATTTATATCCAATAACAATGTAATATTAATACAATTTTAGGTGCGTACCATTTATTTATTTTATAGGAATACACCAAATTCTGTTAGGTTAAGTAATCTAATAGAATTTTAAATATATGTCATTTTGTAACGAATTGTGACTATTGCTTTTCATAATTTATATTAACAAACTTTCTGTTATCATTTTACTTATATTTTTAGTACAAATTTTGCTTTAATATGTAATCATCAACATAAATTTAAAAATAATATTGTAAATGTCAATCGTTCAATGTTGTCAGTGTTCGTATTGTCAATGTTTAATGTTAAATTTTATTTCTTGCGTTTATTTTTATTTTTAGTAAATTTGTGACTAACCCCTAATTTACTGCAAAAAAAAAAAAAAAAAAAAAAAAAAAAAAAAAAAAAAAGGTTCACCTTTAAACAGCTATTACTCGGTTAGTTTTAACCGCAGAGGAATGGGACTTTTTTTGTATTACTTGTTAGAGTAGTGGTAAAAATTTACTAAATATCACTTATAGGACCGGGGGACCGTATAAAAATTTATTTTTCTTAATTTTTTTATAATTTTTTTTATTGACCTAAATCGCTTGAAAAATAATTCTTTACCGTTTTAAAAGCATTTTTGCAAGTAGAACTATATGTCTGTGACTAACGGTTTAGAAATTAGCCATTAACCACCGTTGAGAGTGGACACCCTGTATATCCAGGGTGTCCCTAAACAAATGGTATATACGCTAGGGGATGATAGAACATATCAAGACGAGTAATAGTAAATAGGAAACTAAGGGTCCCAAACGTTTTCCAAAGGAGATAGCCGCCATTAAAGTTTGGGGTTCAAAATTTAAAATACACATAAAAAACGGAAAAATTGGACGATTGTTTTGCGGTTTTCACTAAAATTATTCTTTATGTTGGTATTTTCTTGAAAATAAATTATAGAGATAAATTTCGAAAAATGCCGATAGAGGGTGCTTTAAACTTTGAAGTAATGAAAAACTATTTTTTGCCGTGATTTTTTGCATCTCATTAAATGGTTTCGTAAGCTTAGACTTAAACTTAAATTTTGAGCTGAAAATCTGAATAGTTGGAAGCGGTTAAGTAGCACAAACTTAACTGTATTCAGAGGGTTTAAATTTCAAATGATTATAAAAAACGGAAAAATTGGTCGATTGATTTGCGGTTTTCACTAAAACTATTCTTTATGTCGGTATTTTATTGAAATAATTATAAAGATAACTTTCAAAAAATGCCGATAGAGGGCGCTTTAAATTTTGGAGTAACGAACAACTACTTTTTACGTTATTTTTTGCATCTGATTAAATGTTTTCGTAAAATTAGGCTTAAACTCAAAATTTTGAGCTCAAAATCTGAATAGTTGGGAGTGGTTAAGTAGCACAAACTGAACTGTACTCAGAGGGTTCAAATTTCAAATGATAATAAAAAACGGAAAAATTGGTCGATTCGTTTGCGGTTTAAAATAAAACTATTCTTTAAGTCAGTATCTTCTTAAAAATGAATTTTAAAGATAAATTTCAAAAAAATCCGTTAGAAGGCGCCTTTAACTTCAGAGTAACCAACAACAAAATTTAACCGTTATTTTTTGTATCTAAATAAATGTTTTCCAAAACTTGTTAAATGTTTTCGAAATCTTAGATTTAAACTTAAATTTTGAACTCAAATTCTGAATCGTTGGGGGGGGGGGGGGTTAAGAAGCGTAAACTGAAGTGTGTTCAGGAGATGAAATTTATCCCCCCCCCCCCCTCGAACACAGTTCACTTTTGCGCTACTTGAACACTCGCAACGACTCAGAATTTGATCTCAAAATTTAAATCTAAGCATTTGAAAGCATGTAATGAGATTAAAAATAATAACGGTTAAAAATAGTTGTACGCTACTCCAATGTCTAAGGCGCCCTCTATCGGCATTTTGTGAAATTTATCTTTTAAATTTCTTATCAAGAAAACACTGATTTAAAGAGTAGTTTTAGCAAAAACCGCAAACAAATCGACTAATTTTTCCGTTTTTTTATAGTTTTCCTTTTCGTTTGAAATTTGAACCCTCTGAACACAGTTCAGTTTGTGCTACTTAACCACTCCCAACTATTCAGATTTTGAGCTCAAAATTAAGTTTAAATCTAAGCCTACGAAACCATTTAATGAGATGCAAAAAATAATGGCAAAAATAGTATTAGGATGGATAATTTCGTTAATCCAAAGTCTAAAGCGCCCTCTATCGACATTTTTTGAAATTCATCTTTGTAATTCATTTTCAATAAAATACCGACATAAAGAATAGTTTTAGTGAAAACCGCAAATCAATCGACCAATTTTTCCGTTTTTTATAATCATTTGAAATTTAAACCCTCTGAACACAGTTAAGTTTGTGCTACTTAACCGCTTCCAACTATTCAGATTTTGAGATCAAAATTTAAGTTTAAGTCTAAGCTTACGAAACCATTTAATGAGATGCAAAAAATCACGGCAAAAAATAGTTTTTCATTACTTCAAAGTCTAAAGCGCCCTCTATCGGCATTTTTCGAAATTTATCTTTATAATTTATTTTCAAGAAAATACCAACATAAATAATAATTTTAGTGAAAATCGCAAATCAATCGTCCAATTTTTCCGTTTTTTATGTGTATTTGAAATTTTGGACCCCAAACTTTAATGGTGGCTATCTCCTTTGGAAAACGTTCGGGACCCTTGGTTTCCTATTTACTATTACTGGTCTTGATGTGTTCTATCACCCCCTAGCGTATATACCATTTGTTTAGGGACACCCTATATATATATATATATATATATATATATATATATATATATATATATATATATATATGTCAATATTATAAAGGAAAGTGGTTTTGAGGTCTGGGGGTCATGATCGGCGACAATATACCAAAATTTTCTAGAAGTGCTTTCCTCCGGTCGGCTGCAATAGGTAGGTCTTTACTTTTTGTAATGAAAGCTGCCTGAAATGACCTTTTGAATATTACCATTACGCAATTTCAAATGATACTTGATATTTCCACTTAAAAATGAAACTAAAAAATTAAAGGGTAAAAATAAAAATAAAATAATAATAAAATAATAGAAAAAGCATAGAAATGGAACATACTCTTTAAAAAAATTTTCATACTTTACTTGTGTGTTTCACAGTTCTTAAAATTGCTTGAAATACATTTGCTTTAAACTTTTATTGTGAATATTTTATCTATTTAAAAAACTGTTCATTCGAATAAACATTCTCCGCGGATATCATTAACGGAGATCACGCCTACGCTATTCTCTTCTTAATTTTTAAACTGTCATTTGTAAAGAAAGCGGATTTAAAATATACCTACCTTTATCACAGCCTTTTCAAATAAATGTAAATTTCAAAATTAGTCGAAACCGTAAAGCTTTCAAATCTCAAGTGAATATGTTCAAGGATATCTTACTAAAGGCAAATGAAAAGTAAAATTTTAGCGAAATTTCGAAAGGGTAAATCTTTAAAGTCTCAAGCGAATATCTTGAAAGATGTTTTACTAAAGGCAAATGAAGAGTAAAATTTTAGCGAAACTTTCTTGTGCTTTAAGAGCCCACAATAGTCACAGAAAAAGTACGCAAAAAGACCCGGATGATTATGTAAAGTCTATGGGAGCGTTCTTTTCTAATATCTCGCTCAATTTTTAATATTTTTACATGATTTTTTTTGCATACGCTAGCTTAGGACGATCTACAACCGGACTAGTTTTTACTTTTTCGATTTTGCTCATATATTTTTTATATTACGATAGTTTCAATTTCAGAACCGGTTTAAACCGGTTTCGAAAAAGTAAAAACTAGCCCGGTTGTAGATCGTCCTAAGCTAGCCTATGCAAAAAAAAAAAAGAAAAAAAAAAAAAGAAAATCATGTAAAAACATTAAAATTTGAGCAAAATATTAGAAAAGAACGCTCGCATAGACTTTACATAATCATCCGGGTCTTTTTGCGTACTTTTTCTGTGACTATTGTGGGCTCTTAATAACAAAGCTTCAAAAAAAAAAAAAAAAAAAAAAAAAAAAAATGCTGATAAATAAAGATTGTAAATGTTATTTTAGTTACTAGTAACTTTAACTATTACAAAATTTAGGAGTTAAATATAATAAAACAAGTTTAAAAATTTATGCATGCGTACAGTTATGAAACACTTAGCAACACATTTTACATTAAGAAGAAATATTGTTTCATTCATTGTTTTAAAATTCGATAACAATTCAAACAAATGATGTTTTTCAGATATAAAATAAAATTTCTATTAAAATAACAAAATTAAAAAAAAGAAAAGAAAAAAAAGGGGAAAAAAGAATTATTTAATAATAATTGTAAATTGAAAATCTAGTTATGCACTGCACAGAACAACCTTGTCAAGAAAGTTCCAGCAGAAAAGAATGAAAGTACAATGCATAGTTTTAACTTCTACATTTTTTTATTGACCTATTTTGATCGAATTCAACTTTCCTTATATATTGCCCCTAGACCCATACTTCCAATTGCAAAAATTCATAAAAAAGATAAAATTTTTGATAAGATAAGTTGCAACTCCATTGGGGGGGGGGGGGGGGGTGTCTATTTTAAAAATTACAAAAATTACATTTTTATACGGCCCTTGTAGGATAAAAATTCGAGTTAGGAAAACTTTCTTTATCCAGTCCTGAATAAGACACAAAAAATTGCATATCTTCAAAAAATCATTGCATATCACAAAAAATTGCATATCTTCATATCTTCAAAATTCGCAGAGTTATAGCCGTTTAAATAATTCATCAGGTTTTAAGGGATTAGACACAAATTGAAATGCGCGCAATTCAAGAAACAATGTTACTTTTAAGTTCTAGGAAACATGTAAAAATCCATCTTTTGAGTTAGAATTTCTATTGCTTTTTCTTTTTTTGTGAAGGTTAGCCATATAATTTGCTAACAAAATCACATTCTAAAATTTCTCGTAAAATTTATAAAAAATGATTAGCACTCATATAGTATTAATTCAAATGATTAGTACTAATTTCAATGGGATAATTTAAAATCGTTATAACTCGAAATATTATTTATCGGATTTCAATTTCTTTCCATTTCATTAAAGATGAAAATCTAATTTTAGTTTTGTTCCACGGTTTTTTTCGATATTTATTTAAAAAATGATATAATTAAAATAAATCACATTTACAAAAGTAAATATTTTTTCAAATTTGCCGAAACAAAATGTAAAATAATCAAAAACGACATGTTTTATGTTTTTGCACTTTTTTCCTTCAACACGTCTAGACTTTTAATGATTTAAAGACGAGAAATCGTGTGTGTGTGTGTGTGGAAGGGGGAATTTTCATGCAGAAAAACGAATATAAAGTTTTAAATAAAGTTTGGCTCCTAATAAAATGTTTAAAGCTTTGTTTAAATTTGAAAGTGTAAAGTAACTCCTTTCTGTAGCTCAAACTGCCGAATTTTCACTTCCTTTCTGTACTGTTTAAATGTCCGCCAGTTATTTAAAACAATGCTTTTTCTAAGATGCGGATTAACTCTTTTTTATAAATTTAGCTCTCACAATTTCAGGCTTTTTATCGTCCTGGAAAGGCTGTTAAAAAAATCTGTATTTTGGGCCCACGCCAGGCTAGGACCGAGACGATACTTTTTTCTGAAGTTTCACCTGCCCGGCCTAACGTATTTTTTATAACGGAGGAGACTGCTTCCTTCTTCCTACACTGTGAAAAATAAATCTGTGAATTTACGATGAAACTACTGGCAGCAAAGTAGCCGAACTTTTACCGTTCCGTTAGTAGATTTCCGTTGTGGGAAATACAAGAAAGGAACACTCCGTTTGAAGAAGCAGTAACTTTCTGTTACAAAGTTTGCTTTTTAATGATAATAATTTAATATAATTTTTAAAATTAACGAATCGATTAATCGTCAAAGAGTTCGACATACCTGAGTGATTTTAAGTTGCTATAATATTTTACTTAATTATTATTATTTTGTATAATTTACTTCGCGCCGTCCAGAGGATCGAACGCGGGACCTTTTGACAGCAGAACAAATCCTTACTAACTGAGCCAAAGCTTCTGATGCCGGATTGTACAAAGTGTGTCTTTTATAAGTTAGTGGGAAAATCTGTTGTGCTTTTTAAAGATTTCCTTTCAAATATATTCCTTAGAATATTTGTAAACGGTTTATTTTATTTTATTTTAGACTGATGCATAATACTTATTATTCTTTAAAATCAATTTTAATTTTTTAAATAGTTTAAATAAAAAAAAATCCCTGTTTAAAATCACTATTTTTTTTTCTTTTTCTGAATGAATGAATGAATGAAAAACACTTTTTATCCATTTTTTACAAAAATAATGTTATAGACAATTTTTTGAAATTGTCGTAACTATATATTTATTTATATTTTGGCTAATTAATTAATTTTTTTAATAAAAAATAAGAGAAAAATTTAAAAGGGATTTTTTATATTTTCAATAGTTCATGACACCAGTGGGACCCGAACCCACAATCTGCTCACGAAGGCGATTAGCGGTGCGGTGCCTTGACCACTCGGCCATTCAGCCTCAGACCGAACGAAGTATCTCCGTTTTTTTATTCTATTTCTATCCGTTTCGTTATTTTCAGGAAATATGGTGGAATTTTCTGATTTTTAACGGAAAAAGCTTTTTTGTTGTGAAAAGGGAGTTTTTCTGTGAAATTCAGGAAAAAAAATATTCGTAAATTTCAGAATTTTTTTAACAGTGTAGGTATGCACTGCTCGAAATTTTAAATCTCAAAATCCATATTAAAATCTCTGTCTCTGACTGACCTAATACGTGCGCAAAATAAGTAAAATTTGGCTCAATGAAAATTTTTACGAAAAACACATAGATTTTGAAATCGCTTTTATTTTACCACCCCCCTCCTTAAAATTCTTTTTTTTTTAAGAATAGCATATTCAAAAGCAAATTAAATACAATAAATCCAGTGAAAAAAATCTGTCTATGATGGAATCCTGTCTTAAACGGCAATTTGTTGATCCATGTAAAATAAATATAATAATATCTAAGAAAAAAAAATTCCACTTAGACACCTCCTCAATGGGGCATTTGTCTATAACGCATTATTTCTTTCTTATTTGATTCCGTCTTAAAAGGTTTTACTGTATAACATTTATGAAAGTCTTCAACGCATCGAATATGGATTAATGATATTAAAGTATGAAACATTTCCATATAAATAGAGATTTATTGATAAAATAAATATATCACAGCCTTTAACATTTTAACATTTTTCTGGACCGGGCGAAACATTTTCCCCTATGGGTCAATTAGGGACCGGACGTAGATATTTCGACCCATGCAGACTCCAGTGCAGACTACCAATACATTATGAAAAGAAGTTTAGCTTTAAATCAAACTGCTGCTTTTTTATGTCCAAGTATCGGACATAATATATATACTGTCTTAAATAGACATTTAAGACAGTCCTTCTTGACATGATCCTTCCCCTTTAACATGATCTTCAGTCATGTTAAAGGGGACCCTTTAACATGATCCTTCAACATGATCAGACTCATGGTCATGTTGAAGGGTCATGGTCATGACTAAAGGTCAGACCCTTTAACATGATCCTTCAGTTGCTTTTAAAATAAGTGAAAACTCTTCGTTTACAGGCATGGTTAAGTGGTGTAAGTCACGAATTTTGGAGAACTTTGGATTTTATTATCTCTGTGAAGTTTTTAGATAGGAAGATGAAATTTTTTTTTGTTCAATTTCGGAATAGATAAGGAATAATTTTCTAATTGGAAATTTTGCCCTAGGGGGCCGTATAAAAATTTAATTTTCGTATTTTTTCAAATATACCCCCCCCCCCCCCCCCAATGGAGTTGCAACTTATCTTATCAAAAAATTCACCCTTTTCTTATGAATTTTTGCAATTGGAAGTATGGGTCTAGGGGCAATATTTAAGGAGATAGCCTATTGTTTCGATATTTATGAATCACCCTGTATAGCTCTGAAAATATTTTTTTCGATTTAAAGACTGATTATTTCAGTGTGTTTATCGAACCTTTCTCTATAAACTATCGATTTTCATATTTTTATATACCATAGTTTTATATCAGAGACTAATTGAATTTGAAGTTTGATGGAAATCTGTGCAATTGTTCCTAAGGTAGAGAGCTATTATGATAATCATGAAGAATGCCGGATAGCAGGGTCACCTGTTAAGCGATTTACACCAAAAGCTAAAGAATACCCATTTATATCACGGATTAATTGAATCTGATATTTGACGAAAATGCGTGCATTAGATCCACAGGTAGATCTATTGCGATAATCATGAATAATGCCGACTAGCAGCGTTACCTGTTGAGTGATTTATTACAAAACGTAATTAGAACTATATTATATCAAGAACTAACGGAATCTGAGTTTTATGAAAATTTGTGCATTCATTCTTGAGATATATCTATTGTCGAATTCGTGAAAAAGGCAGCATAGCAACACCACTTGTTGGACACCGAGAAAAAAAAATATACCGCCTTCATCTAGAATGAGTAGTTAGTCCCTTTCTGAATACCTAAACTAGAACTATAGATGTTCGAACTAAGCGAAAAGATTACACAACTAAACTGAATGGACGAAATGACCTAGCATTTGTAGTTTCTTGTTTTTTAGATGACAAAACGATATTGAATCGTTTCAGTACCGAGAAATTATCGCTTGATTTCGGGAATGGTTTTATAAACTAGAATTATAGTTACTAAATCAAACGTCTTGTGTTTGCATCGATTTGGAGAAATTTTTGAATAAGTTTGACAGTGAGAATATAAGAAAACGATCTTGAATTCCAGTAGGCGACTTTAGAACTCTTTAGCAAACGGAGCTAGAATTTATAAGGATGACATGGAACTATTTTTTCAAGAGCTACAATTTAGATTCTAGATGCCAGAACTGTATTTTTTTTCTCAGTGGACGATATGCACCGAAACTTAATCAGATCTATAGTTTATATCATGGTCTGACTGAATCTAAAGTTTTTTGAAATTCCGAGCATTGGTTTTTGAGATAGAGCGCCCATAAAATTTATTTTACATTATATACAGACAGACTCACATACAGAAATTTTGTAAAAACATATTTTTTGGAATCTCTGACTCGACCCTTAAAACGTGTAAATCCGTCGAAAGATTAGCTCGAAGAGTTTCATAATCCAATTATTCTACTAAAGATAGAAGAAAGTAATAAAAATAAAATAATAGTGCTGCTAATAAATAAAATAATAGAAAAAGCATAGAAATGGAATGTAACCTTCAAAAAGATTTTCATACTTATATGTATGTTTGACAGTTCTTAAAACTATTTGAAATACACATGCTTTAAACTTTTATTGCCAAGATTTTATCTATTTAAAAAACTACTCATTCCAGTGGTTCTAAATTCTCTGTGGATATCGTTAACGAAGAACACTCCTACAATTTCTCTTCTAAATCTCTTTAACTTTCATTTGAAAAGGAAACGGATTTAAAGTATATGCCTTAATCAGAGCCTTTTCAAATAAATGTGAATTTTAAAATTACTCGAAACCGTAAGGCTTTAAAGTCTCAGGCGAATATGTTGAAATATGTTTTACTAAAAGCAAATGAATAGTAAAATTTTAGCGAAATTTTCTTGTGTTTTTGTAACTAAGCTTAGACAAAAAAAAAAAAAAAAAAAAAAAAAAAAGGATGATAAATAAAGATACTGAATGTTATTGTAGTTACTCTTAAGTTCAACTATAATAAAATTTAGGAGTTAAATAATAATGAAGCAAGAACGAAAAATCATGCGTACGTAAAGTTATGAAACACTTCCAACATATTATCCAATAAAAGGAAATACTATTCAATTCTCTGCGTTATAATTTAATAACAAGTCAAGCAAATGACCTTTTTCAGATATGAAATAAAATCTCTTCTAAAATAATAAAATTTCGAAAAAAAAAATAGTGAAATTGAAAAGTTAGTTACCGAGCAACTTTGTCAAGAATGTTCCTGCAGAAAAGTGTGAAATTAAAATAGTTTTTAGTCCTACATTTTTTCATCTTACTATTTATTCTGATTTCAATCCTATAAACCTCTTAAAACAATTTTTACTTAAAAAAGGATTATTTAAGTGTGTTTATCGAACCTTATTTTTATAAAATTACCGATTTTCATGTTTTTTATGCCATAGTTTCTTTAATATTGATCTAGAAAGACACCCAGTTTCAACAAATTCGTTTGCGACGGCAACATCAGTTAATTTTGCAATAAATAAATAAATAAAAATAAAATAAATATAGGGATGTTAAACAAATGGCCTTTTGAATATTATCACTGCGCAATTTTAAATGACTCATATTTCCACTTACTGATGTAGCCTAAAAAATAAAAATAAAATAATTATGCTACTAATAATAAACTAATAGAAAAAAAAGAAAAGAAAAGAAAATAGAATTTACTTTTAAAAGGTTTTTTCATACTTACATGTATGTTTGACAGTTCTTAAAATCGTTTGAACTACATATGCTTTAAATTTTTATTCCGAGTATTTTATCTATTTAAAAAATTGTTCATGCGAATATTTCTAAATTCTCTGTGGATATCGTTAACGTAGAACACGCTTTGCACATTGCTCTTCTAAATTTCTTTAGCTTTTATTTGAAAAGGTAACAGATTTAAAATGTATACCTTTATCATAGCTTTTTCAAATAAATGAAAATTTAAAATTTAGTCGAAGCCGTGAAGCTTTAAAATCTCAAGCGAATATGTTGAAAAATATTTTACTAAAAGCAAACGAAAAGTAAAATTTTAAGCGAAATTTCCTTGTGATTTAGTAACTAAGCTCGGACAAAAAAAGAAGGATAAATAAATATACTAAATGTTATTTTAGATGCTAGTAAGATCAGCTGTTAGAAAATTTAGGAGCTAAATAATAATGAAACAAGAACGAAAAAGCATGCGTATTTATAGTTGTGAAACACTTTTCCAACACATTTTTCACTTAAAGGAAATATAATTCCATGCGCTGCGTTATAATTTGATAACAATTCAAACAAATGATCTTTTTCAGAAATGAAATAAAATCTCTCTTGAAGTAATGAAATTTTGAAAAACAATTAAAAAAAAATAATTAAAAAAATTACAGAAAAATTACTCAAATTAAAAAGCTAATTACACACTGCACCGAACAACCTGCTCAAGAATCTTCCTTCAGAAAAAAGTGAAATTAGAATACATAGTTTTTGGTTCTACATTTCCTTTATCGAACTATTTATGCTCATTTCAACTCTATGAACCTCTTAAAATAATTTCTCTATTTAATAAAAAGAATACTGCCCAGTTAAACTGATGACATTAAGCTCACAGGCTACGCATACTAATTGTACATTACAGCCTTATATTTTCAAGGGTTAATTCCGTTAGAAAAAGATTAAGAAGGGGAAAAACTCCCCTTTTATCTTTTTTATACTTAATCATTGAACTTCCTAAACTATCAAGGACATGCTTTATCATGCTTTATCAAAAATCTATATCCAAAATTCAGAACAAATCGGATAATTCTTAATAAAAACCCATTTAGCATTTATATAATTTCAGAAGTGTTATCCCCCTGTTTTATACTTAACCATTAAACTTCGAAAACTATTCAAAGATTTGAACGAAATCTGACAATTCTGCTTGAAAAACCCATTTATATAAATTAAGGGGAGGGGCATTAGAACCCCCGTTTCCCTTGATTATACTTATTCAATGAACACCTAATAACAGTCACAGAATCGCCTCTCAGAATGATCCTATACCTAAATTTTGCACAAAAACTGTTAATACTGCATGAAAAACCCATTTATATCAATTAAGGGGAGTGGCATAAGTCCCCCGTTCCCCCTCTTATACATATAGAATGAACTCCAAAAACTAATCAGGGAAGCGCCTTATCAGGATATACCTATATACAAAATTTCAAGTGGATTGGATATTTTTATCATGAGTTATCGCGTTACGCACGAACGAACATACATACAGAACGGACGGGCACATAAGCTCTCAGGCTATGCTAGCCTGTGAGCTAAAAACTGAGTATTTTAGTGTTTCTATCGAATTTTTCTCTGTAAAACTGCAAATTTTCTTACTTTTATATGCTATAGTTTCCTTAATATGGCCGAGAAAGACATCTAGTTACAACAAATTCATTTACGACGGCAGTATTAGTTACTTAAAAAAATAATAAAACAATAAATAAATAAAATCAAATAAAGTGATGTTAAACAAATGACTTTTTGAATATTATCATTCTGCAGTTTTACATGTTACTTGATATTTCCACTTACTAGAGTAACCAAAAAATTAAAAGATAAAAATAAAAATGAAACAATAATGCTACTAATAATCAAATAATAGAAAAAGCATAGAAATGGAATGTACACTTAAAAATATTTTTCATACTTACATGTACGTTTGATAGTTTTTAAAATCGCTAGTTAAATAACTCTTTGCTATAAAATAACAAGAAAGAAAAAATCACGCGTCAAGCGCAAATTATAAAGCACTTTCTAACACATTCAGAATAATGTAACAAAACTGCACCGTTAAAAAAAATAGAATATTACGTCTCATTCCATCATATGGAAATGTTCAAAACCTAATTTCTGTTGTTCCCTTCCCCATTTGGAAAATTATCCGAATTTTTTAACAATGATACAGAGATTAATCTATTAACCACATGCATTCCAAAATTTCGTTCATTTAAGATTTGAAAATTCCCCTTCAGCATTTTCTTCTAATAAAGAGAATAATATGCGAATATTTTTGAGCAGCCCTGTATATGAAGTATAGAATTTATGTATAAAGATTTATATACAAGAAACTAATTAAATTTAAAAGCGCATACCGAATTTTAAAACGTTATCTCCAGCAATTATTACTCAAAGACAGTACTGTAACCGATTTCTTTTGTGTGTTTCTGCAAGTTAATAATATAATAACAACCGGTAAGGCATGCTGACGTCACTGCGACGTTATTGTGAAGTCACACAGTGACTTTGTGACCATCGATTGTTGATGTGCCTTCACGTGACCTCGATGTGAAGTCACAGTGACTAAAATGTGAAGTCGTTATGGACGTTTTAGAGCTTGTTTGTAACATCACATTGTGACCACTTTGTGAAGTCACGGTGTGACAAATTTGTGAAAAATGTGTCATATGTGACTAATTTGACATTAACATCGGGACGAAACTGAAACAAAAGCGACGTTGTGATAAAAGTGTTTTTTAAAGTAAATAACATGTTTTGAAGAATTTTTGTAATTTTCTAAAGATTTTTAAGAAAGTCACATCTCAGTCACAACGTGACGTCACTGAGTGGTGGCATTTTGGTCACAGATGTGATGTGACCACAGTGACGTCACTGTGACCATGCATGCTATGAGGGAAAAAATGCTATGAATGCTCTGTTTTAAAGTGATCGTAGTGAAATTCAGTGATTTACACTGTTAAAAATCTTGTCCCAGTTTGAACCAAGTTTTGGTGCTCAGTAGCTGCGACTGTAAGATGGTGAAACCTTCAACCAACATTTCGAGCTCCAATTGAAGAATAGTTCCAATAGTTGGAGCGAGATTTAAATAGGATGCTTCAAATGTTGGTAAGTTATTTCACCATCTTATGATTGACTGCTACCAGAGATGGGCAGTATCGAAAATACATGTATTTGAAATACATTTTCAAAATACATTTGTATTTTGTATTTTGTATTTTAACCTCACTAAACGAAAGTATTTTGGTAATGTATTTTGAAATGTTTTTTTTAAGTATTTTGTATTTTGAAAATACATTTCATATTCAAAATACATTTCTGCAGGTTTCCAGTTGCTTCCTTGAAACCGCAGATGTAAAATTCATAAAAGAATAATACGAGCCTTCTGTTTTCTTTGTCTTATAGGGTTCGTTTCTGAAAGTTAATGCAAACATACTTTACAACTACTGATACGATAAGGATTAGAATCAATCTTTTGTTTTATTAAGGCATTTTTGCTGAACTGTTACAATTCTAAAGTTCTAGATTTTATAATTATAACGTTTCTAAGCGAACGACAAAAACTACTGTGTGATAAACAGGAAGAATTATTTAGATTTTTGCTGTGTCTAGTGTTTTTTAAAGAACCATATATAAAAAAAGTAATGTAGTAGTAGAGAAGAAATGTAATTTAATGTTTGTGTACGATTGCTGTACAAAGCCAAAGTTTGATTCTTTTTGAGTTTTGATTGTAAATGGAAGTTTTACAGATGAAAGTTTTTAATCAATGAGAATTTTTTTAATTGCAAAATTATCCCCCCTTTAGAAGAATATTTATGATTTTCAATATGCGGGAATGTGCATATATTTGTTTAGACTAAAATTTACAAAAGATTAATGAAACATTATTTTGTATTTTGTACAGATATACAAGCATAGAAATTTACACATTACTAATTGAGAAGTTATTTACGTATCCTGAGTATCCCGAGTATTTATGTATCAACCGAGATCAACGTTCATTGTTCAGAGAGTGTGTGTTAGAAATGTTTAACATTTAACTTTGCAAATTAATAAAAAAAAATCAATAAATGATTCTTTCAGAGAAAGCAGTGTTTTCATATTTAAATAGCAACAGGAATTTTTAATTTGCAATCATTATTTCATGTATAGCATACTTATGTTTAAATACATCTTTGCAATAAAACTGAAGGAAAATTACGTTATGAGTATTTAAAGTATTTTTAACAGCGCCGTGAGAAAGGGGGGAGGGAGAAGGGGACTGTTGTCCAGGCCGCAGAAATTGAGGGGGCGCCAAATTTATAGTACCAACGTTATTTTTGGCCTATTACAAGGAGAAGTTTTGGGTAGGAGGGGGGTGCGCCAAATTGAAACTTTGCCTGGGCGCAGTTTTTTTTTTTTTTTTTTTTTTTCGCACGGCTCTAAGTTTTTTTTAATGTAATGACTCATTCAAGATCGGAGGGTTTTCAAAACAGACCAAGACGAAAAATGATGCATTGAGAGAAGACATTTATTAAACACAAAAAAAAAACATGACTTTAAAAAAATAACTTAATAAACTTATTTGGTATCATAATACCACAAACGTTGTATTTCTACACATTATGATATTCCCAAGATTTAAGCGAAAATATTTAACATGTTTATTTAACATTCCTTTTTAAATTATTTCTTATTTATTATTCATGAGAAGAATGATTGTATTTGCGTAGTAGTGTTTGAGGCATTATCGAATTGTATTTTTAATAAACCGAATTACGTATTTATTATTATACATATTGGTGGAGGAAGGAGGCTGTACAATGCTTTTACATCTATGTGTTTATGTATACGTCCAAGAATAACTACTGAACTGCCGTTTCGAATTTTACTCACTCGCACTTTTTTTACTTTTCCGAATCTTTACAACAAAAAAGTATTGGATTCGTGAAAAAATTCGACTTCAGATTGTCGATGGATTTATATTTTTGAAGGTCCTGAACACTGACGGTTTTTAGGAAATGTCTACTTATGAGTTTATCAGTGTATGATGCAAATTTTGTGGGCCCTCTATCTTAAGAATTAATGCACAGAGTTTAATAAATTTTTAGATTCTGTTAGACATTTACATAAGTTATGTTAAATATTAGGTAATGGTGTAACTCTTCCAAAAGGTGCCGCTGATATGCTTCGTCTTTCACAATTTTCGCAAAAACTGTATCTCAAAAACTAGTGTACGGATTTTCATCAAATTTCTGATTCAGTTAGATGTTGACATAAGTTGTTGCCGATTAGGTTTTGGCGTGAATTGCTCAGCAGATAAGTGACCTTACTATGCTACATTTTTCACGATTTCTGCACTAGCTTTATCTCAAGTAGTAATGCATATATTCTCAACGAATTTCAGATTTAGTTTGATCTTAATATAAATCGCCACTAATTAAGTGTTGGTGCAAATCGTCCAGCAGGTGGCGCTGTTATGCTGCATTTTTCAAGATTTACAGTATTTTAACAAAACTAATGCACTAAATGTCACCAAACTTCATATTCTGTTATGTATTATTATTAACTATTACTTCCAATCACCGAAATTCAGTTTCGGCCTTTAAAACCTGCTCTGTCTATCCTTAATTATAAACTCTCCAAAAAGATATTTATGAAGTAATTTTCAATCTGAGAGTTTTTTTTCTTTTGAAGGCCTATTATAATTTCCAAGAATAATTTTGATTTATAGATTGTTTTGATAACACTTTACTCCTATGCTTAAAATGAAGCTGAATTATACCCAAGAAAGATATTATATTTTTGTATACATTTCAACATTTTATCTGTAAGTATTCTTCGTTTATTTTATAAAAAATATTTTCAAATAGATTGATTTGTTTTCTTTATCTTTCCTTTTGCTTCTTTATTTTGATAATTTATAATTTCAAAGAATTTAATCGGTGTTACAAAAACGCCTAACAGTTGCTTTGTGCAAGCACAAATGAGAGGTCTACACAGGCCGAAATTATTATGTCCGGTTTAAACCGAACAAAGACCCTTTTTGTTCGGCACATTCCGACACAAACCGAACCAGTATAAAGTTTCGATCCGTAGAAAAGAAATATTAACACAGTCTGATACAAAAAGTAAAATCCCGGAATTAGTCCGGCTCGATATAAAAGCTAAAAGTTCATCCAGGCCCTGTTCGTGCAAAAACTTGATTAGCCCGGATCAATTAAATTCACAGAAAACTTAAATTTCTGTGTCGATGTGGTTAAAAATCATCTTGTTCAAGGAATTCTAAACAAAAAAAAAAAAATATTTTTTTTCATGTTTTTAAAAGAAAGTCTATAGACTTTCTTTTAAAAAATCACTTTGAACTGCGATATTTAATTTTAAAATGAATATTTATTTATTTTTATGTAAATGTTTTTGTTATAATTAAGGCTGTTCTTAGTCAAAAAGGGCAACTTTATGACACATGTTTTAATTTATTTTTGTTTGGAAATGCATGAAGATAGAAGGTGGAGAAATCGCCACTCATTTTCACATAATTTGCAAGTACAATAAATTTTTCAGAAAATGATGTCAAAGTGGGCGTTTTGAATCGAATTTCCTCGCGAAAGAAGAATAACCACTGAAACTGGGGTGAAAATCGTGCTTGTCACGTGATCGAAATCATTATAACTCAACAGATAATTTATTGATACAAAAATGGAAAATTCAGATCGATTCCAAATCACTTCCATAATCAGGCCTTCCAATTTTATAACTTTCCGTTAAAAAATGGATTTTTAAATGTGTCAAAGCATTTGCACTTGTTGAGCAGAACAGATGAGAGCAGTCTTAATATCATTTTATGCCTTGGAAACTTAAAAATCGAAAAATGCTATACAGTAAAATTTTCTGAGAAGCTTTCGCACAGGATAGGAAAAAAAATAGATTACAGACAAGTTTATTTCTTAGCAGGGACGAGGAAGTAGCTTGTTGTAAATGTATCATATTCTTTTTTCTTGTTATCAAACTTATTTTGCATGAATCAACACATTTCCTGTTTAAGACAGAATCTATAGACAGATTCATTTTCAGAGTTCCCTTTGCTTCCCTTTGTCACTTTAATTTTATTATCCAGAAATATACTTAATAGTCATAAAGAATAATAATAATTGTAATGGTAAAATTATAGCAATTTAAAAACACGTACATTAAAAAAAAAAAAAAAAAAAAAAAAAAAAATGTCGGGTCGGGCTAGATTTTACTGATTTTTCCCATAGGCTGGAATGAGCCAATGGTTTTCATACGGGCTGGATCGGGATCTATACTAATATTTTTGACTACCGCAATTAGTTCTCTAGGAAAAAAATGAAACCCGATCCCGATCCGATCTGGAAGGAATTAGTCAAGCCCGAATCTGCAGAAACAAGTAAAGCCAGGTCCCGAAAAAGTGATGACGAGGCCCATCTGAGTTTATCTTTCTGAAAAAATAAATAAAAATAAACCCGATACCCGACCCGGACAGGCCCGGAACGACTGAAAAACAGGTCCGGTCAGGCCTGACAGGACTGTCGGGATTAAAATTGGCCAGCTAACTTTGTCGGACACATCTAATCTAATCTCATATACATCTCATATACAAAACATCTAATCTCATATAATTTTTTTTTTTTCAAATGTATTTTGTATTTTGAATGTATTTTCAAAATACATGTATTTTGTATTTTGAACTTTTTCAATTTGAAAAGTATTTTGTATTTTGTATTTTAGATTCTAAAACTAATGTATTTTATATTTTGTATCGAAAATGATTTTTCGGTGTATTTTGCCCAACTCTGACTGCTACTGATCATGAAAATTTCGTTCAAACTAGAGCAAAATTTTTAACCGTTTATATCAGTTTCAATACATTTGAGATAGCATAATGTCATTAAAATACTCTCCGAAAGATGTTTCTCCATATACCATAATGTAACCGAATTCTTTTGAGTGCCCCGGTAAAGAAACTATTAATCGTACATATACTTATTATGCAATATCAAACATGCTTTGGTGACCCTAAATAAGCCTTACCAACTGCATGAAAAACCAAGTATATTTATAGAAATTAGAGCGTGGGTAGACGGACAAACACTCCGAAAGTATGAGCACTTTTCAACTTTGTTGCTTCAACTTTGTTAAAATGCTAGAAATGGCCCTCAATTAAAACTTTTGAGCGACTAATTTTCAGTTTTTGTTGTACAGAATGAAAAAAAAAAAAAAAAAAGACGGGAGCATTTTTTTAAGTGCAGTTTTTCGATTAAAACATGATTTATATAACTTCTGTTAAAAAGCCATAACAAAAATATATTTGTAAGTGGAAAACAAATGACAAATAAAATATAGGGAAAAAAATCAGGCGTAATATAAATTGGAATAAATGGACGAAAAAGAATTTTGCTTGATTTTTCTTTAGAAAAGCAAAATGACTGTTTCTTTTGTTTAGGATTGTTTTTCCGTAAATAAGACTTGAAATAAATGAACTTTTGTATTTTTAACATTTTTAGAACTCCTAAGAATCAGCTGTTTTATCCATCATTTCTAATTCGATTTAATGGTTGCTGGAGAAGTTTATTGAAAACTAGCTGACCCGCCCGGTGTTGCCCGGGTCCGTACTAACAATATTAAACGAACTTGAAATTTGTATGATTTTATCATTAACTGGAAGCATGGAGAAATGCATTGTCTGAAATACGTCGCAGCTGACTTTGTGAAAAATCGATTTTAAAAACAACAACTAATATTAAGCTCTAAAAATACTTAAAATGAGCAATGAGAAACACGGGAGGGAACATGTATCTAACGATTGCTTTAGTTTCGTGTTAAAGTGTTGATATTTACCCGTAAAAATCACTGTTAAATCACGTAACTAATTATTTTTTAGCATAGAAATCCCAAGTGAGATATTTTGAATTTCAACCTAATTATATCACTCTTAAATCCGACTACACCATGAATGAAATCGATACGCGATGATAAAAGATTGGTATATAGTATTATAATTTCAGAGCCATTTAACAAAAGTGTATATTTTTAATGAAAGCATGCGTAATGTTGACTCTGTGGACAAATTCCTAACAGTAATTTTTTGTACCGTAACCATAATCTGTCTGTAACTTAACTGCGACTTAACAGGACCCTACCGTAACTTAAATATAACATAAATGTAACCTAGCCGTCACTTAATTGTAACCTAATCTTATTCTAACCATCACATAAATGCAATTTAACTTTAAACTAACTTTAAATTAACCGTGATCTAACTGTAACCTAACGTGAAATTAAATAAAATCAAAGACTTACCGTAATGTAATTGCAACATAATCGCAACCCAAATGTTACCTAACTATTCGTGGAGTTAATGTCCATGGAAATTATTTTGTCTTCGGATTTGGTTATGATTCATTAGAATATTTTCGTCGGGTTCAGATTTGGTTCGATTCAGGTTTCAGGTATTTTTTGAAATTCGATTCTAATGTTCGGGTCGGATTCATGTCCATGGAAATTATTTTGCCTTGCTTGGATCTAGTTATGTTTCTGTGAAATAATTTTGTCGGGAACAGATTTGGTTCAATTCAGATTTCGGCTTTTTCTTCAAATGCAATTTTTGGATTCGGGTTTTCTTGCGTGTTCACGGACATTATTCTGCCTTGTTCGAATAAATACATGCTTCACTGGAATATTTTTATCAAGTTCATTTCAGATTTCGAGATTTTTTCAAAGAAATATTTTAGGTTCAGATTTTGTTCATGTGCATGGAAATTTTGTCTTATTCGGATCCTGTTACGGTTCTTTGGAATATTTTTGGCATGTTCAGATTTGGTTCGATTCAAATTTCAGGTATTTTTTCAAATAGAGTTTTTAGGTTCGAATCTCGTTCATGTCCACGGAAATTATTTTATCATACTCGAGTCCAGTTATGACTCTTTCTAATATTTTGATCGGATTCAGATGTGGTTTGAGTCAAATTTCAGGTTTTTTTCAAATCGGATTTTTTAGGTTCGAGTCGGGTTTATGTCCATGGGAATTATTTAGTCTTGCTCGGATCGGGTTATAGTTCTTTGGAATACTTTTATCGGGTTCAGATTTGGTTCAATTAAGATTTCGGGTTTTTTTTTCAAATGGAACTTTTGGGTTCGGGTCTTCTTGCGTGTTCACGAAAATTATTCTGTCTTGTTCGAATAAGGAGATGCTTCACTGGAATATTTTTGCCAAGTTCAGATTTGGTTCAGTTCAGATTTCGCGATTTTATTAAAGAAATTTTTCGGGTTCGAATTGGATTCATGTCCATGGAAATATTTTGTCTTGTTCGGATCCGGTTGCGGTTCTTTGAAATAGTTTTGTCAGATTCAGATTAGGCTCGATTCAAATTTCAGGTATTTTTTCTAATGGAAGTTTTAGGTTCGTATCGGGTTCATGTCCATGGAAATTATTTAGTCTTACTCTAATCCGGTTATGGTCCTTTCGAATATTTTGGTTGAATTTAGATGTGGTTTGGGTGAAATTTCAGAATTTTTCAAATAGAATTTTTTAGGTTTGGGTCGGGTTTATGACCACGGAAAGTATTTTGTCTTGCTGGTATCGGGTTATAGTTCTCTGGAATATTTTTATCGGTTTCAGATTTTGTTCGGGTCATATTTAGAGTTTTTTTAAAGACAATATTTAGGTTCAGTTTTCATGCCCACTAAAATTATTTTTCCTTGTTTGGATCGGGTTATGCTTCATTTGAACATTTTTATGGGATTGAGATTTGGTTCGGGTCAGTTATCAAATCCATAGTTTTTTTTTTTTTCAAACAGAATTTTTAGGTTCGGGTCGGGTTTATACTCACGGAAATTTTGTCTATCACGGATCAGAGTGTGGTCTGTTTTCTTCTGGTTGGGATCGGGTTATGTGTTAATTAGTCTAAACATTAAGGTTATAATCAGTTTTGCTACTATTCTTTTTATGGTTATTTCTGATAAATAATTTACTTTGCTATTTGATAATTTTTTATGGTGTATGAATCGTTTGCGGATTCGAACAATTGTACGCCAAACAGCTATATATTGTTTTAAAACCAAATTAAAGCCGTAATTTAATTTTAAATTGAATAGAATACATTTAAATTTTATCAATGATGAAAAAAATAAACTCCTAGAAAAGTGTTGTGTGATTTTTTTTTTACTGCAACACAGCTAATGACTCATACATTCTAATGATCGAAATGTCAAAGATCTGCGTACAACCCCACAGTAAAAAGAAATTGAGTGGAAGTATAATGTCTTGGGCTGACGCCAAAAATATAACCCTAAAATCCGCTACATTAAGTCAAAATCAGCACCAACAAAACCATGTGCTTTGACACGCCGATCAATTCAAACTGGTTTAAAACCGTATTTCTTTGTTTTTTAGCTCACAGGCTATCATAGCCTGAGAGCTTATGTACCCGTCCGTTCTGTATGTATGTACGTAACGCGATAACTCATGATAAAAATATCCGATCCACTTGAAATTTTGTATGTAGGTATATCCTGACAAGGCGCTTCCCTGATTAGTTTTTGGAGTTCATTCGATATGTATAAGAGGGGGAACGGGGGGCTCATGCCCCCCGTTAGTTGATATAGATGGGATTTTCATGCAGAATTAAGTTTTCAAAATTTAGATTAGGATCATTCTGATGAGGCGATTCCGTGACTGTTATTAGGTGTTCATTGATTAAGTATAAATAGGGGGAACAGGGGTTCTAATGCCCCCCCCGTTAGTTGATATAAATGGGATTTTCATGCAGAATTAAGTTTTCAAAATTTAGATTAGGATCATTCTGATGAGGCGATTCCGTGACTGTTATTAGGTGTTCATTGAATAAGTATAAATAGGGGGAACAGGGGTTCTAATGCCCCCCCCCCCGTTAGTTGATATAAATGGGATTTTCATGCAGAATTAAGTTTTCGTTCAAAATTTAGATTAGGATCATTCTGATGAGGCGATTCGTGACTGTTATTAGGTGTTCATTGAATAAGTATAAATAGGGGGAACAGGGGTTCTAATGCCCCCCCCCCGTTAGTTGATATAAATGGGATTTTCATGCAGAATTAAGTTTTCGTTCAAAATTTAGATTAGGATCATTCTGATGAGGCGATTCCGTGACTGTTATTAGGTGTTCATTGAATAAGTATAAATAGGGGGAACAGGGGCTCTAATCCCCCCCCCGTTAGTTGATATAAATGGGATTTTCATGCAGAATTAATTTTCGTTCAAAATTTAGATTAGGATCATTCTGATGAGGCGGTTCCGTGACTGTTATTAGGTGTTCATTGAATAAGTATAAATAAGGGGAACAGGGGTTCTAATGTCCCCCCCCCCCTTAATTTATATAAATGGGTTTTTCAAGCAGAATTTTCAGATTTCGTTCAAATCTCTGAATAGTTTTGGAAGTTTAATGGTTAAGTATAAAAGAGGGGGATAACTCTTTTTAAATTATATAAATGCTAAATGGGTTTTTATTAAGAATTATCTAATTTGCTCTGAATTTTGGATATAGATTTTTTATATGATAAAGCATGTCTTTGATAGTATAGGAGGTTCAATGATTAAGTATAAAAAAAGAGAAAAGGGGAGAGCTGTTTCCCCTTCTTAATTTTTTTTTTCGAACGGAATTAACCCTTGAAAATATAAAGCTTTAATGTGCAATTAGTATTTGTAGCCTGTGAGCTCAATGCCTTCAGTTTAACTGGGCAGTATTCTTTATTACCTTTTAAACTGTTATTGAATAGATGACTAAAATTTCGTTTAAAAAATAACGTTTTGTACCATTATTGACTGTAATACACGATCGGAATGCATAAAAGGTATAAATATATCAATCATAGGCAAGAATTATGTGATTATTTTTATCATATGACTTTGAAATATTAATATAGAAGCATCATTTAAAATTTTGCTTGAAAAGTTAACATTCTTTCGTTAATATCTTAAAATCGTCTGCACTCTGAAATCTAGATTTTAGACTAATATTTGTTATTTAAGTTTTCGCGCATGATTTTAAAAGAATGTTTTCATAAATATATTTTATATATTGACATAGAATTATTAATATGTTGTTAAATCATAAACATTTTTCATCGACGTTATAAAGTATTAAAAAGTTCTGAAAAAAAAGAAAACTTTTAGTAATACAATTTTTAATTCAAATCAAATGTTTTCAATATTTTATCTAATTTTATTTTGACATTTAATTATTTCGAATTTATCAATTTCAATTATTTTAAAAGCAAAAATTTTTTTAAAATAAATAATATAATAGAAAAAAGACCATTTTAAAAAATTACTATTTCTTCGTAAAATATGATTCAGCTGTAATTCATTTCTTTCAATTCGTCTTATTAATACAAAATCCCTTCCACATGCTTTTGTTTGGGACATTAAAATTTGAGCGATAAATGGTTTAATTCCAACCCTTTTTTCGGTTTACTTCACCACCACCTATCTTTTTCCTCCATGGTTTACAACCGCTGTGATAAAAAATCATCATTTAAACTGACAGTTTGCCAGTCTATGAATTTTAAAGGTCTGTTCCAGTTTTTTAATTATTCATGCGAAAATTTTATGCAACCAACCAACCATAACTAAATGAAGGTAAAGAAAGAAGAAAAAAGGCGATTTTTTATGAGTGTGATCTTTAGAATTTAATTAATTACTCAGTTAATAAATAGAATTTCGAAATTCTGAAGCTCAGGTGCATCAGGAGAGATTTGGAGCTACTCTCAAAAAAATTTTTGAGCCTCGTACATGCTGTAGATTTTGCTAGCCATCGCAGACACACACACACACACACACACACACACACACACACAGACAGAGCGTTTTGTTCTTTTATTAATATAGACTTTGTGTATTGTGTGAACGTGAAAAATACTGATATAAAAAAGTAAATTGATCATTAGTATGCTTTTAGTAGTAAATAAAAGTTATTCTAGGTAAAAATTGAATCGAAAAGCACAATTAGATTAGTCCATCTCCAGTCTCTTAGACGATTTTTAAAAGTTATTTAAATCTTGAATTCCGAAGAGAATGACATAATGTTGAGTTTTTGCAATCAACTTTCACACTTTAAATTTATAGTTATGGTAAGTTGATATTGGTGTTTGTTCAAAGCAAGTGTTTAAGATCGAAACCTGCAATTGACTTTTTTCTGTAATCTTCTGAGTTTAGACATAAAACGAAAAAAAAACGAAACTGTGCGTTTCTTAATTATGTAAATACACAGCACCTATAGTCTCCGTTCGTCTGTCCCTCTGTCCGTCCGACTGTCCGCATATAACAATGCAAAAGCTACCCCACAGAATGGATTGCACTTGAAAATGTATAATTATTAAATAATTTTGCGGAGTCATTTCAAATTGTATGAAAATCGGATGTATAGTTAAAATGCAGGGACAATTAAAAGAAATCTGTTACATTATGGTCAATGGGATTAAACAGTTTCTAGTGCATAATGATATTACATTTTTTCGAACATAAGAAAATTGATGTACATGTATGAAATATATACTTAAATATTCATTCTGTCCAATCTGTGGTGCAAAGAATATCTTTTATTAATTTACAGGGACACGCAAAAATATTTTATTAGATAACGTTATAGAGCGAAACATAATTTGGTGTGTGTTTTAATGGTCACTGGAGAAGTTTATTGGAAACATTGTGCTTTGCGTGAACGTGAAATACCAATGTAAAAAGCAAATTGATTGTTAGAGCTGTATCACACGGAGAAAGATTTTTCAGCAAGCATTTCACAAAACACGATTGCTCATTTTGCTGCTTGTTCGGTAAACAGGTTTTTCAAACTTCTCGCAGGGTTATTTAGTTTCTCGCTCCGCTCCTATTGGTCAGTTGATCAGCGCTGAATGAATCGCCAATATTTTCCATGCAATGCGGTAAATGTTCGGTAAGCAAAAACAGCGAGCGAATTCTCCCCCATATCAAGGTCAGGCAACTTTTTGCTCGCTGTAATGTTGTGTTGGGGAAAAAGTTCGGCGAATAGGGCACGTGTGATACCGCTATTAAGATGCTTTTAGTAGAAAATAAAAGTTATTCCAGATCAGGGCCGTAACTATAAACTTGGGGGCCCCGGGGCAAAACCTCCGGGGGGGCCCCCAGGGAGGGCAAATTGAAACTTTGCCCTGGGCATAGTTTCTTTTCTCGCACACCGTTGTTTAAATGTGCATAGTATGATAAGCCCAAAAATGACTAAAAATGTAGAATTGGACAACTCTACTCGGCAGGCACTTGGCGGCGACACCATTTTTGCCGATCCCACTGAAGTTAGCATAGGAAAGAAAATACAGACTTCTGATTGGTTGAATACTTTAAAGAGCATTTTATTTAGGTTCATTTTTGAGTATATGTAACTTAATCATGCGTTTCTGTTTAAAAACCTTTTGAAAGATGGATTGTGATAATTTTTTTTTCGATTTTATGTATTTATTAATAGACCAGTTGACCCATCCGGCATTGCCCGGGACACGTTATGATAATTTTAAGCAAACAATTAACACTTTAGATCTACAATTAGTCAAAATTAAGCATAGGATATGAATTATTCGTTAAATAATATTTTAAAGAAATGCATAAAAAAATGAGTAAATGCTTTAAAAAAGGCCTTTGGACCTCAATAAAAACATCAGGGTGTAGGTCCTAAAATAAGAGTCCAAAATTCAACTTTAAATTTAAGCATTGAGAAGGTTTGATAATAAGTGGGTGAAATATGCATGGAGAACAAAAATTTCAAGGTGCCTGAGCCGAGCCCATAGGGAGTCTCAGGCTTTTAAATGGAATGTAAGAACATGGGAATAACTAAGTGAAAAAATAGTTCCAAAAATGAAGATTGGATTAAGAGAGGGCAGTTTAATAGCAATTTATGGTACAAAATCTTCAAGGGGCCAGGAACTTATTTCGCATGTAGTTGGGTATAAAATATTTTTTGTAGTTATTAAAGTAATGGAAGGACGCTAAAGCAATGTGAAAGAAAACTGCAAGCAATCCGGATCATTTTTAAAGAAATTACACCAACGACCCCAAGAACGTTATTAATATTCAAAATTGGTGGTAGCTAGACTATGGCGGTTTCTTAGTAGCTGATGGATATAAGAAGTTGTTTAAAAAAAGGAGTTAATTGAACCATTTTAAAAGGGATTTATAATAAGGGCCCAAAAAGGACAACTGACAGCTAAAAAGAGGGCCCTAACAGGAAAACATGTTAAAATATCTTAGTTACTTAGCTCTTTAGATCTACAATTAGTCAAAATTAATCATAGGGTATGAATTATTCATTTTAATAATATTTTATCGAAATGCACAAATTGATTCGGAAAATGTTTAAAAAAAAGTCCTAGCCGCGGATGAAAATATGAGAATCTTGTCCCTGAAAGAAGAGTCCAAGACTCAAATTTAAAAAATTTGCACTGAGAAGGGGATAAATTTAAAGAGTGAAGTATGTTTGCCTCACAAAATGCTCAGGGGCCCTAGACTGAGCCCTATGATTCCACAGGAGGTTAAAGTGTCTTATATGAAATGTCAAAACATTAAAATATCTAAATGAATAAAGAATCTTAAAAATGAAGATCGGATTAAAAGGAAACAATTTATTAACAATTTATTATTACAAAAACTTCAACGGGCCCCAAGGGGCCAGGAATTTATTTTGCATGTAGTTGGGTATAAAGATATTTTTGTAGTTATTAAAATGATGGAAAGACGCTATAACTATGTTAAATAAAATTGAAAGCAATTCGGTTCATGTTTAAAGAAGCTGCATCAAGGGCCTCAAGAAAGCAATTGACAAACAAAATTAATGGTAGCTGAAGTCTGAGAAATTCTTTTGTCGTTCATGTAATAAATAGAGAGAGGACATAAAAAATTGATAGAAAAAAAAGCTAGTGAATTGGACCATTTTTAAGGGAGCTATAAGATGGGGCCCTGTAGGGACCAACTGACAGTTAAAACCAGGACCCTAATATGAAACCATGTTACAATATTTTAGTACATAGCGCTTTAGAGCTTTAATTAGTCAAAATTAAGCATATAGTAGGAAATATTCTTTGGAATGATATAATTTTTTAAATGTACCAATTGATTGGGCAAATGTTTAAAAAGGGGCCCTAGGGTCCAAATAAAAACATCAGGTTTTCTGGATTGGTCCTGAAAGAAGAGTCCCAGGCAACTTTAAAATTTTGCACTAAAAAGATCAGAAATATAGGAAGTGAAATATGTTTATTTCACAAAATGTTGAGGGGCCCTGGGATGAACCATATGATTCACAGGGGAACACAGTGTCTTGTATAGAATGTCAAAACATTAAAACATCTAAATGAATAAAGAATCCTAAAAATGAAGATCAGATTAAAAGGAAGCAATTTATTATTACAAAAACTTCAAGGGGGTCTGTACCGGGCCCCAAAGGGCCAGGAAATTATTTCGCATGTAGTTGGGTATAAAAATATTTGTGTAGTTATTAAAATAATGGGAAGACGCTAAAACTATGTTGAATAAAATTGAAAGCAATTTGGATCATTTTTTAAAGAAGCTGCACCAAGGGCTCCAAGAAAGCGATTAATGTTCATAAATAGTGGTAGCTGAAGTCTAAAAATTTTTTTTGTTGTTCATGTCGTAGTTGGAGGACCTAAAAAGTTGTTAAAAAAAGCTAGTGAATCAGGCCATTTTTAAGGGAGCTATGATAGAGGGCCCCATAGGGGCCAACTGACAAATACAATCAGGGCCCTAACATGAAAACATGTTAAAATGTTTTAGTACATAACGCTTTAGACCTTTAATTAGTCAAAATTAAGCATAGAGTATAAATTATTTGCAAGAATAATATATTTTTTAAATGCACCAATTGTTTGGGTAAGCGCTAAAAAAGGGGCCCCATGGCCCGAATAAAAATTTCAGGGTGTTGGTCCTGACACAAGAGTCCAAGATTCAGCTTTAAAAATTTGCACTAAAAAGGTGAGAAATTTAGGGAGTGAAAAATGTTTAGCGCACAAAAAGATCAAGAGGTCCTGGGTCGGCCCTATGATTATCTAGGGGGGCTTTATGGGGGCCCTAGGGAGTCTTATATGGAATGTAAAAATTTTAAAATATCTAAATGGAACAGGTATCCCAAAAATGAAGATCGAAATTAATGGAAGCAATTTATTAACAATTTACTATCACAAAGACTAAAAAGGGCTTTAAACGGACCCCAAGAGTCCAAGGTCATAACTGAAGAGTAAACAGGCGAAAATATCTAAAAGAAAAAAGGAACCACAAAACGGAAAAGATTAGATAAAAAGGAATCAAGCTATTAACAATTTGGCGCATAAAAATTGTAAGGGGCCCATGGCCCTGGCCCTTAAAATATTAAAAGTCTGAGCCTCAGATAGATCAGGACCTGTCTTGGATTATCTTCACCTAAAATTTCAGACTACTGTGTGCGATAGATTTTGCTAACCATCGCAGTCACACACTCACATACACATACGCAGACATGCACAAACAGAGTGTTTTGTTAACTTATTAGTATAGATAAGAAAGATTTTCTAGAATTTTTTAGATGCTTTTTATATTATTCAGTCGATTAGAAGTCCATATTTTTTCTTCCTTATACTAGCTTCGGAGGGATCAGCAAACATGCTGGCGCGACATGACACATTCGACTCGACATTTTGCTGTCTGCTGTAGAACTCCTTTTGCATGCGAAGCGTAAGGAGTGTATCGACAGACAAGCAAAAACAGCTATTCTAGCACTTTGATTTTTTTTTCTTATTACTAACTTTTAGGTATGCGCTGGCCATTTTATAGGAACTTAGACTAGAAACTAAAATCAATAGTTTTTTTAACCATCAGTTTGGGGCCCCTCAGGCTTGGGGGCCCCGGGGCAGTGCCCCGGCTGCCCCGGCGGTAGTTACGGCCCTGTTCCAGATATAAATGAAATAGAAAAACATAGTTAAATTATTCCATCTTCAGTCTCTCAAATAGTTTTAAAGAGCCAATTTAATTCAGTAGAGAATGACATAATATTGAGGTTTGTAATCAGCATTTAAATTTATTATTACTATAGTATATAAATTAAGTTAAAATAAATTATAAGTGATAATATTAAATTAAAAGTTATATTAAGTAACTTTTCCTTTTATGTGGGTTGTTTTCCCGTAAATAAATCTTGAAATAAGTGAACTTCTGTCTTTTTAACACTTTTAGAGCTCCTGAGAATTAACTGTTTTATCCATCAAATCTAATTTGATTTCAGGGTCGCTGGAGAAGTTTATTGGAAACATTGGTGTATTGTGTGAACGTGAATTATATTATTTAAAAAGGAAATTGATTGTTAAGATGCTTTTAGTACAAAATAAAAGTTATTCTAGGTAAAAATGGAATAGAAAAGCATAGTAAAAAATATTGCATTTTTAGTCTCTTAATTTAAAAAAAAAAAAAAACATTTATAACTTAAATTACAAAGAGAATGACATAATGTTGAGTTTGTAATCAACATTAAATGTATTATTATCATTAGTTAATATGCTGTTTTTCAATTTAAAAGTTACAACATGAAGTGAAGTATTCTAAAAAATTTTGGATTTCTAATTCATGGATGCACATTGCAATTTCTCAAACACAAAAATTAACACATTTTGGAACATATTATCCCCAAATTCATAACACATTAATATGTTGTGAAGCATTTTAATGTGTTGCGATTGTGTTCTTAATATATTGCATAAGTGTTGCTCTCTAGAAATGTGTTCTAAAAATAATGTTTTCAATTGTCTTGAAATAGTGTTGTAAATAGTGTTGATGAAAATTGTTTTTGAAAATGTGCTGCATAACACTTTGTCTCCAAACTAACAACACATTGTAAACACCTCACAATTTAGAACAATATAAAACAACACATATAAAACACTTTCAAAACATTTTCAACGTAGTGCTTTTAAAATTACACACTTTTAAAAGTGAATTTTCGGAAATATGTTTTGAAAACACATTTTTTCCTCTTGTAATTTTTAACAACACTTTATGCTCAATCTTTATATTACGTACAACACATTCACAACACAATCGAAAACGATTTTAGTTAGAAGTGTTGATTTTTTATGTTCAGTTAGTGTTCCTAAAGTGTTTCACATGTTTGCAGTGTAATTGCAATATTTTGATTGAAACATGATTTATATGACATGTGTTAAGAAATTACAACATATTGAATGTCTAAGGGTGAAACAAATGACAAATCGAATAATCCGAAGGGAAAAAAATCAGGCGTAATATAATTTGAAATAAATGGAGAGAAAGGAAATTTTTTTTTAAGAAGATCAAAATAACTTTTTCCCTTTTTTTAGGATTGTTTTCCTGTAAATAAGACATGAAATAAATGGGCTTCTGTTTTTTTTAACACTTTTAGAACTCTGGAGAATCAGCTGCTTTATCTATCACATCTAATTTGATTTAATGGTCGTTGGAGAAGTTTATTGGAAACATTGTGCATTGTGTGAACGTGAAATAATGATATAAAAAGGAAATTGATTGTTAGGATGCTTTTCGTGGAAAATAAAAGTTATTCTAGGTAAAAATGGAATAGAAAAGCATAATTAAATTATTCCATCTCCAGTCTCTTAAAAAATTTAAAAAAGCCATTAAAATTTAAATTCTAAAGAGAATGAGGTTGAGTTTTGTAATCAACATTAAACGTATAATAATGATTAGTTAATATGCTGTTTTTCAATTTATAAGTTACAATTTGAAGTAAATTCAAGTGATAAATATTAGTTTGTGACACATGGTTGAAACGTTTTGTTGAAAAGCAGTCATTCCATGATGCAAAACAAACATAACAAGTCGGAAATCGCACGTAAGACATAGCAAATGAGGTGCGTTCGTACTATAACGAAGTTTTCAAAATATACAGTACTTCGGATACAATACAATGTCCGAAATCGTTTGTGTGTCCCTGTAAATACTATATGCTTTCTGTTATAAAGGAATTAACATGTAGTAAACCTCAGCAATGTATATAGATTTCATAAAGTGTGAAATAACTTATTATAAATTGATGCCTCCAAAAAATGATTCTTCCCATACAATTATGAAAAGAAATGCTTTTGTATGGCCCTGTAAATTAATAATTTCATTTTTTGCACCACATATTGTACAAAATGTATATTTTAGCATATATTTCATAGACCCATCTGAATTTTATTATATTCGAGAAGTGTAGCGTCGTTAAAATGCACTTGAAACTATTTTTTTCCCATTGAAAATAATGTCACTTAATATTTTTGATTGTTACTTTTATTGAGCTATGCGACTTTCATAAAATTTCAATTGACTCCTCAAAATTAGGTAATAATAATACATTTTAAATTTCTAACGATTCAGATGGGTATTTTTTGCTCTGTTATATGCGGACCGACGAACGGATGGACGGAAACGACAACAATAGTTGCTACGTATTTACGTAATTACGAACGCACCTAAAAACAATATTCAATGCATTAAAACTTTTGAGCAACTGCTTTTTAGTTTTTGTTGTACAGAATCAAAAATAAATGACGATAGCACCTTTTTAACACGTTCGCTGCCGCTTACGTGAAGATGTGGTGATAGTTAGTGCCGCACTGTAGAAGTGGGTTTTTCCCAGAAGCCGATTTGCTTTTTATAACAAAGAATCAGTGAAAGATTTTCCCGCGCCAGCGCGTGACTGTCTATTGGGACAACACCTCACATCACGCGCTGGCGCGTGAGTGGCCCTTTAACTTCGGCACCATATCACGCGCTGGCGCGTGATCGGCAGCGAATGTGTTAAATTTAAATATTATTTACATAGCATCTGTTAAAAAATTATAACACCCCCCCCTCCCCCCCCCCAAAAAAAAGACCTAAGTGGAAAACAAATGACAAATCGAATATTTGAAGGGGGAAAAAAACAGGCATAATATAATTTGAAATAAATAGATAAAAAGGGATTCTGCTTAATTGTTTTTTTTTTTTTTTTTTTTTTTTTTTAAGCAAAATGATTTTTCCTTTTGTTTAGGACTGTTTTTTTGTAAATAAGACTTGAAATAAATGAACTTCTGCCATTTTAACACTTCTAGAATTCCTGAGAATCAGTTGCTTTATTTATCATATCTAATTTGATTTAATGGTCGCTTGAAAAGTTTATTGGAAACATTGTGCATTGTGTGAATGTGAAATAATGATATAAAAAATAAACATGTAATATAATTCCGCCACAGAAAGTATTCAGTCGGAGTAATAGCGCTAGTGGATAGCATTATTGTTCGGGTACACGTATTGCGCAATACTTTTTAAACTAAAAATTACCTGTCAAACCCTGTACCTACTTAAAAATTACTTAAAAATGAACACGTCGAAAATCTCCCGCTGCATTTTGAAAATACATGAAATACACTAAAAATTTATATAACAAACAAAGTATTTCCTAAAAAATATATAGTCTCCACATCACAGAACTTACTTCATAAATTTTAGATCGTACGTTGACTCTTTCGTTATTCCAGCGATAAGGTCTACAAATGTAACAAATTAACTTTTTACGGTTGTTCGTGATTCAAATGTTTTTATTAATGTTGCCGTTAAATGGTTATGCTCTTTTATATTACTGGGGGGGGGGGGGCAGCTAAAATATCGTCAAAAAAAGTGAAAAAAAAATTACAAAACATGAATATAAACGGCACCGCTGATTGTGCATACAAAGTGAAAGCTGAATCATGCATAAAAAGTTCACTAATTAAATTGTGCCGGTGGCGCTATTTATTGAGGAATTCAAAAGCATTCATATTTATTGATAAGGAAGAATTGTGTCGTTTATCTTATCCTTCAAGATGGGACCGAGCACACTCTTTTAAGCCTGGGAATCTAAAGTGTCACCGGTTTCTCTAATATGACCGTGTTAATGTATTTTAAATGCAAGTAATGGGCTATGAAGGTGATTATGCTGAGTGTCAGTATTATTACATGGTAAATTGTAATTTTATGGTTCTGTTGTCTTTCCGTCTTCATGTCATTGCATGTTCAAAAGACACACACACATATATGTATATATATTACAAATTCCATTTGTCTTCATTTTAAATATTTATTTTTTCGCTCTATGTTCAAAGTGCTATAAGTTATTAAATTAAATGGTTCACATATTGTAATACGATTAATGGTTTATATATATGTATATATATATATATATATATATATACATATATATATATATATATATATACATATATATATATATATATATATACATATATATATATATATATATATACATATATATATATATATATATATATATATATATATATATATATATATATATATATATAATGCAAGACATAAAAGAAATGTTGTGTTTTACTTCTTGTATGAAATATACACTGGTGTCCAAAAGTTAAGCATAATTGGTAATTAAGTAATTATTTTTAAGTAATGAAAGAAATATGAATCGGAATGTGCTGAAACTCCAGGTGTGTAAACAAAATAGTACGCGTCACATATTTTCGCGAAGAGTTTTCCCCGAAATCGAACAGGGGACCGTCAACAAATTGAAAAAGAACGAAGATCTTTTGGATAACCCTGTCAAAACTAATATAGCAAAAGCGTTCAAACTGCACATTATGATTAATTGGCTTATTGTAATGTACTGTGTTAATTTTTACAAGGATAGCATGTATACTCGTAGAGAAATTAAGGTTTTTATAAAAACAGTCCTAAATTTTTCCAAGTTTTTTGCTTATAATTTGCAGAGTTCTTATTATAAAATAATGTTCTTTTCTGAAAATATGACAAACATCATTGTACACAATACCCTGTCATCAGAATTTAAAAATAATAAAAATTGTATGAAAAATGAGTATGTTTAGTAAATAATTTTTCATTGCGCATGCGTCAACGATATCAAAATGCCATTTGCATATTGTGATAGCTAAATATATAGAGCAACTTCTGTAAAAGTTTCAAAAACATAGCTTGAAAATTCTGAAAATGGGAGCCTATGGAATCAACTCAAAATCCTTTATTCCCTAAATGAAGCAAAAAGATGAGGGCTGTATCCATATTCCATTGTTTAGTGCCTACACAATATTGCACGTACAACTATATTTAGGTAAAACCCCTGATTTTTTTGCTTCCTTTAGGAATAACGGATTTTGACTTGATTCTATAGGCTCCCATTTTCAGAATTTTCAAGCTATGTTTTTGAAACTTTTACAGAAGTTGCTCTATACATTTAGCTAACACAATATGCAAATGGCATTTTGATATCGTTGACGCATGCGCAATGAAAAATTATTTACTAAACATACTCATTTTTCATACAATTTTTATTATTTTTAAATTCTGATGGCAGGGTATTGTGTACAATGATGTTTGTCATATTTTCAGAAAAGAACATTATTTTATAATAAGAACTCTGCAAATTATAAGCAAAAAACTTGGAAAAAATTAGGACTGTTTAAAAACAGTCCTAATTTTTTTAACAGTCCTAATTTAAAAACCTTAATTTCTCTACGCGTATACACGCTATCCTTGTAAAAATTAACACAGTACATTACAATAAGCCAATTAATCATAATGTGCAGTTCGAACGCTTTTGCTACATTAGTTTTGACAGGGTTATCCAAAAGATCTTCGTTCTTTTTCAATTTGTTGACGGTCCCCTGTTCGATTTCGGGGAAAACTCTTCGCGAAAATATGTGACACGTACTATTTTGTTTACACACCTGGAGTTTCAGCACATTCCGATTCATATTTCTTTCATTACTTGAAAATAATTACTTAGTTACCAAATATGCTTAACTTTTGGACACCAGTGTATATCGTTTAATTCAGTATTAAATTCAGGTGGCGGCGGGAAGATATCCCACACCCCTTTTTAATTTTAATAACCTGATTCCCCCCCTCCTTTCAGACATTGAAGGATGTGCACTTTTTCTTTTAGTGTAATTTGAAATAATTAAACAGAAAGAAGAAACTGAACTAAATTTTCCTTTTAATGTGTGTGTATGGGGGGGAGGAGGTGCTTTACCTTACGTAAATTCCCCATTGAGGTTAATTTTACGTCCTACAAAATTAGAACATAGAGCTTTTTTTTAACATAAAAATGCGCAATTTTTGCAAGCATAGAAAACTCACTTATTTTATCTAAAAAAAAAAAAAAAAAAAAAAAAAAATGTAAAACATAAAATATGTTGAGATTTTTTGCATACATAGAGAATGCAGATAATTTGCGCAAAAATTGTATACTTTTAAAGTATTTTTAAAAATAAAAGTTTGTGTAAAATACATCAATTTTTCCAAAAACAGTGCAGAATTTTTCTAGCTATGTGCCCTTGCGAACTAAAATCGCCAACGTCTGTCTAGACACCGCAGACTTTTAAAACGCGCTAATTAGTATGCTTTTAAAAAGATAATCCGATTTTGAAAGATTCAATGATATTATTATTACCAGTAATGATCTTCTGGAATCGGGATGCCATTCATTTACATTTCACTAGGAAGGGGGGGGGGGGGAGGGATTTTCTCTTTCAAAGGCCCCTCTATCGCTGTCGAGACAGCTGATGGATTTTTCATCATTGTTTGAATAAGCTAAATTACGCACTTGAAAACGAACTTGCATAAAACGGTTGAGTAAAAAAAAAATGTTGATGCACTGCACACATTTATAACGAATGTCTTGGATTTTTTTTCTTTCAGACTGGTTAAGAGCATAGTTTTAAATATGACCTTATATCCCGCATCGTTTTAAACACGACCGACGTAAGTTTCTGTATTAACTGCTTTTCTCCTGCAATAATTTAAATATTTTGTTTTCTTTCTTTTTTAATATTCACGAGTAAATATATTTTTAAACTGAAAAATGTTTGGAAACATTTTTCTTTTTTAAAAATCTGTCAAGAGTAAAACACAGTTTTTTTTTTTAATATGAAGAAATTCTGAAAAAATAAGAAAATTTGAAGAAATCAGAAAATTTTGTATAAAATATTTCAAAAAAAAAAAAAAAAAAAAAAAAAAAAAGACTAATTTAAGAAGCGTGTCTCAATTTAGCCACGGATATGCTGGCAAAAGAAAGTTAGGTGCTGTGCATATATAAGGTTATCATTTTTTTTGTAATTTTGGACCCCTCCCTGCCTTTTAATATCATACGTTATCGTTCCTCGAACACCCCCCCCCCCCTAGTGATATTATTATCAAGAGGTAATTTTTTTTTTCTTTAAAGTGCTACACAAAACTGGTTACATTTATTTTTCGCATACTTTAATGATTCAAATGAAGAGAAGTGAAGTAAATAAAATAGCACTTTAAATCATCTAACAGTTAAAAGAAATTGTTATTATTTATAGCAGCTTTTTTTTACATATTGCAATCAACAGTAATAATGTCTTGTTGCACTTGCTCCGTATGAAGAAGGTTGGTGGTGAGATAGAAATTCAACAAAACACGTGGACAACATTCTTACCCCTTCTCTTTTATTTATTAGTAAACACAAGCTTTATTTCATATAAGGTACCTGTACCCAATATGGACACCTTAAGGAAAATGGATTTTTTTTACCCCCATGTAGACGTCTTAGGACTCCAAAAATATGTAGACAAAAGAAAAAATAGAAAAAATAGAATGTAGAAAAAATATAACGACCTTGTAATTATTCTGGTTTAATTTAAATGATAAAAACAAAAAAATGTTTACAAGTGTCCATATAAGGACCTACCTGTCCTTATTATGGACAGGTGTTTCCTTATTGACCTTCTACACAGTTTGTATGGAAGAGCCAATTTTCCAAGGGATTTTAGAGGAGAGAGAATAAAAAAATGTATCTTAAAGTATTCCGAGGAGGAGGGGGGACAGTAAATATCTTCAGAACATGCATTTTAGAAAAAGGGGGGGGGGCATTCTCGGTTTTTACCCTTCGAAGACCGATGCAAAGCCCCTTAGTTACTAGTAAATATTATGAAGTAATATTGTTTGTTGGTTTTGCTTAGCTTTATTGCATCTGTCTGCGAATTTACATCTGTTATTACTCAGTGCTCACAGCATGGACAAATAGAAACTTTTTCACCAGGGGCAGTAAGTCCCACATAATCCTCATGAACATATCTGCCACATGTGATGCATGGCCGCATGTTTGAAAAAGCATCAAAACTGCAAAAGAAGCAATACCAGCTCTCCTTTGTTGAGGAAGTCATACCATTGGTATCTACGATTTCGCCAACAGATAGCCTACTGGTGATGGGCTTCTTTTTATTTTTCTGCAAGGGTTTTTTGGAGGAAGGTTTTTGGGGGATTGTTTAAATAGCATCTTGTTGAAAAAAGATTTTACCACTTTGATGACTTTTCAAGTTATTGCTTGGCAACGTTAATTTTTTTTCTTTCTTACAGTTGTAGTCGATGGGGACATAAGCAGTCCATATTGGGAACCGGGAGTAGTTTTACTAAATCTTGTACCAAATGAATAAGGAAAATTATTTTAAGCAAAATATGCAATAGCAATCGAAAATATGTTTTATTAGCTTTCTAAAATACTCCACTTTTCAACATTTAATGTAATTTTACCATATCTAATAAGAATTTAAGCTTACAAGTAATTAAGATCAGCACATCTCGAAATAACAAGTTTCCTTCTAAATGGCGAACAGCGCGCTTTTTTACACTTTCCAGACTTAATTATCTTTCCAACTGCTTTTGTTCGCGAAAATGTTTAGCCATCTCCCGATCAAAATTATTATCTTTAAAAATATTAGGGGTGTCCACATTGAGAGCCCTGTCCATATAGGGTACAAATACCTTATATTTCACATATGATTTCTCAAACAGTGATTTTATATGCATACACATGTCATATGAAGAATAATAGGGATATCAAATGTTTTGGTATTTAATATTTCAAAATTAAATATCTTTATAATAATTTAGTAATTTTAATAAGAATTTATTTTTTAAGTATTTTCATAAAAATAAATAAGAATTAAAATCGATAACATACTGCTTTAAACCAAAAACCATGTTTCAAATGGAAAAACAAAATTGGTTGGATGAAAAATGATATCGATGTGCAAAAACAAACTCCCCACTAGAGACTCCCTCCTACAGACATCTTACGATATCATTCGCCAAACCCCCTCCCCCCATTCCTCTCTAAAATTATAACGTTATACTTGCACAGCCCCTTAAATGTGTTGATCCGAAAGAACTGGAACAATCGTTTGTGATTTCAACGTTAAATGATTCTTAAAATAATTCTCCGATTTAAAAAACTGTCCGATACAAACGTGTTTATCGCACATTTCTAGATAAAATTGCCATTTTCTTTCATGTTTTATATTCATTAATTTTTGCATTATTACTGAATAACTAAAAAGGCTACAACATATTCTCAGCAACGCCGGCATCATTAGTTACTCATTTTTCTTTCTTTCTATTTTTTCTATTTTTTTTTTCTTAAGAATAGGGAGAAATTTAATTTCCGTTTGCAACAAAACTTTTTCTGACATTAAAAAATATTAGTTTATTTGATCGTTATCCAATCATCTTAAAACAATGAAAATTTAATTTTCTGGAAAATTTTTTGACGTGACTTTTATCCCTTATTTTTTATTCTTTTTTCTTTTAGTAATTACTTTAACTTAATTATTCCATACGCCGTAAAAAGTCTTTAGCAATTATTTTACTACCTAAAAAAAAAACTTTTGCGAATCATTTTTTTTTCTATTTGTAAAAAAATGCATAAAATCTAGTTTGATATTTTGTATTAATAAATAGTTTGATATTTTGTATTTATCTTCGTTACAAGGTATTTTATTCGATAAATGATATACGTTTTTAATACCTATGGACATTGTTGATTTCGGTTTATTCGGCCGTTTGTATAGCTGTAATTTATCTAATAATCATAAATATACTGGGATTTTCATATATCAGTTATCAGTTATAAGCTGTTGAGGTTGTGAATTATAACATGTTTGGTATTGAAAATGAAGTATGTTGTACTTATAATCATTTACGAGAACAAATAAAAAAATAATTCCATTATATTATAGCCTATAAGGATAAATGCATCCCGTCTATTGTAAACTTGCTACGAAAATTCATACATAATAAAATTGAGATGTGTCACTTAAGATGCCCCATGAGTCACTCAAAAAATCCCGCATGATAATGTTAAATCTATGGAGACATTATTTTTAAATATATCGCTCAAATTTTACATGACTTGTGTTGCATAGGATAGCTGAGGACGATCTACAACCAGGCTATTTTTAGGTAGATTTCGCATGAAATACTACCTATTGCGGTCGCTCCTGTGTTCTGAATAAGGGTTGGAATTTCTGAAAATTTTTTGCAGATTTACGGTGATCATGATCTTTAGACCCAAAAACTACCATCAGTAAAAAAGTATCTATATATATATATATATATATATTGGCCTATCTATCAATCTCTCTCTCTCTCTCTTTCTCTCTCTCTATATATATATATACCGGGTGTTTAGCTACCAGACCGACAAACTTTGAGGGATGATATTAGACATGAAAACAAACATTAAATAGGAAACCATGAAGCGCAAACGTCTTCTGCAGGAGCTAGGGGCGATTAAAATTTAAGGTCCAAAATTTCAAACGATGATAAAAAACGGTCGATTCGTTTGCGGTTTTCACTAAAATCATTCTTTATATCAAGATTTTTTTAATAAATTCTTTTAAAGGTTACGTTCAAAAATTGTCGATAGAAGGCGCTTTAGACTTTATAGTAACGAACAATTACTTTTTACCGTTATTTTGTGCATGGGGTTGAAATTATTATAAAGTTTAGACTTTAACTTAAATTTTAAGCCACAAATCGGAAACATTGGAATCGGGTAACTAGCGAAAATTGAACTGTGAACAGAGGGGAGGATTTTAAACACTCATAAATATTGGACAAACAAATCGATTTTGTTGCGGTTTGCAAGTAAGTCAATCCCTTGGTAACTATTTTATTTAAAATGAAGTACAGCATTGGTGTCCTCTTTTTTTGATAAAGGGCGCTTCTGTTACATCTCCGACATTTCAATGGCATTACTCCTGGGTATTTTACTACCAGAGCAACATACTTCTAGGAAGTGTTAGCAATGCAAAGATGACTTGGGATTACATAGGAATGGAACGTTGGAAATGCTTTTTTTGCGAGTTACTGTTAAAGGAAGCAAAGAAAAGAAAACAGAAACAGCAGAGAAAGAACAACACGTTAATGTGACAGAAAACAGTTTATTTAAATGTTTTACTACAAAAGGTGTTTGAAATTACGACCAGAAGTAGTCCAGCATGCTTGACAGCGGCATCGCGTGAAATTCCTCACGCTTTGAAAGATTCCTGGCATCTCTGATAGCTTTCTGGCAGCTACAGAAATACCAGCTGCGAAGTCTTCAACTGATGATACGGGAGTCACATACTCCCATTTTTCATTTGACCCCAGTAAAAGAAGTCCATACATGATAGGTCCGGCGATTTGGCAGGCCAATGAACTGGGCCACCACGACCTATCCGCCACTGTCCCTATGTTACTTCGAAGTGTCGGCAAACGTCATTGGTAAAATGTGGAGGAGCCCTATCGTGCTGTTCATCGTTCAAATACTTCATTCTGCTACCTTTGGAAACGGTTCGCGAATGATCACTTCAAAGTGATCGTTGCTCAGGCGCATTACCGTTTAGCGCCATCTACCGCAAAGAAACCGCAGCGTCATCTATCGTTGCTGTCAAACTTGCCAAACTACTTCTGGTCGTAATTTTGAACACTTTTTCTAGTAAAACCTTTAAATAAACTGTTTTCTGTCACATTAACATGTCCCTCTTTCTCTGCTGTTTCTGTTGCTTTTTTCTCTGCTTCCTTTAACCGTAACTTGCAAAAAAAAAAAAAAAAAAAAAAAAAAAAAAAAAAAAAAAAAAAACCACTTCCAACGTTACATTCCTATGTGATTCCGAGTCGTATTTGTATCCCTAACATTTCCTTGAAGTATGTTGCTCTAGTAGTAAAACACCCAAGAGTAATGCCATTGAAATGTCGGAGATGTAACAGAAGCGCCCTGTATCAAAAAAGAGGACACCAATGCTGTACGTCATTTTGTATAAAATAGTTACCAAGGGATTGACTTACACGCAAACCGCAGCAAAATCGATTTGTTTGTCCAGTATTTATGAGCGTTTAAAATCCCCCCTTCTTTTCACAAATCAGTTTTCGCTATTTACCCAATCCCGATGTTTCCGATTTGTCTCTTAAAATTTAAGTTAAAATCTAAACTTTATAATAATTTCAACCCCATGCACAAAATAACGGTAAAAAGTAGTTGTTCGTTACTCTAAAGTCTAAAGCGCCCTCTATCGACAATTTTTGAATGTAACTTTTAAAAAAATTTCTAAAAAAATCGCGATATAAAGAATGAATTAGTGAAATCCGCAAACGAATCGACCCTTTTTTCGTTTTTTATCACCGTTTGAAATTTTGGACCTTAAACTTTAATGGCCCCTAGCTCCAACAGAAAACGTTTGCGCCCCATGGTTTCCTATTTAATAATGTTTGTCTTCATGTCTACTATCATCCCTCAAAGTTTGTCGGTCTGGTAGCGAAACACCCTGTATATATATCGCTTTCTTCTGGACACGATAACTTTTATAATTTTTATTACAATTTCCTCCAAACTGATATATAAAATCAAAGTGTATAAAATCTCGATCAAGTTCGTTAATGGGCAAAATCGGACCACGGGGGTGGAAATAGGGAGGGTTTTTGTGAAAACCGAAAAAAACACCATAACTTCTTCGTTAAAATAGATATCAAATTAGTTTAAAGTTTATATTACTTCTAAAAAATGGGTCGAAAGTTTATGCATGACAGATTTTTGATAAAGTTATAAATAAATTCAAGGAAAAAAAAAACAAGGTTTTTGAGAGAAAAAATTCATAACTTCTTCAATTTTCAAGATATCAAATCCAAATAAATTTTTCATAAATGTTTTTAAAATTATCTAAAACTTTTGTAGCTACAAGTTTTTGATAGGACTATTTCTTAACGATAAAAAAAAAAAAAAAAAAAAAAAAAAATTAAATTAAAAACGAAAGCAAAAAAAGGGGTGAAAAAAGACAAAAATCCATAACTTCGCCAATTCTTAAATTATGAAATCTAATCAAATTTATTTTACATCTTCTCAATAACATCTAAAACTTTTACACTGAAAAGTTTTTCATGGAACCAATTCCTATAGCAAAAATAAATTAAACAAAATTACTCATTCTTAAATTCATTTTTGATTTTAAACGCATCCAAATCGCAGATCCTCTTATTTAGGAACTATATAATGTGACGTGTTGGCCAGTTTTTTCATAAAGGCAGAATATATTTCAAACAAGGCTGCCAAAAAAGAGTATTTTGAACAGAATTTCCCGAAGTAATCGTGATTGAAAAATAGAGGAACTTTTCAAATAACAAACTGCTCTTTTCCTCACTAATTTTTAAATCCATTTTTGCTCTCAAATGCATTCAATTTACAGATCCTCTTATTTAGTGACTATATAATGTAACATATTGGCCAGTTTTTTGATAAAAGCAGAATATATTTCAAAAAAGTTCCTCTTATTTAGGAACTATATAATGTGACGTGTTGGCCAGTTTTTTCATAAAGGCAGAATATATTTCAAAAAAGGCTGCCAAAAAAGGGTATTTTGAACAGAATTTCCCGAAGTAATCGTGATTGAAAAATAGAGGAACTTTTCAAATAACAAACTGCTCTTTTCCTCACTAATTTTTAAATCCATTTTTGCTCTCAAATGCATTCAATTTACAGATCCTCTTATTTAGTGACTATATAATGTAACATATTGGCCAGTTTTTTGATAAAAGCAGAATATATTTCAAAAAAGGCTGCCAAAATAAGTATTTTGAACGGATATTTCCGAAGCGATCATGATTGAAAAATTGAGGTATCCAAATAACATATTGTGTTCTTTCTGATTAATTTTTAAATTCAATTTTGATCTGAAACACATCCAATTGACAGGTTCTCTTAGTTAGGAACTGTATAATGTGCTGTATTGGTCGGTTTTTTGATAAAGGCTGAATATATTTAAAAAAAAAAGCTGTCAAAATGGACACTTCGCACAAAATATCCCGAAGCGATTATGATTAAAGGATTGAGGATGTATTCAAAAAGCAAATTGGTTATTTTCTGACTCATTTTTAAATTCAATTTTGGTCCCAAACGCATTCAATTGACAATTTTTTATTATTATTTAGGAACTATATAATGTGCCATATTGATCGATTTTTAATTAAAGTCAGAATATATTTCAAAATATTTGATCAAAATGAGCATTTGAGCCGAATTTCGCTTAAGATGATTCTGATAAAACCAGTTCTTACAGAAAAATGAAATTATTTTTTTTTCAAAAGCAGCTAAATAAATTTGTTAAACTGGGTTTAGTTCTAATCATATTTTATTTTTTTTGTTGTTGAAATGAGCACTCTTCGAAATCTATCTCCTCCTATAGGCCATACCGACAGGAAATTTTTATTTTTTCAATTTTGGTTTTTTTTCTACATTATGATATTTTCAATTTCCTAGCTGGTTCCAACCGGTTCCAAAAGTTTAAGTGTTTATTTTATTTTATTTATTTAATTTTTTAAATCTGAAACCAAAATTGAAAAAATAAAAACTAACCCGTTTTAGATAATTTTCAGTTATTCTATGAAAAATAAAAGTAAAAATATTAAAAATGAAGCGAGATTTTTGAAAAGAACGCCCCCATAGACTAAACATTATCATCCGGATCTTTTTGAAGGACTAGTGTAGGCTCTTAAGCACACCATTATATTAAAATTCATAATATTGATATATGAATCATTGTCACGGCTCTCACAACCGCGCGAAGTTGCGCAGAATTGCGGCAAAATGCTCCATTTGGCGAATAAAAGAACAATCAGACTCGCCAAATTGTGAGGACTAGATTTCTGCTTTTTGGGTATACCAATACAGTCGATATTCTTATCTGCGTTTTTAGACGATTCATGTAGATTTGTTAGCACAATCTTACCGTTCATCAGTTTATAGTTCTATTTATATAGACATTGACTCAGCATCAATTCAGTAAAGGGACAAAGAGACTCAGGAAAAATGTGTTCTGTGGTATTTCTCTATTGTTAATTGTTCACTAGCTATGTCGCGGCGTCGTCCCGGTTAAATAAAAATAAGATTAATCTCATTAGTCGCTAAATAGAGAAAAGTTTTGTTGAAAATAGCTATTTACCATACTATTTATTAGTTGTACGCAAAGTATCATTAGATGGTCAAATTTTTTCTATCGGTTAAGCGTAAAATTTTCATAATTTTTTATGTATATTTTTTCAAGGGGAAATAAAGGATAGCTGTTTTTAACTATTAGGAAAAAAATAGTTGTTGTTCCCAGTAGAGAATTGGGAAATTTAAAGCATATATGATACTTTTTATTGGTTGAATTCCGCAATAAAGTTGGTTTAATTTATTAGTTTCCTGATTGGTTCAAGTTTAATGTCCAAAAATGGAATACTTCTGTTGCCACGACAGTAAAAAGAGTAATCAAAACTTTAAAAAATATTAATAATTTAAGAACAAATTGTGATAGAGATTTCAAACAAACTTCATTAAAAAGTGCATTTTTTTTTCTACGCAACGGTGTAAAAATTTTAAATGTGCGATATTTTGAAGCTGAAAAATTTGCAGTTCTGAAAATTCTAAAACTGAAATTTCATTTAAAATTATGATGGGTCCAGGAATATTAATCTTTAATCCATGAGGTATGTAATAGAAGGTGTTCAGATGTCAGTCTGATTAACTCCATCAAATAAAAATTCGCATTTTAAACAGTTAAAGTTGCCTATCTTTAATCTACTGTTTTTTTTTTTAATCGTTGGTCTTGGAATATTAATGTTTAATGCACGGCTTACGTAATATATGACTTGTTATAATCATCCTACAAATGATTTTTATTATTATTATTAATTTAAATATAGAATTTATTTATAAGTCTTTAAAATTTGAGTTTTTGAAAAGATAATTTTCCAAATAGTCGTTGTAATTTGTTAAATTGCATTTTTTTAAATTATCTAATGTTTATTTTGATCGTTAAAAGAATGTCTGAAATATTTACATTTATTCAAGACATTAATGCTCTTATTCGTCCACTACTTTGATCTCGAGTGATACTGAAAACTGGAAAAATGTTACGAAGAACCGCAAAAACTAGTTTAAAATCTCGACAAATAACCTTAAAAAATGTATCAGTTTATACAGTATGGCCAACGGTGACCGCGGCCGCTTGCAATTTTAAACATTTTTGTTAAATATCTAAAAAAATACATGAGAAATTATCCTGAAATTCGAAGTGTGTAAACATAATAGTACACATAGTACATTTTCGTGAAGATTTTTTTCCCCGAAAGTTCATAGAGAACCGTCAACAAATTGAAAAAGAACGAATATCTTTTTGATAATCCTGTTGAAACTAATGTAGAGAAACGTTCAAACTGTAGATTATGAATAAGCGGCTTGTTGTAATACAGTCAAACTGTGTTTATTTATATGCGGATAACATGTACATTCGTAGACAAAAAAGGTTTTACATAAAAACAGTCCCATTTTTTTTTCAGTTTTTTGCTTATAATTTGCAGAGTTCTTAATATAAAATAATGTTATTTTCTGAAAATATGACAAACTACATTGTACACAATTACTGCAATCAGTATTAAAGAATAATAAAAAAATGCATGAAAAATGAACAGATTCACGAAAAAATTGTCCATCGCGCATGCGCAAACGCTATCAGAATTTTATTTGCTTATTGAGTTAGCTAAATGTATAGAGCAACTTTTGTAAATGTCTCAAAAATATAGCAGGAAAATTCTGAAAGTGATCATCAGTAGAATAAGTTCAAAATTTATTTTTCCCAAAATGACGTAAAAAATGAGGGATTGTTTACAAACATAGTAGTGCATGCCATATGATGTACTCTATATTGACACCAATCAATAGATAAATGGATACAGCCCCTCATCTTTTTGCTTCATTTTGGGAATAACGGATTTTCAGCTTATTCTACAGACGATCACTTTCAAAATTTTCAAGCTATGATTTTGAGACTTTTGCAAAAGTTGCACAAGACATTTTGCTAGAACAATATGCAAATAAAATTCTAATAGCGTTTACGCATGCGCAATGAAAAATTATTTAGTAAACTTACTCATTTTTCATCCATTTTTTTTTTTATTTTTTAGTTCTGATTACAGAGTACTGTGTAGAATGTTGTTTACCAAATTTTCGGAAAATAACGTTATTTTATATTAAGAACTCTGTAAATTATGAGAAAAATTTTGGGACTATTTTTATAAAAAACTTAATTTCTCTTCGAGTATAATGCTATCCGCATAAAAATGAACACAGTTTATTAAAATAAGCCATTTAATGATAGTCAAAAGTTTGAACGCTTTTGCTATCTTTGTTTTGACAGGGTTATCCAAAAGATATTCATTATTTTTCAATTCGTCGACGGTTCCCTATGGAGTTTCGGAAAAAAAAAAATCTTCTCGGAAATGTATGTCCTGTACTATTATGTTTACACACTTATAGGGTTACAGGTTAATTCCTCATGTATTTTTGTAGATATTTAAAAAAATGTCTAAAATCGCAAATGGCCTGTCACCTTCCGCCATATAGTCTATATCGGTGCTCATGATAAACACACATTTATTTAAAAGATCTATGTGTATTTTTAACAAATGTAGAAGCATTTAAATTTATTTAATGGTGTTATTTAGTAAATTCTACAGATGTCCCCAGTAGTGAGGAAGTTAAAAAATTTCGCAACATCTTTATTAGGCTATGTTACCAGAATTTATTATTACGATCTTAAACATCTTAATAATAAATAACGCAAGTGATGATAGATATCTAAACACATCCTCAAATTAATTAGGTGATGGTACCATAATTCACACCACGTAAGATTGCCTGTTATTCATTCCGCTTATGCTGTCGTATCGAGCGGGAAATAAATGTATAATAATCATAATATTAGCATTTCTATTCTGCAAACGCTTGTCTTTTCATAATATGTATTTTTTAAATATACGGATGCATTTAGCCATTATCGGGGTTTTGTTGGAAAGAATATCATTGTAATACAAGTTTGCCAACAATTAATTACTTAGTTTTCGAAATACAGCAATTATTTATAACATCATTTACAGAATTGTTGTATTTTGAAAGCAATATAGAAATATTCCATAAAAGTTACAGAAAACTCAATGGATTTTTACGGATTTGTAGTCTCAAAATGTCAATGGAAATTGTATTACTTTCTTAGAAAAATGAATCGATTCCCTAAATTTTTACGGAAAATTTGTGTTTATTGATGGATATTTTTACACTGAACGCTTTTCGGCATTTTGATGACTTGAAAGAGCCTATTGTACATTTTTATTCTTGATTATATTACATTTTTTGTAGATTAACCCTTTCACGCTCAAGGGAAATATTTTTCTCTTCTACAAAAATCGTTATCGATTGTTCAATTATTATTGAATCGATATCTTTTTTACTGAATGTCAAAATAAAAAGCATGTCCAAGGTGACAAACGTGTTTCTGAACGAATAATAATAAAAACTAGTCGTTGGGGGCCACCGTAATACTTATCCATCATGGATATGTATATGAAAATAAAACATGTGAAAACTATTTATACAATGCATTGCAATTCATAAACAAAATTTAAATATTGTTAATATACATAGTAATGCTCTGTTAAAGAACTGCTGATTACCGATATCGACAAATTATATAAAACGCCAAACTACTCAAGTAGTACCGAACTGCGTAAAAGAAACATCCTTATAACTCCAAAAATAATAATTCTATTAACTAACAATTAAGTGCATCGGATTAAGCGTCTCATTTCCAATTAAAATATACCTCTGAATTGAAATTTGAATGAAATACAGGGTCATGAAAAATCGAAAAATGTGGAAAACAGGATTACAAATATATCGGCAACTAATAATCCGATTGACTTCGTTCTATATGCAAAATGTGTGTTATTTTATTGCCTTTTACGTCCATTCCTTAGAACGAAACAATTCGAAAATTTTTATATACCTTTCATCAGAACGAATTTTTCGAGAGTCCGAAAAAAATAGTTCCGGATAATCGAGGTTGCTGATATTAAATAGGGTTCGTCCCATTCTTACATACTAACTACATACAAAATTTCAAGTCTCTATCTCAATTCGTTCGGGAGATAGAGCGTTTACAGACAGACAGACAGACAGACCGACAGACAGACGGACGGCAAATTTTTTTTTCTAAAAATATGTTTTTCGGAATCTCCACTATCTAAAACGTGTAAATCCGTCAAAAATTTTTTTTCGATTTTCAAAACGATTGCAAGACTTACCCTATACTACGTATGATGGGTAAGTAAACTAGTCGTTGGGGGCCACCGTAATACTTACCCATCATGGATATGTATATGATAATAAAACATGTGAAAACTATTTATACAATGCATTGCAATTCATAAACAAAATTTAAATATTGTTAATATACATAGTAATGCTTTATTAAAGAACTGCTGATGTACCAATTTCGACAAATTATATAAAACGCCAAACTACTCAAGTAGTACCGAACTGCGTAAAAGAAACATCCTTATAACTCCAAAAATAATAATTCTATTAACTAACAATTAACTGTGTCGGATTAAGCTTCTCATTTCCAATTAAAATATACCTCTGAATTGAAATTTGAATGAAATACAGGGCCATGAAAAATCTAAGAATGTGGAAAACAAGATTACAAATATCTCGGCAACTAATAATCCGATGGACTTCGTTCTATATGCAAAATGTGTGTTATTTTATTGCCTTTTACGTCCATTCCTTAGAACAAAAAAATTCGAAAATTTTTATATACCTTTCATCAGAGCGAATTTTTCGAGGGTCCGAAAAAAATAGTTCCGGATAATCGAGGTTGCTGATATTAAATAGGGTTCGTCCCATTCTAACATACTAACTACATACAAAATTTCAAGTCTCTATCTCAATTTGTTCGGGAGATAGAGCGTTTACAGACAGACAGACAGACGGACGGCAAAATTTTTTTTCTAAAAATATGTTTTTCGGAATCTCTACTATCTAAAACGTGTAAATCCGTCAAATTTTTTTTTTCGATTTTCAAAACGATTGCAAGACTTACCCTATACTACGTATGATGGGTAAGTAATACCCTATACTACGTATGATGGGTAAGTAAAAACGAACTGCCAAACTTTATTGCGCCAAAACCAAAACATTCGCGGGCTGAGCTAATAATATCTTAAAAGTGTTTTGGACTTGAGAAAATAAAATAACTGTATTTTGTCACTGTATTTCACTTTTCTGATAATTTTTATTATGTTTTTTGTATTACAAAGCAATAAATAAAATACCGATATAATAAACCTAACTCTTCGTTTGTTTACTTTTATGGTCCATGGGGAAAAATATTTCCCATGAAATTATAGGAAACGTATATACATCTTGCTATGTTTTTGTTGTGATATTCTCTTTTTTTACACCCACAATAGCTAAAATATTGTGTTGTATTGGCATATTTAGTCTTGGACATCTTACGGTCCTGTAAGGGTTAAGAAGCGTCTTCTTTACAGTATAAAAACATTGTTTGCATTTCTGCGGTTTTTTTTCCTAATGTCCACTGCCTGTATTTGACTGATCACGAGCTAATACTATTCCTATGGGTAAATTATTTTGGAATATCTGGTTTGCATTTTAATATCTTTGAAATTTTTTTTTTTTTTTTTTTTTTTTTTTTTTTTTTTTTTTTTTTGTATAGGTAACTGAGGTGCATGCCGACCTCGCTTCTTTATTATTTTTTCGAGTTTGAATGGAGGTATTTTTAATAAAGTTAGTTTCACTTTCAAAACCTTCTTCGAAAGTAAAATTTGTCCTTTAAAAAAAATATCTGCAACCAGAATCGTAAAAGTAAAAGAGGAGCGATCTCGGCATGCACCTCAGCTATCCAATGCAAATAAATAAATAAATAAATAATAATATTAATAAAAAATATCAAAATATCAAAATGCAAACCAGATATCTGAAAATAACTTCCTTATAGGAATAGCATCAGCTCGCGAGTGCTTCATCGGCCAGGGAGAGGACCCTTAACGGCCATTCTAATATAGGCAGATAGGGTCAAGTAAAGTAATTATGACTAGGGGATAATTGTGACCACCACCATAGTGTAGAAAGCTGTGTATGGTAAAAAGTTGTTTTACGCTTAGATATTAACCTCATAATGTTTTTTTTTATTTTAGATATTCTTTATCACAAATATGGAGCATTTCTGAGATTCAAATAACAATTTGAACAAACTATACCGAAATTTTTGATAAACGGATTTGTGAGTTTGATGTTCTAATGATCTTAATCCCTTGAGGACGAGCGACACGTATACGTGCCGCAAAAAGGCTTAAGAATTCTTAATTATCCCTACCAGTAAAATTACACTGTAAAATTTCCCTTGTTTAATCGGAGCATTTTCACGATTTAATAAGGCACAAATTTCTGGTTTTAAAAACCGGTGACAAAACATTAAAAATTTCGTAAAAGGTTCCCGGCACGAAGGGGTTAATTACCCCAAATAAATGTGTGTACACTGTAAAAAAAAATCAAGTGGTGTTATTAAAAATTTTTTAGTAAATTTGTATTCCACAGAATTTTTTAGTAACCATTACAAACTTTTTTTTTTGCAAGTGAAACAAACATTTCTTTTGTAAACTGAACAAAAGAATTTTTTGTATAACTAACTTAAAACTTTTTAGTATGAGCCACCAAGCAAATTTTAGTAATAGCTCCAAAATTATTTTTAGTGACCATTACGTGCGCCCGAAGGACAGGAGCTTCATTCGAGCTGCATCCAGTGGGTAAAAAGACAGACATCTGAAGCGGAAGATTTTCGGCAAAGCCGCAATACATGGCAGCACCAAACATTGCTACCTGTTCCTACAGGATTTTCATAATCCCTTTATTTAACGAGTACTTACACTGCATACATTCGGTGCGTATTTGGTGGTGTCCAGCATCGAACCCGGTACCTTTCAGCCTGGAGTTCGATGCTATGACCACTAGGCTATCATGGCCACACCAAGCGAGTTTTAGTAATAGCTATTAAAAATATAAGACTATTAACTCTATTCGTTGCTATAGCTTTTTTCTAGTAATTCTTACAGATTTTCTTGTAACCGAGTAAGATTACAAAAAAATTTTTAGTAATTGCAAGGATCACTAAAATTTTTTTACAGTGTAGGCAAATATAAACAAGAAATATGGTGGCCATAATTTTCCCACTAGTGGTCTCAATTACCCCAAACATTTATGATTGTGAGTTTTTGATGGGATAATTATAAACATCCTTTTATCTTAATAAAAGGGGGGAGGTGCTATGAAAATTAAAACTTTTAAGAAGTGTTTTTAAAGAATCAGAGTTACTTCCTACGTACTAAAAAAAACACTTTTCCAGGCAGAAATAAAGGAAAAAAAATAACAACGTTGAAAATGTATAAAGTGGTTAAAATTACCCTTTTTGACCCTACATTAACGGTGATGAAGGTCTTTAAAAAATTTTGCAACAACCCCATAGCCTAAATCACCCTGAACCATTATTACAACCGTAAACATCTTACTGATAAATAATGCAAGTGATGATATATATCTACACAGATCCTCAAATTAATAAGGTGATGATACCATAATTCACATCGCTTATGATTGCCTATTCTTCACCCCCTTATGCTGTCGTGCCGAGTGAGAAATAAATGTATATAATAATCCTAATGCGAGCATTTCTATTCCGCAAACGCTTGTCTTTTCATAATATTTTTGTTTCCGAGTTAAAATTTTCCAAGAACTCTAAGCGACTACAATATCGGTTAATGAATCGGCTTATAACCCAAGGAAATAAACAATCGCCATAGATTTATGTTCTCATTAAATTTTCTGTAATTACTCATTATGAGGTTAATTGCTAAACACATTTCTTATATAGTTTCTCATCAATCAAGCGATAACAATTACTCACTTTAACACGTAATTACAGTAAAACACTATTTTCTAACCGCCCATGCACCGAATTTTATATTCATAGTGCAGAAGATATAGTAGCAATATATTATTGAAAACATTCAGCTTCTGTCAAATGGTGAAGTGTACTTGTATATATAACTTTATCTGTGTTATGAGTTTTGGAAAAACTAAATAAAACAAAAAAGAAATATTAAGTTTTAATCTTAGTACGGCAATTAAAAAAGGTCTTAAAAACAATCAGAAAACTGAAAACGAAAGTCATATTATGATCTAGTTTATTTATTGCAATTTAAACAAAACTTAGCCCTATATTCAATTGCTGATATTCATAATGAAGATCATATAATTATGATCAATATACAGGGTGGTCATAAAAAAAACTTTGCCGATATATGGAGCTCTAGCGGCCAGTCCGCTCAACCGATCGAGGTGAAATTTCAGATATAGCTGTTCAGAGGTATGAGCTCGAGATTCTGTATACGGTAACAAAATGGCGCTCACAGTTACGGTTATAGTTACAAAAACTCGAAAATTTCCAATGGCAACACCCATTTTTTTTCATCGGAAAATGCTCAGCGCATGCGAAAACCCTCAAGAGCGTTGGAACCGTACGTGTATCGCAAAAAACGGACATGTTATGCACGCACAAAAAACCGTCCTGCGAATCCCCCCCCCCCCATAGAAAAAACTCGATTGGGACTCAAGGAGGGAATTTTCATATGACACAGATCGGAACAATACAGATCGGTGAAATTAAAACTTTTATTTTGATTACACATTTTCCACATGGGTGCCATCACCATGCAATGTGTAATTGCCTGTGATGACACCCGTGTGGAAAATGTGTAATCAAAATAAAAGTTTTAGTTTCTACGATCTGTATTGTAATCAGAGATTAGCGTACTGACTCTGTGTCATATGGAAATTTCCTCCTTGTGCCCTAATCGAGTTTTTTTTTTTATCGGGGGGAGGATTCCCAGAACTGTTTTTTGTGCGTGCATAACATGTCCTTTTCATGCGATACACGTACGGTTCCAACGCTCTTGAGGGTTTTCGCATGCGCTAAGCATTTTGCGATGAAAAAGAATAGGTGTTGCCATTGGAAATTTTCGAGTTTCTGTAACTATAACCGTAACCGTGAGCACCATTTTTTTGTAGTTCACAGAATCTCGAGCTCATACCTCTGAATAGCTATATCTGAAATTTCATTTCGATCGGTTGAGAGGACTGGCCGCTAGAGCTCCGTATATCGGCAAAATTTTTTTTATGACCACCCTGTATTTAAAATACAAGGCTGTATTTTAAGTCATCTGGACAGTTTATTTCTGCAGAACTGATTCTGATAAGTATTTGTTTAAAAGAAAGCAGTATATTTGTATATGTTCCAATGCTTGATATTTAAAAACTATATCGCTTTTTTATATTTAAAATTTAATTTTTAAAGAATTTTAGAAAATTTCTTCACATTAGTGGTAATTGAGGGATTTTCTGGGTTAGGCTGTTCTCAAATCCAAAAGGACAACTTTATGACATAAGTTTTAATTTATTTTTGTTCGAAAATGCATGGAATTAGCAGTTCTTGTCGTTCAGAAGCTGTCTAATTGGGCTGTCTTACCCAATTTGATGTAACTCAATGATGTAACTCAATGGATAAATCGTTTATAAAAATAATGGAAAACACAGTTTAATTCCCAGTCGCTTCCATATTAAAGTCTGAATTACATGCTACTGATTATATAGGGGGCAAGTTTAATTTTTTAATAATATGAAAAATTTAACTTAAACTTTAATTATAAATATTTCTTTTATGGGTTAAACCAGGCAATATAAGACTGACAATTTATTGTAATTATTTATTTTTCATATAACTTCAATCTAACGGTTCTTTTAAATTAGTGTTTCTCAACTAATTAAAAAATAAATTTATAAATGTTTAAAAACTTTTTGCGCCTGCTCAGCAAATCAGTCGAAAACATGAGAACGCTTTAAAAAAAAGAATTGTCAGATTAAAAAGAAATTTGGAATTACTATATTATTGTGGGCACCATTTCCTCATTACTATTATAAATAAGTCGAAAATTGCACGTCAACCGTAGAAAATGAGGTGCGTTCGTACTATAACGAAGTTTTAAAATACTCAGACCTACGTGTGTATACAGTATTTTGGATATCATATAGTACCCGAAATCTTTTGCATGTCCCTGTAAATACTATCTGCTTTCTATTATACAGTAAGTAGTAAGTAACTTGTAGTAAACCTCAGCAACGTATATCTATTTCATAAAATGCGAAATAGTATAATACAATTAAAACTTTCCTCAAACAATGTTTCCCTCCTATACCGTTATGCTTTGAAATACTATTGTGTGGACTTTTAAATTAATAACAAATGTTATTTGGGCCACAGATTGCACAGAATGTACATTTTAGTATATATTTCATAGATTTATATCAATTTTACTATGTTAGGAAGAATGTGACATCATTAAAACGCACTTTAAAATATTTTTCCCATTGGCCGCAATGTAACAGTATAATTTTGATTGTCTCTGTCATTAAACTATACATCCAATTTTCATAAAATTTTAAATGACCTGACAAAATTATGGAACAATTACATATTTTAAATTTCAAATGATTCGGTTGGGTAGCTTTTGCTTTGTTACATGAAGACGGACGGACTGAACAACGACTATAGATGCTAAATATTTAAATAATTATGAATGCACCTAAATATTTTCTTTTAAACTTTGAATAAAAAATGGTGTCACATTAAAAAAAAAAAAAATTCTTATACATCTATTAATTTCAATATATATATATATATATTTTTTTACGTTCCGCTGATACTCAGATCATTGCCAACTAGATCTATACGGTCCATCCGTTTGAGATTATCAATCGTGCAAACCCTGATCTAAAACAATGACCATGTGCAGAGAACAGAAATTAGCTTATTCGATGCTAATTTGGGCAGGGTTTGCGCCACGTGGTCAAATGAAATGTTTGAGGCACAGAGTAGTAACAGAGAATCAACTTTCATACACTGTAATGGCAACTTGTTTAAGGCCCCTGTCCTCGCTCGAGGAAACGCTCGCGAGCTAATGCTATTCCTATGGGGAACCATTTTTCTAATAACTCCTTCGCATTTTGACATTTTTGATTAATTTTTTTGCATTGGATAGCTGAGGTGCACGCCGACAGTGCACCTTTTTTACTTTTTTGATTTTGGTCGCAGATATTTTTTACAAAGTTACTTTCATTTTCAAAACCGGTTTCAAAACTGAAAGTGCTTTTTAAAAAATACATCTGCAACCAAAATCGAAAAAGTAAAAAAGGTGCGCTGTCGGCATGCACCTCAGCTATCCAATGAAAAAAAAAAATTAATCAAAAATATCAAAATGCGAAGGAGTTATTAGAAAAATGGTTCCCCATAGGAATAGCATTAGCTCGCGAGCGTTTCCTCGAGCGAGGACAGGGGCCTTAACATGGGATTGCGCATAGACAGTAGGGAGACGAGCGGATGACTCTGAAACTACGATCATAACATAAGAGAGGTTGCTAATTCGGCGAAACATCGCTTCCTTGGCGACAAATGATAAAAGAAAAAAGAAAAAAAAATACAGCGACGGCTTGCTGCTTCTTGTTTTGAAATTTATGAAAGAATTATTTTAATATGAAATAACGTTGACGAATTCGTCTTGCAAACAATACATGTGTCTCTTCGTAACATAACGACCTAATAATTTAAACTTGAAAATTCAAGAATAATAACAGTAATAATTACGAATCAATATAAGCGCGAAAATCTAAGATCAAACAGCATAAGCACGTGTGCAAAGATAATCAAATCAGCATTCAGCAAGAAGCGCCAAACCAGAATAGGGTTACAGTTAAACAGAAATCACGAGGATAAAAATCGCCAACGCGATGGTTTAGTTTTTAAGTGATCCACTGAGGGCGTTCTTTTCAAGTCGAGTTGAGGCTCTGTTACGTACTCTGTGGGTTGAGGGTTTGAAGTTGAATCCAGCTTCACGTTTTCGGCGGTTTTTAGCGAAATGCACTGGCCGTCATATCTTGTTGGCCATGCTAAATGTTAAGATTGAGACGTAAATCTCAGAAAGCTTGCGAATAACATGATCTTGCAGTAAAAAAAGAAAGAAGTATTTTCTTTGATAAATCTAAATATTTTATTACGAATGCGTCGAAAAGAATAAATTTCTGTTCGTTGGCACTCAGATTAGAGTATCAGGTCGAGGGCGAATGTTCGCATGAAAATTATAACTTGCATCAAGTTTGGAAATTTATATTTATTAATAATCTATTGCACTTTAAAATATTTTTAAAATAATGAATATGAATATGGAGAGTACGCATGTAAATTTTGAGACTGTGAAACTGACGTTAATTTTTGATTTCCTTGTAAAAAAAAAGAAAGAAAAAATTGAATTTTTGTTAATTTTTCATTGCTTAATACCAAAAATCAAAGTCTCAATTTATAACTTCATAATTTATTATCCGAATTGCATGTTACTGATTATATAGGAATAAAGTTTAATTTTTTAATAATATGAAAAACTTAATTTAAACTTTAATTATAAATAATATTTCTTTTATGGGTTAGACCAGTCAATATAAGACTGACAATTTATCGTAATTATTTTTAAAAGTTTCATATAACTTCAATCTAACGGTTCTTTTAAACTAGTGCCGCGGCACATCAGTGTGCCACGAGTGATTTTCAAATGTGCAGCGGCGGTTTTCAACAATTAATTAAAATTGTATGATGTCGTATACACCATAAGTTTTTTCCTGCTTATCAAGTTCTTAACACTTAAAAAATCCCTGTTGGCTCGGCCTATAGGCGGTGGTAGATTTCGAAGAGAGTTCATTTCAACAACAAAAAGTAAAATATGATTAGAGATAAATCCAGTTTAGCACATTTATTTGGCCGCTTTTGAAAACATTTTCGATTAATTTTTTTTGTAAGAAATGGTTTTATCAAAATCATCTTAAGCGAAATTCGGCTGAAATGCCCATTTTGAAATATATTCGGGTTTTATTAAAAAAATAGACCAATACGGCATAGCACATAGTTCCTAAATAAGAAAAAACTGTCAACTGAATGCGGTTGTGAGCAAAATGGAATTTAAAAATGAGTCATAAAATAAGCAGTTTGTCATTTGAATGCGTCTTTAGTTCTTCAGTTACGATTGCTTCGGGAAATTTTGTACAAAATGCCCACTTTGACAGTTTTTTTTTTTTTTTTTTTTGAAATATATTCAACCTTTATGGAAAAAAAAAAAAAAAAAACTGACCAATACGACACATTATACAGCTCCTAAAAAAGAGAACCTGTCCATTGGATGCGTTTGAGAGCAAAATTCAATTTAAAAATGAGTCGTAAAATAAGCAATTTGTTATTTGAATATTTCCTGAATTCATTCACGATCGTTTCGAGATATTTTGTAAGAAATGTCCACTTTGACACAGTTTTTTTTTTTTTTTTTTTTTTTTTTTTTTTTTTTTTTTTTTTTTTAATATTCTGCTTTTATATATATATATATATATATAAAATTGACCAATACGGTACATTATACAGCTCCTAAATAAAAGTTCTTGTCAATTGGATGCGTTTGAGAGCAAAAATGGATTTGAAAATGATTTAAAAAAAAAAAATCAATTATTTATTTCAATACTTCCTCAATTTTTTTAATCACGATCACTTCAGAAAATTCTGTTCAAAATACCCGTTTTGGCAGCCTTCTTTGAAATATATTCTAACTTTATCAAAAAACTACCCAATACGTCTCACTATATAGTTTCTAAATAAGAGGACCTGCTATTTCGATGAGCTTAAAATGAAAAATGAATTTAAAAATGAGTCAGAACTTAAGCAGTTTGGATTTGAGGTTTTTTTCTGCAACTCCTATTTTTGTTTAATTTATTTTTACTATAAGAATTGGCCCTATAAAAAACTTGTCAGTATAAAAGTTGTAGATATTATTTAAAAGATGTAAAATAAATTTGATAGGATTTGATAGTTTTAGAATTGACGAAGTTGTGGATTTTTTTCCTTTTCCACCGCCCTTTTTCTTTTCGTTTTTAATTTTTTTTACCAGTAAGAGTTAGTCCTATCAAAAACTTGTAAGTACAAAAGTTTTAGATAATTTTGAAAACATTTATGAAAAATTTAGTTGGATTTGACATCATGAGAATCAACGAAGTTATGAATTTTTTTCTCCCAAAAGCCCTATTTTTTTCGCCCATTGAGCCCATTGAGCCCACCCCCAGCATCAAAAATCTGCCATGCATAAATTTTTGGCACATTTTTTAGAAGATATATAAACAACTGATTCGATATCGAAAATTAAAAGTAATAAAATATAAATTAAATATAAATATTAAAATAAATAAGAGGTAAAATATAAATTCTAATAAAATAATTAAGACATAATAAATTTCTAATAAAATAATTAAGAGGTTATGGCGTTTTTTCGGTTTTGACAAAACTCTTCTCTATTTCCACCCCCTTGATTCGATTTTGCCCAATAAAAAAACTACACCGAGATTTTACACCCCTTGATTTTATGTATCAGTTTGGGGGAGATCTAAACAGAATTAAAGAAGTTATCGTGTCCATAAAAGAGGGATATATAGATATATATATAGATAGATAGATATAGATAGATAGATAATTTTTTTTACAGATGGTAGTTTTGGGATCTAGGGGTCATGATCGGTGTAGATCTGCAAAAATATTTCAGAAATTCTAACATAGGAGCGACCGCAATAGGTAATATTTCATACGAAATCTACCTAAAACTACTTTCCTCCGCTTTCAGTTGAAGAATATGAATGATTAACGAACCCGTTTGAAATTTGCGAAGAACCAAATTTGACAACAGGAATAGAATAGCTCATTTTCGTCATTAAAAAGACTTTTACAGCACCAAAACGCGTTTACTTGTGGCAAATTAGTTTCGCAAAGGTTAGATCCGTAAAAATTATCTCAAAACACATTTATAGTTATGAACTTGACTTTCTTGAAGCATTCCATATTCATAATTTTTTTAAATATTGTTAATGGTGGTTTCGTTAGACCTTTGTTGTCAGATTATTTGAAAAAATATATAAAAACTTCTTGTTCATTAATTCCACTTGTATGTTTCCACATTACATTTATTAAATATCTTATTGGATGTTCTCTAAATCTTCTTGATATTCCATTGGTCAATAATCTTGATCTTTGAATCTACTTAGATTGCCCGTTTCCGAAATGTAATTCTATTGGCCAGTAAACTTATTTTTTAAATCCACTTCTCTTACATTGGCTGTTTCCTAAAAATCCTGTCAATTTATTGCCCAATAAACTTTATACATAAATCCGCTTCTCTTACATATGTTTGAACAGATTTCGTTTCTGAATAATATACTATTTTGCAGTGATGACAGTACGCTATGGCTACCGAAACTAGTTTGCAAAAAATAAAATGTTATGTGGATATAAATATAGTTTTTTTTTTATCTACTTATACAAATTACCAAGATTATTATACCCAGAATATCATGTGTCAACAATGATAGTCGGGTTCGGTTTAGGTTTATTTTGTGCCGACCGATTATTTACTCTAGGGATATAGGCCCTGGGGGGGGGGGAAGCGCCCTTCGTGGGGGTCTTTCTAAAGGAACCTAACCCTATTTACGCAAATTCAGATGAAAACAACTCCGAACGGTTAGGCCGATGGCCTCGATTGGGTTGAACCCAGCACCTGACGTCTACCAGTTTAGAAGTCAGAACCTCTCGGCCACTGTTGGGGCCAATGATAGTCGGGTTTTAATTATATGTGAATTCGAGTTTCGGTTCTTTTAAGATCAAATAATTTCTGCTCAGGAGATTAAGATCGTATTCTATTGTCAGAAATATAGAGTTTCAATTTACAACCCGAAAGTAACTATTCTTCAGAACGTTAACAGAGATATTTTGCGGAATTTTTCAACAGATATATTTTATATTGTATTGCTTCGAATTCTCTTGTGTGTGCGCGCATCTAGTTTAGCCCTGCTGTTCTGTTCGCATTTACTATACGTATGTAGTGTTCGGGTCAATGTGACCCGATTTAGAATATTACCTTTTCTAGCAGTAAATGAAAATAACTATTTTAGAAATAATTAAAAAATAGTAAAATAAGCTTAAATATATTTCAAATAATACAAAACACCAGTAAAATAACTTAAAAATATTTTAATACTTACTTTTATTTACAATTTGGACAAAAATAGCTTACGTGAAATTTGCAAGTGTGTTTTTTGCAATTGTAACATAATATATTAATTTTGTTGCCGTTGGTTTATGGGAAGAACTTGCATCTTGCACATTTAGTACACAATGAAGTGCTCTCATCTGATTCCGAGGGTACGTTTGCACTTTTACTACGCATTTTCTTCTCAATTTTGATTGAATCTTCGCTTCTGGGAAGATGCTTTCTTACTTCAATGTGTGGAAAAATTCCCCAATTTTTTTAAAAAGAGCCTTCGTTTGGTTAATTTATTTTCATTCCATTTGCTGTTTATTGAAATCCACAGAATAAATGCATTGTAAGTAGATGTATCAAGCATATTATAGAATACTATCATAGGCCAGCGATTTGTTTTTCTCTTACAAGTGTATGTACTCAAAAGTTGATCAAGACTATCCACCGCCCCTTTAGTTGCATTATAATCTAATATCATTTGTGGTTTTTTGTGAGGTATATCGCTAACTTCATTTTCATGATGGAAAGTGCTCATAAGAATAACATTTTTGTTCTTTTTAGGGATGTAGTTTACAACTGTTGTATCTTCTGTAAAATAAAATGATGAGCTGTGCACTTCTTTGTTTAGCATTTTCTCAGGAAATTCGGGCTTACTTTTTTCTAATGGTGCCAAGCACAGTCATTTTCCGTTTTAGAAGAAGTTTTTCCAAGTTATAGGATGTGAAAAAGTTATCACATGTAACAGTGTGCCCCGAATACCCATAAGTAAGGTCACTCACTACCCGCACACCCTGACTTTTCTCTGGCTTTGATCCTTGATTTTTTTCGAGCATAAATTTGTGCATTCAGTACATATGAAGTTTCGTATGTACATATTCTTATGTTCGTATAAAGTCCATATTTTTACCCCATACTTGGAGGGTTTACTAGGTATATATTGTTTGAAAGGGCATCGTCCATGAAATCCTACTAATTGTTCATCTACAGTAACATTTTCACTTGGATTATACGAATTAGGTCTAATTTCTATCCCCTTTTCCCAAATATCTTGAACACTAGCTAATTTATCTACAGACCTTCTTTCTTGCCTGGTAGATTTATTGTCAAAACGAATAACTCTCGATATCATATGAAAGGTTTCAAGGGACATTGTAGCACGAAATATATTTCTGCCTGTTTCTTGATTCCACAGACTTTTTGTTGATTCTCCATATGATTTGTACACACCAGCTAATAATAAGAATCCGATGTATGCTTGAAAAGTTTCAGTACTAATATCTTTCCACTCTTTTTCATACACGTTTCTTTCTTCTATATTAGTCATTTTTATGATTTCGTTCTCGATTGTAGAATTGAATACCGTCGCAAATGCGCTTTTTATGTCAGTTATCCTTGTCGTTGCATATCTTGTGACACCTGGAGTAGTTTTTATAATATTAGCAGACGTTAATCGACCAGAATGAAGAAGGCGATTCAATTTCCATACTATTTCACGATTCTTAGACTGAATACTCTGTATATTGTGCGTCTTTTGAATATCAATATCAAAACCGTTGTCAGAACTTTCACTTTCAATTTCCTGACTTGTATGATTTTCATACTCAGACGCTTTTTCCTCTTCGCTGTCAGAGGCTTCCATTAATTTAGCAATATCAGCGTCGCTCAAATTTCTACGTTTCGCCATTTTTTCACTAATACTCAGAGATACAACTGTTCTTCAGATTATTAGAAATTGAAATACAGCAAGAAAAAAGAAACGCTACTAACAGATGCATTTTTTTCTTCCGCCAATGATATCAACATTTGACTTTGCTCTCCTGTCACGTGATCTAACACCTGTGCCAACGAAACAGATTTCGAAATAGATACGTTGCAGTAATTATTTTAATTGAATGATTCCAAACAAAATTAAAAGTGTATGATAAAATTATTTTTTACTCGGGTCAATATGACCCGACCAGTACATTAGGACTAAGTTAAAAAATATCTCTTGGAAATATAAATAAACGTAAATATTTCTAGGAATATATAGTTATATTACTAATGAACAAAGTCAAAAAGTTTCATGGAAATATCTCTGCGCTAATTTTTTTTATAAGTGAACAATAAAATTTTCGGGTCAAATAGACCCGAACAGAACAGCAGGGTTAGAGTTGTTTAGATATGGATGGTGGCTACTTCCACTACTTCTCCTGATATCGTTATATTTAACACGAAACAATGCATGTCTGGTAGAAATTTCGTTAAAATTCGAAATTTCTTCATTTTCTGACCAATTTCTGATTTGATTTAGCATTGCAATGAGACATGTATTTTTTTGATTGAATAAATCAATTGGGACCGTATGTAAATATTGTTAAATGTAGTAAGGTAAAGTGCCCTATTATCGTCACCCAGTTAATTTTAGGCCCCTGAAAGTTTTAATTTTCAGTGAAAATCTACCAAATTTGATTTTTGTATCTAATCACACATATGGAAACATGAGCAAATGTTGTGCAAAAAAACTTTAAAAAAATCAAAATTTATTTCAAAATGAATATTTAATTTAATTTACCTTAACAAAGAAATGTACTATTAATCCTAATAGTAATTAATAGCATTAATTATACCATAAAAAATATCATCCAAGCATGAGGAACATATAAATCTTGTATTGTTTTTGGCTCCTGAGCATATTTCGTGTAATCATGTGCAGTACTGAAGGCACTGAACCCATTCTTTCCCATGTTTATCACGAGAAAAACGCTTCAAACAAGTAGGCATTCTGCATCATTGTCGTCATCATCGCTTATAATAATATTATTATCATGAGGAATTTCAAGAGAAGAATCGCTTTCGTCATCAATGATGTTATGTAGGTCATGTTTGGACTTTTTATACGGTGAATTTTTTCCCTTTCCCTTGAGAGTGATAATTGTCAGAATTTTTTTTTCAGCTGAGCGTTTTTTCTTCGCTTGGGAATTTTTCACTTTCGTTTTATGGGGGGATCCAGTGATCAATGTTACTGAACCTCCTCGAGCAGAAATTGCTGGAGTGATCAGTGGCACTTCTCTGATCTCTTATTAGAATGAACTTAAGGTCTAGACGAACATAACTGCTCTGAAGTTAAACTTTTTCCTGGAACTGCCTTTTGTTACTCCCCACTTGCGGTTTACTGACAATACAAAACGGGGGAGATACAATGGTCAGGGAGATCACTATCTTAAACCCTGCAGAAGGGAAAAATTCCCGTCCTACACTTGGATTGAAGTTCAACTAGAAAGCTCTTTAACATCAGACCGCCTGCGGACTTAAAAGGTGCCGCCTGCTAACCGCAAAAAAAACTTTGTGTGTGTACGCAGCCTTATTTACAAAATTTGCAGCACATCCTCTAAATTAAGTCTATAATACATACCTACATACAAAATTGTCAGCACATTATTTATCAGGATTTGAAAGCGCTGACAAGCGTTCCTAATTTCGTCCCCGGTACGAAAATAAGAATTGAAAGGGGGACGAAATTAGAACAACGCTTACTTCGCAAAATGGCGATGCTTGAGTTCTTGTAAAATAAATTGAACATTGTAAAACTCACTATATGGTCATGTTAACATATTACCTACGTAGAATACATGCAATGGAAGGAAATAAATACATACGGTTAAGTAAATATCTTTCTACAAATGACGTAGCAAGAACTTAGATCTTCTAGAAATAGGAAATACGACGTTAATAATATTAATAAGTTAATAATTCGTCTTGACGAGTGAAAATTTCTCTTCTAAATCCGTTTATCTTTTGTTCGTTTTGCCTTGCGTGATCACTGGCGCCACTTACACAGAAGCGGAGAAATGAATAGGGACGCAATTAGGGAAAAAGATAAAATATGGGCACATTACCTTACGTTCTCTACCCATTAAAGTTTGTACGTGTGCTTGTATCATCCAGTAAAAATATTTAACGATAAATGAAACTCACAAACTGCTATGACGCTAAAATGAACATACTCATTTCACAAATTATTTAACATTTAAACAATCTGTTGATAATGAAGGCAATTAAAATATGCAGTTTGAAACAATTTGCTTTCAAAATGTTGTTTAAATAAAATTTTCGTTATTGGTAATAGAAAGGTTGTTCCGTTTAATATCCTAATTATAAGGTCATTAATAAATATTCAGCTATTAAATACTGTATTAAATTCTAATCTAATGTAACGCATTATTATAGTATGTAAATTCACAATACAATCTGTATAATAAACAAATTTTTTAATTACCAAGAACCTTTTCTTTTAACTCCTTGTATGCAATTACTTTTTTTGTTGAATGTTAAACATTTTATTAATTTAGATCATAATAAAAAACAGATTTATCTTATGAAAATATTTTCTAGTTTTTATTAGCGATAATGGATTTTATCGGCAATGTAAGAATTTAATTACATGCATACTATTATTTTTTATATAAATTAACAATCCTCCAAAAAAACCTAATTTTAGCTTTTGAACATATTTCTTGCATGATGTGTTTTGAATTTTTCAACTAAAATGATTATAGTGTAAATAAATATATGCAGACGTACTTGAAAAAAAAAAAAATATATATACGATTATTATATGAAAAATTAACATTAATGTTATTAATTAAAGAAGTTGTTTATTAGAATGTAATTTCACTTTTTACTTTCTTCTGTCTTTACAAAAAAAAAAAAAAAAGTATTCGATTTGTGAAAATTTTCAAATTCCGGTTTTCAACGGATTTATACGTTTTAGGGGTCAGAGAACCCGAAAACCATGTTTTTACAAAATGTCTGTCTGTGAGTCATATATATATATACGACAGTTATAGGAAAAATTAACATTAATGTTTTAAATTAAGGAAGTTCTTTTTAGATGTAATATCACATTTTACTTTCTTCTGGCTTTACAGAAAAAAAGTATTGGATTCGTGAAAAGTTTTCGAATTCCGGTTTTCGACGGATTTACACGTTTTAGGGGTCAGAGAACCTGAAAAACATGTTTTTACAAAATGTGTCTGCGAGTCAGTGTGTCTGTATGTGACGAAAATTTCGTGAGCGCTCTATCTCCCGAACTAAAGCACGGAATTTCACAAAACTTTACATTCAGTTTGACCTTGGTATAAACTATATCTGATTAGTTTTTGCCAACAGGGGGCGCTGCTATACTGCCTTTTTCCCGATTTCTCCAATAGCTATACTTCAAGAACTAATGGACGGATTCTCATAAAACTTCAGATTTCGTTAGTCCTTGATGTTTAAATTACCATAAACTTAAGGACAATTATAATATCTTGAATGGACTCTATTCAATTTTTCTTTATAAGTATTGATGTGTCAGCCTAGTATTGATGTCAATGCTATGAATTTATAGTCAGCTTTCTTTATCTGTAATTTAAACTCAGTGGATTCAGTTTTTCTCATCTGTAAATATCATTTTTCTTGTTGTAATTTTTTTATTTATTTGTACTTTTAATTTGTCTTTCTTTATACCTTTTTTTATTGTATTGACAATGTTTGTATTAATGTTTGTTGCTATTATTAATGTTTGTATGCCTTGTTACCTGTTTAATTTTAGTTAATTATTATATAATAATTTGTCGGGTTGGCAGTTGGCGATGTTGCCTTTTTTACTGCATCTGTAATTTTTCCAAAACTGATTACTGTTTTAGTTGTAATTTTTATTATTGTTACTATTTTCTTGTCAGTTTGTGCGTTGCATATTGCCTTTGTGTTCGTTGGATGGCGGTAGGGACTTTTCCCTCGGGACGTAAAAACCCATAAACCTAACGGTTGGTGTCCCGGTGGGGTGTCTTCTTGTCTTCTTCTTCTTCTTCTTCTTCTTCTTCTTAGTCCTTGATGTAATATGATTCTGATTATGTTTTGGTGTAAATCGCACAACAGATGGTTCTGCTGTTTGGCATTATTCAGGATTATCGCAATAGCTCTATCTCAGGGACTATCTCAGGGTGCACGAATTTTCATCAAACTTCAAATTCAGTCAATCCCTAATATAAATTAGTATTCTTTAGTTTTTGGAATGTATCGCTCAAAAGGTGGCACTTCTATTCAAGTTTATTTATTTACTTTTTTACGATTTCTGCGATGATTTTATCTTGAATAATGATACTTGGATTTTCATCAAATTTCAGATTCAGTTAGAACTTGAAATAAGCTTTTGCAGATTAGATTTTGGTATAAATTATCTAGCCGGTGATGCTGCTACGTTTAATTTTTCTGGAAGTGTTTATATGTATGAGACAGAAGAAAAATTTTGGGATTGCCACATCTGACTAGTTTTTGTATTCATGTCAAAAAGAGTTTTAAACAAGATTAGTACGAGCATAGCCGACTATAAACTACCGGCCGAGCCATTTCGCGAAAAACCGCCGAAAAAGTGAAACTGGAATCAGCTTTAAACCCCGAATCATTTCACTGGACCACGTGTGAGTCCATGTGACGCAAAATCTGCCCAAATTAGCATTGAATAAGCTGTTTTCTGTTCGGTGCACATGGCTCAACACATAGTCATTGTTTTAGTTCAGGTTTTGCACGATTGGTTAGAATAACTTGGGCAAGGTATCAGAGTCCTCTGGCGGGAGACTTCATACATTAATCTCAAATAGACGGACCTATAGATCTAGTGGGCCATGGTACACTGTAAAAAAAAATCTGTAACAGTACTAAACATTTTCTAGGAAACTGGGATTCCAAGAACTTTTCATGTAACGATAACAGGAAAAATCCATGTAGCCGATTCTAAAACTTGAGTTTTTGTTGTTACCGTTACAGAAAAATTTCTTGAAATCCCAGTTTCTTAGATAAAGTGTAGTACCTTTACAGTTTTTTTTTTTTTTTTACAGTGTACGAGTAACGTTATTTTTTAGGCAAAATATCAGCATTTCATTATAGAAAATTAAATATAGGGTAGATGTGCCAGTAATGGGCCACCTTCCAGTAATGGGCCACCTCGCACTTTTTGGTTTATAAAAAAATAATAAATAATAGTTAAGCTTTTATTATTTTTTTCTGAACTCTACCTTGCATGCTTTATAAGCTGGATTAATTTTTTACACTTTTCGTCAAAACAATTAGGAAGCAGAAAATAAAGTTTCACAGTTTTTCTGTTTTTCACTGAAAATCTTAATGAACATGCCAAGAGCAGACTTTACTTACTTAGTTTTATATCTTTTTTATTTTTCCGTAAAAATTGAATGTTTTTGTTTGGTTAGCAATATAAAACATTGAATTTAATATACCAATGGTCATTTACAAAATTTTATTTATTTTTAAGATTTTAGGAGGGGTGGCCCATTACTGGATTGCTTATTTCGTGATTTGCCAGTAATGGGCCACCCAAGTGACCAATACTAAAAGTGTAATTTCAGTAGTGATAAAATATTTTGATTTAACTGAAAACTAAATAAACAAATTTAATACTTAAATTTTACTTACTAGAATTTAATAAAGACAATTTCTTAATAAATACAGTCAAGTCTCTCTATAACGAAACTCCATACATCGAATTTCTCTATATAACGAATTTTTAGTAGGAATAGTCCCCTTTTCCCATGATTACATTAAAAACAGTCTCTATACAGCGATATATCTATCTCCATATAACGAATATTTTCATAAAATGTTCTTTTTTCAGTTGTAAAAAAATACTTCGAAATCACATGAAATCAAATTTCCATCTCTTATTCCTAATTTATCGTTCAGTGCTGAGATTTTTTTATATTACTCCTCTGCTTGAATTTTCTTGTTCCTTAAGTCCAACAAATTCATCAACCCCCTCCTTTCCCACACCTTTCAACATCCTTCTCAAAACAGTGTTAATTGAATAGTTATTCATATAAGAAGGGGATCAATGGGGGTAATTGAAGAAAAAACAATTTACAATTGCTTCAAAAAGGCCGAATTTCGTATACAAGAGGATAATGTGGATTCTGAGGAAGAAGAAGATGCGACTTACGCAGACATAAAAAGAACAAGTTGGAAATTGCACTTAAATGTAGCAAATGAGGTGCATTCGTACGATAACGAAGTTTTAAAAATATTCAGAACTTGCTTTTATAGTAAATAGTACTTCGGATACAGTATATTGGTTGAAATTCTGTAAATATACAGGAATAGTAATTCTTATTGCACCTCAGCAACGTATATCTTATTAATAAAATGTGAAATAGTTGAATATAATTAAAACACGTACCAAACCATGTTTCCCCGTATAGCATTATATAGTGGAATACTTTTGTGTAGCCCTGTAATTTAATAATAAAAATTCTTTGCGTCACAGATTGTACAGAATGCATATTTTAGTATATATTTCATAGATTCATGTCAATTCTATTATGTTCGAATGAGTGTAACATCATTAAAATACATTTGAAACTTCTTCCCCATTGACCGTAATGTAACGGAATCCTTTTGATTGTCCCTGTAATTGATCTATGCATCCGATTTTCATAACATTTGAAATGACTCGACAAAATTATGCAATAATTATATGTTTTTAATTTCAAACGATTAAAATACATTTAAAACTTTTTTCCCTATTGACCGTAATGTAACGGAATCCTTTTGAATGTCCCTGTAATTGATCTATCCATCCGATTTTCATAAAATTTGAAATGACTCGACAAAATTATGTAATAATTATGTATTTTAAATTTCAAACGATTCGGTTGGATAGTTTTCCGTTGTTATATGCGGACAGACAGATGTACAGACAAACGGACAGATAGACAGACTGTCAGACAAACGGACAGATAGATGGGCAGACAGACGGACTGAACGACAATTATAGGTGCTACCTATTTACATAATTACGAACGCACCTAAAAATAATTATCTGTTATTTTTTGTAGGGTGGCCCATTACTGGAACATAGGCGGTCCATTACTGGAACATAGGTGGCCCATTACTGGGCATTTGGGTGTTTAGACATATTTCTATTATTTAAAATGAAATTTTTATTTCTATTGGGAAATGTAACTATGGGATTAGTTAAATATTGTTGAAAGATTAATATAATTTGAAAAAAATTGGAATACAATAATTATAACTATTAATAAAAAATTATTTTTTAGAGGAATTCCTTAAGGTGGCCCATTACTGGCACATCTACCCTAGTTCAAAAACGCGAATTTTCGTCTCATTTAAGGAGAAATTTTCTATAAGAAAATTCTGGTATCAAAGAATTTCCTTGTCATAAAATTCCAGGAGCCGCACGAAGATACCTATGAAATAAATAAATGTGACAAGTGAATCTGGAATATTTAAGCTTTAGACGTTAAAGAAAATCAAATCTTTAGTGAGCTATTTGACTGAGAATCATATCTGACGACTCATTTGATTTCAAAGTAATTTAAATCTTCCGGCGGGCGCGCCGTTGGAAAAGCACAACATTTATTTTCTTTTTACTTTAAAACAAAATTCACACCTTCTTTAATATGTTATAACAAAATAAATGTAAGTGTATTGCGGAATAATTTCACAAATTGTGGTCAGAGAAAACTTATATGATATTTGTATGTTAAATTACTTGTAAAATTAAAACAAAACAGCAATAATTGAGTGTTTTTCTCCCTTTCTACAATTTACAATGCGCGCCTGCTAATGTGATGAAAACTTGCGCTCCCGGCGAAAGATTAATTATGCATGGTGTCTCGAATTTTTCTTTAGAAATTCGATCCTCCATAAAACCCAAATGAAATAAGATGTCAAATTTCGGTTTTGCATGCATATAACAGTATTTTACAATGTTTCATTTGTATTATGAAAAATGGTTTTGCTTTCAGATTCGATTCGATGAGATCAATAAATGGTGAGGTCTACAGGCTATACCACAGGAAAAGGCTTAGTGTGTGGCCTGGCTCGTACACTGGAAAAAAAAAAAAAAAAAAAAAAAAATCTGTACAGTTGCAAATTTTTTTTTTCTAGAGAATTGGAATTGCTATTTTTTTTCTATGTAACGGGAACAGCAAAAATGTAAAAGTTACAGATTTGCGCTGTAAATAAAAAATATGTAAGGGTACTAGCATTTTTTTTAAGTAAACTGGGATGTCTAAAACTTTTTATGTGAGAACAACTCGAGCTACACATAAAACTTTAGTAAGTTTGCTGTATACTGTGAAAAAGTAAAAAACAAACAAACAAACAAACAAACAAACAACAAAAAAAGGACGATTTTTTGGAAGTATTGCTGGTGATCGAGACGCCAGTACAATTTACTGTTTTTTAACGGAAAAATACCTGTAAATTCCTGAAGAAACTCGAAAAAAAAAGGAATATTTTCCCGGATTTACAGAAATTTTTCCGTTAAAAAAAGTAAATTGCATTCGCGTCCAGATTACCAGTAATACTTCCGTAAAATCGTTCGTTATTTTTTATTTATTTTTTCCTTACAATGTAATTTTAGTAGATTCTTCTGTAAAGAAACAAACTTCTGTAGCTTTTCAAAAACTAGTTTTGTAGATTTATTTATTTAGATTTATAGATTAGATTTATAGATAAGTAGATTTATAGATTTATTTATCAATTTATTTATTTATTATTATTTTTTTTTATACAATACTCAAATAAAATTCTAGTAAGCATACATATTTCTGCAGCTTTATATATGTAAAATTACACATATATATATATTTTACTTTTTTCTATCTTTACAAGAAGAAAGTATTGGATTCGTGAAAATTTTCGAATTCCAATTTTTGCGGATTTATACGTTTTAGGGGTCAGAGAAACCAAAAAACATGTTTTTACAAAATGTGTGTCCGTGAATCTCTCAGTCTGTCTGTCTCAATGTGACATAAATGTTGTGGGCGCTATATTTCAAGAACTAGTGTACAGAATTTAATAAAAATTCTTCTTCAGTAAGTATTTGATATAAATTTGTGCTGATTAGTTTTTGGTGAAAATCACTGAACAGGTGGCGTTGCTATGCAGCATTTTTTTTTTTTTTTTTACAATTTCCGCAATAGCTCTAGCTCAAGAACTAATGAACGGATTTTCATCAAACTTACTATTCAGTTAGCCCATAAAATGAGTTGGCATTTTCTTTATTTTGGTGTAAATCGCTCTACAGGTGACACTGCTATGCAGAATTTTTCACGATTTCCGCAATACCTTCATCTCAAGAACAAGTGCATGAATTTTCGCCAAACTTCAGATTCAGTTAGTCCATGTCATGAACTGACATTTTCTACATTCTGGTGTAAATTACTCAACAGGTGATGTTGCTATGCAGCATTTTTCACGATTTCTGCAATAATTCGATCTCGAGAACTAATGCATATATTTTCATCAAACTTCAGATTCAGGTAGTCCTTGACATGAATTGACGTTATCTACCTTTTGATGTAAATATGTTAGCAGATGGCACTGCTATGCTGCATTTGTAGCGATTTCCGCAATAATTCTATCTCTAGAAATAATGCGCGTATTCTTATAAAACTTAAGATTCAGTTTTCCTTAATATGACTTGGTGTTACTTGCATTTTGGTATAAATCGCCCAAGGTGTCGTACCTATGCTGCACTTTTCAGGATTTCCGCCGCAGCCCTATCTTAAGAGATAAAGCATATACAGTGAAATCTGGCTAAGCCGGAATCTGCCTAAGCCGGAAATCTGTCTAAGGCGGAAACATTTCAGAGTCCCTTATTTTTTAACACAGAAATTTCCGAACAATCTGTCTAAGGCGGAAAGAATCTGTGTAACGCGGAACCGGACATTCATTTTGGGTCCCAGGTAGCAAATTTACTGCTTAAGACGGAAGAAAATTTTCCTGGAAAATATAAATGGAAAGAAAGCTTTTCTTTTTATAATGAAATATATTGTCCAGACGCATTCCCAGATGCTAAGAAAAGGCGTCACTGATTGCTGACAGTAGTTTGGGGATTATATTATTATTGTATATGACTGGGAACTGTTGAACAAATAGGTCACGGAATTTTTGACAAGTATAATCTTAGGTTACAATAAGATAAGAGAATCTGTTTAAAAAGGGAGGGTTGCAACATCGACTATTTATGGAAAATTTCAGCACCCTTTCATGGTCTTCCGAAATAGCTTTGTTCCTGGTCAGATGCTAATTTTTATTTGTCCTATAATACAACGAAAGTTGATTTCTTCCTAGAATTTCAGACAAAAAGAATATTGTCACCACTTCCAGAAATATCTACAAGATCTTTTAATACGTGAATAGAATGTACTTTAGGAAGTGTAAGTTATTTTAGTTTGTATTTAAGTCAGTAAGTGTTATCGTTGTCGTATAAACTCGCAGATTTGTTGTATAGTTTAAATCATTATTCCAAAATGGATAATAAATCAAAAACGTCGAATATTTTATCCTTAAAAGACAAAATTGATATTATTAAACTCAAAGAACAAAATATCCCAGTTAAAAGCTTATGTGAAAAATTCAAATGTGGAAAGACTCAAATCTATGATGCTATCAAAAAGAAAGATGAACTTCGTAAAGAATTTGAAAAAGGGAAGATTGCACTCGCAAACGTAAAAGGCAAGTTGAAAACAAAGACATTGATAAACTAGCACGGGAATGGTTTTCCAATGCCAGAGCAAAAAATTTTCCCATATCAGAAAAATCTTACTACAAGTGATTATAATGATTCAGTGGATTTTTTCATTGTGCAAAAGCTAGAGGACAACAGCGGGAGTAGCACTGATGAATATGAAGTCGAAGATGAAGTGACAAGCATTAAGTCATATCAAGAAGCTCTTAAGAATATAAATCTTTTATAGAATTTTTACATAGAGCGAAACGATTATGAAATGATACCAATGCTGACTGAAATACAATGTGCTACAAAAAGAAGCCATTAAGAAAAAAATATTCGATTTTTTTTTTCTAAATAAGTTTAAAACATCATTTTAAGGCATTTTTAAGGTAATTATAATTTTATTTTCACTAAAATCTGTAATTTTGATTGATCATTTTTGATTGCGTGTATGTATCAATTTGTAATGTAAGTTATTATTAGTATAAATATATAAAAATATGTAAAGATTTCATGTCCATTTAATTTTTAAAACAATTGAAGATACGTTGTTTTTAACTTTTAGCCAAAATAATGTTTAATACTCTGCAAACAGGGTATTTAGAAAGTTTTTCTGTCTAACCCGGAAATCTGTCTAAGGCGGAATTTTTTTTCAGTCCCAAGCGATTCCGCCTTAGACAGATTTCACTGTATTTTCATCAAACTTCAGATTCAGTTAGATGTTGACATACAGGGTGTTTCAAAATTGACCGGTATATTTGAAAAATCAATAAAAATTAAACGGGGAGCAATAGAAATACACGTTTGCTGCAATATGCTTGGGACAACTGTAAATTTTCAGGCAGACAAACTTTCGAAATTAGTTGCAATTTTTAACAACAGATGCACTGCAGGCGATTTGAAAGATATAGAAGGAGACGCAGTCTGTGAATTCGCCATTCTGTAAGTCACTTTTCGACTGTAAGCGTGTGCTGTTCACAGATTGCAAATTTGCTGTGAAAAAAGGGTTTATTCCTTAGAACAGAGGATTTATGATTTGAAAGACCAGGTGTAGCGCCACAATCCAGAAACAATTGAACAACTGAAGCAGTAGATCTCTTCTGCATGTGAAACCATCCACGTTTACAAAGGATTCTGCAAGTTTACAAAGATTTCTGATAGTTTCATTCTGAGACTACGCCATATAATTGCTGCGCATGGTGGATATGTGAAAAATATCGTATTTTAGAATTTTCCAGATTGCAGCGTCATCTGTTGTTGAAAATTGCATCTAATTTCGAAAGTTTGTCTGCCTGAAAATTTACTGTTGTTATAAGCATATTGCAACAAACGGTGTATTTATATCGCTGCCCGTTTAGTTTATATAGATTTTTCAAATATACCGATCATTTTTTAAGCACCCTGTAAGTTGTTCCAAATCAATTTTCTGTGCTAATCACTCAATAAGTGCACTGCTGTGCTGCATTTTGTATGATTTGAGTTATTTTAGTGATATCATATATCAGGAACTAATATGCACGGAATTTCATTCATCAGATTTCCCTTGGTGGCGTCAAAGATTGCCATTTAATTTTAGCACTGTAATAACGAATTTTGAAATATTAACACGGATGAGATAGAAGAGAGTTTTGGGATTGCCACATCCGACTGTTTTACAGTGCAGAGACGAAATCAAATATACAAGCGTAAAGGAATTTTGGAACAAAATATGGACGTCACTCACCATACCAGGTTCTAAATACGCGCGAAACGATATTTGACTTTCCATAAGACTTTTAGCATTAGTGTGAAATCGTGCAATTTCATTGGCTATTGGTGAACTGAATTTTTTTGCGTGAAAGGAAAAAGTCTATTATACTAGTAACAGTTACCAGTAACATTTCATCATTTTGCATTATTTAGTCCGAGCATTTTTCTGATTCAATTAGCTAAAAATTTCTGTTTTGAAATAACCGACGATAAACGATTAAAAATTCTGTAAAAGATATGAAAAAAAAATATGCGTAATTTGAAAGTTTTTTTTTCTTTTTTAAAATATTCATCAGTTAAGTGGTTAACAAATAATGAATACTTTATTAAATATATTCTACTATTTTTATATTTATCCGTTACTTAAAACAAATTTCGCACGCGCGAAACACAGGTCGTTTAGAGGCACCAATAGTGTACTTCGTTTATAGAGACCGGTTACATTTTGTTTTTTGGCGACCCAAAAGTGTTCCATCAGCTTGTAGAACTTTGGAACTTGTTGTTCATTATGCATTAAACATATTTTAGTTATCTAATTTTATTTCAGTTTTATGGAGGAACAAAGATGTAAAGATAAATTTGAGACTATTGTTACAGCCCCTTTGGGGCTGCGCAAATATAGCGTTATCATTTTAGGGGGAGGGGGTCTGGAGAATGATATCGTAAGATATCTCCAGAGGAAGGGGCGGGGGGGATTGTCTTTGAATATCGATATCATTTTTGATCCAACCTAAATTTTATTTTTTTTTATTTGTAACAGGTTTCGGTTCCAAATAGTATGTTATAAATTTTTAGTCTATGTATCTAATTTTATGAAAATACTAAGTTTTTATTGAAATCACTAAATTATTATAAAAATATTTAATTTTAAAATATGGAATACCCCCAATATTTGATATCCCTAGTCTTCTTCATATGTATATATATACACTATCACTGTTCAAGAAATCATATTTGAAGTGCATTTGCAACGAAACGTGTGTTTACTAATAAATAAAAGAGAAAGAAAAAGAATGTTGCCCACTTGTTTTGTTGATAAGAATTTCTGTTTCATCAACACTCTCTCTCACGGAGCAAGTGCAGTAAGACTTTATTACTGTTGAATGCATTATGTAACGAAAAGCTGTTATAAAATATTTTTAAATAATAGCAATTTTTTAAAGTGTTATGTGATGTAAAGTGCTATTTTATTGAATTTTCATGATTTGAATCAATAATGTATACCTAAAATGTTAGATAGCCAGTTTTGTATATCATTCCAGAAAAAAAAAGAAAAAAAAATAAATAAATAAAATTAGGCATTGATAACGATATCATTACCGGGGGTGGGGAGGGGGGTCGATGGATGATAACGTATGATATCGAAAGAGGGGGGGGGAGGAGGTCAAAAATTACAAAAAAGTTGATAACTTTATATATGCACAGCCCCTTTCTCTAAAATTTGATATACTGGTAAGTCTGGAATTTGAGAGACATTAAGTTTAATCTGAAATGTTCATATTAAGGCTTTATTAAGTGTACGAGCACTTGGTGCATTCTTATTTTTAAAATATTTCCTTCGGCAATCAATTTTTTTTTACTTTTTTTTCCTGTGTACACTTTCTAAAGAATGTAATATCTTTTTTCACTTAGGTCTTAAAATATTTCTAATATTTATGCTGAATTTGTATGAAGTGTTTAAATTTTACTTTCATTTCGCCCGCTTTTCATATACACTATATTGCCATTGATTATGGGACACTTGCGATTTTAGACATTTTACTAAATATCTAGAAAAATACATGAGGAATCATCTCGAAACTCTTAGTGTATAAATATAATAGTATAAGTCATATATCTCCGTGAAGATTGTTCCCCGAAACTCCAAAGGGGGCCGTCAACAAATTAAAAAAGAATGAATATCTTTTGAATAACCCTGTCAAAACTAATGTAGCAATAGAGCTCAAACTCTAGATTGTAATTGAATGACTTATTGTAATAAGCCTTGTTCATTTTTATGCAAATAGCATGCATACTCGCAGAGTAATTAAGGTTTTTATAAAAATGATCCTAATTTTTTCCAAGTTTTTTCCTTATAATTTTCAGAGTTCTTAATATAAAATATTATTTTTTTCAGAAAATATGACAAACAACATTGCACACAGTACCCTATAATCAGAATTAAAAAATAATGAAAATTGTATAAAAAATGAGTTGGTTTACTAAATAATTTTTTACTGCGCATGCGTCAACGATATCAAAATTTCATTTGCATATTATGTTAGCTAAATGTATAGAGCAACTTTTGTGAAAGTCACAAAATCATAACTTAAAAATTCTGACAATAATCGTCAATTGAATAAGTCGAAAATCCGTTATTCTCAAAATGAAGCAAAAACAAGAGGGGTTGTATCCATATATTCATTGATTAGTGTCAAAGTAGAATACACAATATGGGATGTACTACTGCATTTGGATAAAATCCCTCATTTTTTTTGCTTTATTTTGGAAACAACGGATTTTGTCCTTTTTCTATAGACGATTACTTTCAGAATTTTCAAGCTATGATTTTGAGACTTTTACAAAAGTTGCCCTATACATTTAGCTAACATAATATGCAAATGAAATTTTGATATCTTTGACGCATGCGCAGTAAAAAATTATATAGTAAACCTATTTATTTTTCATACAATTTTTATTATTTCTTAATTCTGATTACAGGGTAATGTGTGCAATGTTGTTTGTCATATTTTCTGAAAAAAATATTATTTTATATTAAGAACTCTGAAAATTATAATGGAAAAACTTGGAAAAATTTGGGACCATTTTTATAAAAACCTTAATTACTCTGCGAGTGTTCATGCTATTTGCCTAAAAATGAACACAGTGTATTACAATAAGGCATTCAATCATAATCTAGAGTTTGAGCGCTTTTGATACATTAGTTTTGACAGGGTTATTCAAAAGATATTCATTCTTTTTTAATTTGTTGACGGTCCCCTATGGCGTTTCGGTAAAAAATCTTCACGGAGATGTATGACGTATACTATTATATTTATACACTAAGAGTTTCGAGATGATTCCTCATGTATTTTTCTAGATATTTAGTAAAATGTCTAAAATCGCAAGTGTCCCATAATCAATGGCAATATAGTGTATAAAATATTAAGTGTATATTTTAGAAGTATTTTGAGAAGTAAGAAAAAAGGGAACAATCTTTAAGAAGAGCACATAGAAAACAAAAATAAAACAGATTAATATCCTCAGATAATATTTTAATTATTAGAATGGATGAAATTTTCATAGGATTTGCTATTAATGACGGGAATTCGAAAATTGAGTGGTGAGAAGCCATAATGGGTTAAATTAAAAGCAAATGAGGGTATCATTTTTATCGAATATTTATTTCTCAGTAATTCATGATAACAGTGTGTTATTAACAGTGATTTTTAACACGCGCAGATTTTCGTTAACATGTTTTGTTTTTCCATAATTTAAAAAATATTTATCATCTTGTTGGCGAGATACCTATTAGATTCATGGACGTTAAATTTATTGATCCTTAGTGGTATAATTTGTAAGGAATTCGTAACTCCGTTATAGAGGGTCTCTAGTTTCTTTTTAAAGTAAACGTGATGTGGTTTCTCTGTAGGAGGTCTCGTCTATATTTCTTTGCTCTTTTAACTACAACTTTTACAAAAAACGATATGAAAATTGAAGTCTCGTTAATTAATGTAAATATCCCAAAAAGAAAACTTAAGTAGGATGTTGCATTTTTTTAAAAGGAAAGCGGCGATTATCATTTAAGAAAATCAGATTATGCGAGTTGTTTTATTTTCATTTTAATCTTTGCTAAATTTATTGAAGTTTCTCTTGCCAAAACCTCATCTCTAAAGTTTTGAATAAATTGTTTTATGAGTTTTGCTGTAAAAATGAACTGAAACTTACGTGGCGGCTTTGCCGGGTACGTCTCAGATTTTCCATTGCCAACCAGAGAAATGCCAAATAAAGAATAAGCTCTAAACAACTTCTGTTTGTTCGAGTAATCGAATCAAGACAGTTTTTTCACCATGTTGGCATTGACGCCTATAGTCAATTAAGAGAATTTGAAATTTGATTTGTTATATGCCACAAATTTATTGTGAATGTTTACAAAAACTGATATGTCGTTGCATAGAAATGGAAATTCTCAACGAAACAATCCTTACTCTTTTAGGATGTTTGTATCGTGCTACTGAATTGCAACTCTATTGCTTTTTGTTATCGAGATTGAAGATTATAATATTTCTTATCTACTTTATAATACAAACTTTATAACAACTTTATAACGAAAAGTAACCACTTTTTCAAACGGAGTTTTTCCTTCTTTTATTTCCCAAAACAGAAAATGTATTAACGGAAAGAAAAAAAAAAAATCCGGCTACTTTCTGCCAATAATGAATTCACGGGTTTATTTTGTGTATGATGAACGTTCATGAGGCAGTTTTATGTCTCTATTTTAATTTTTGCCTGCTTTATTGTTTCTGCTCTGATTAGAATCTCAGTTCATTCTGAACAGACTCATATCTCCGGTTGTGACATTCTGATAGTGTGACCACTTACTCTTTATAACGATAATGTACAGAGTGTCTTGAATGAAACCATACTAATCTTTTGTTCGAGAATATCCTATTCTATCTTTAAGGTAAGTGCCTAACCTCAAAACGCGGTTCTTGCGAAAAATTAAAAAAATAATTATTATTTTAAATTAAAGTTCAAACATTTAAGATTCCAAAAATCATTTTAAAATTACTTAATTTTGGTCAGCGATAATTACAACCAAAGTTATAGCCAAATTGTAAACAAGAAATACCTCCACTACCGTGGATATCAGAAGTCTCGGTCAATAAAAATTGTAAGGTATCCTGGGGTAATAACGCCACGTTAAGGTTCTACCAATTTTCACGGCTTAATTTCAGATTGTATTTTTCAAACAAATATAGGATCTGATACAGCAACTCATTGTCTATCTATAGAAAAAATAATATAACAGATATGCATTCATAAAATGTAATAGCGTGATTTCTTGAACAATGCTATTTGGCGTTATTACCCACATATGCGGGTAATAATGCCATGCAAACAAATCTATAAAATAAAATGGAATAATCCCATGTAGATTGCTCATTTCTAAAAATACAAACTCTACAGCCCTAGAAATTGACAAATTGTTGACAAAATTTTTTCTAAGCGATAGAAAATGTTTATTTTTTTTGTGAAAATGCAATAAAAAGAAGAGGGGAGGACGCAAAAGAATAACAGACCCTGAACTTCTTTTTGCCTGGACTGCTTAAATAAAATTATTAGAAGCATTGCACGGTTTTAACTGTGTTTATCTAAATCAGTATGTATGTTCACATACTATATGCATTCTATGCGATAGAAAATATTCAATTTTTGGTGAAAGTGAAAGGAAAAAGAGATTGGGAGAGCATCTAGAGTATATAACACCCTGAGCTTCTGTTAACTTAAAAAAGTCTCGCTTATATAATTATGTAAAAAAAAATGCAAGGTTTTAACCTTATTTGTAATCATAATGTAATATTTTTATCACGTGAAATTTTATAATAACTAGAATTATATGTAATAAATATTTTTGTTAACACTGTTATAGAAGTTTTTAAAATACTTTTTAACCCGTAAACCCCAACTAATGTGGATTAGCTCAAAGGGCATAGCCGGATAAGCATTGGAAACATGCCTTTCAATCAAATTTCTTGATTTTTTCCCCATGTGTGGCTGCTTATCTGACAATGTATTTCTTTTACTATCACCTTATAAATATCGATATTTTATGAGATAAAAATGTTTTTTCGATTTCTTTAAAACCTCATTTTCTCAAAAACTACCAAACCGAAATATATGCTATTAATTGAGTTTATACAGATGTCAAAGATGAATATCTGGGAATTTTTGTATAAATTTCTGATCGTAAAAAGTGTGTGAAAAAACGATTAAAAAATTTTCAAAAATAAAAATTATATCTTATAGTTGTCCGAAAATTACCATTTTCTTGTAAAAAATTCCTCATTTGTGCCCGCATATTATATAAAAATTTCAAAAGTTTGCGTTGGGTACTTCATATAAATATTTACGAATATATGTATAAAAATTATTAAAATTCATTTAAGGGCGTTATTTTGGGCGGAGCTACTCATCTTCGATGTACGGAGAATTTTGGGAACATAAACTTACAGATTTGCTGTTTTTAAAATTTTAATGAGCACATGGGCATCATTCTCAACGCTGGCAATACAGTTTCGATTTCAAAATTTGTTGTTGTCGTGGTATATAAGAACTGGAAAGAATATTTTTGGTATAGAAACAAAACTGCATTCTTCGATATCAAAATGTAACGACAGTGATAAGAAGTAGGCTTTTAATTAAAAACGTTTCTCACCAGTTTTTATAAGCAGAAATTATAGTTAATAGTTTCAAGCTTCTTCATGGATGACGTGCTGCTAGACTTAACGACTCCGCTTATTTTGGTGTTTTTTGCTTCACTAAATATAGAAAAAGTGCTAGTAAAATTCTTAAAGAGTTAAATTTAAGTGATTTTTCTGTAATTAAAAGTAAAGGAATTAAACGTCCTTGTGAAGAGGGAAATTCAACCTTACCGTTAAACAATAAATATTCTAAACTTGCTACTGAAGTTTCTCTTGAAACCATGGATCAATCTGAGGTTAATAATGGCGCCAATTCTGACGCCAATCCCGGCACCCTCGACTCTGGAGGCTCTAAAACCAAAATAAACCCATTCTTTATAGAATTAAACGAAAATTGGTCCGAGTTAGCCCAAAAAATAGCTGAAGTTAACAAAGATAAACCAAAAATCGCCCTTAAGGGTGAGCGCCTTATGGTGCATTGCAAAACCGAAGATGATTTCCGTGCCACGCAGAAGTGGCTTGATGAGAATACTAAAAAATACACCACGCTACACCCGAAAGATCAGAGACCGAAAAAGGTTTGTATCAGAGGTCTCCCTTGTTTTACTGATAACAAGATAATAGTGGATAGTTTAAGGGAATACGGGTTCACCGTAACCCGGGCTTCGATGTTAAAAAATAGAAAAACTGGGCAACCTATGCCATTATATGCCGTTAATGTTCTCCCAACCAAGAACTTCGAGGAGATATATAAAATTAAAGAGATCTTCTATATATCGGTAACTATTGAAGCCTTCCGCGGTAAACAAAGAGTTAAACAGTGTTACAAATGCCAGGGCTACAGCCACGCATCTGAGGTGTGTAATTTCACACCCAGGTGTTGTAAGTGTGGTGAAGAACACCTTAACACTGCGTGCCCACATCAGGGACGCATTACACCTAAGTGTGCTAACTGCGGGGGCCAGCACCCTAGTACCTTCCGTGGATGCATAAAAAATCCTTATCGCCTTGAAAACAATACCAAAAAAAATCCTAGTAAAAATTTGCCTAAAAATAGTGCTAAACCTGTTAGCAACGATTCTCAAATCCTAGCTGATATCTTAAAGGACTTTAACTACACTCGGAAAAAACCGAGTACTACGACCGTAACTAAAACTGTTCAACCTGATAATGACAAAACTACTCCCCCAGAGGGCGATTCTTCTAAACAAACTTCTGATAACACTACCAGTACTAATTTAGATAAACAGACTCCACAGCCCACTGTTGAGTCCCCCTATGATTATTCCAAAGATTTGAAGGAAATCTTTAAAACTTTTCAGGATTTCAAGGAGCTTCTGCAAATTACTAAATTACTTAAATGTATCAAAAATATTGCTGAAAAAACTAAAAATATTACTAACCCTTTAGAAAAAGTGATAACTATTGTTTCCGAATTTGATAAACTTGCTAATGATATTTCTCTGCCCGATCATGTCTCGATCATTCTCATCTTAAATCTCTTAATGTATTAACCTGGAACTGTGATTCCATTAACAATAAAATTAACGAACTTCGTGATTTTATTAGCAGAAATACTAACATTGATATTATTCTTCTCCAAGAAGTGAATAACCCTCATGTTAACATTAATATCTCTGGCTACATCCTTTACCATACCCCCCGCCCTGGTACAAATCAGGGTGGAACTGCCATCTACATCAAACACCACATCCCACACTATCCAGTACAGAACACAACTTTTGCAGATCTTGACAATACGGGAATTGTTGTACAATTACCGCATATAAATATTAATTTTGTATCTTTATACGTTAAACACTCACGTTTTTTCCCTGTCAATGATCTTACACAGCTTTTTGCACAAAACACGCACAGTTTCATTGCTGGAGATTTTAATGCTCATAACCGGCGGTGGAACTGTCATTCAACCACTACTAGAGGCAAATCACTACACAACATGGTCACACACCTAGACTTAAGCTTACACGCACTTGACACACCTACACACATTGGGTATCGTAACTCCCGTCCTTCTGTCATTGACTTTGCTATTTCTAAAAACTTAACTTTCCCTGTCACTACTACTGTCATTCATGACCTTAGTTCTGACCATCTTCCTGTTTGTTTTAAAATTGATCTTGTTGACCCCCCTCTCCTCCCCCTTCAGTGGCTGTGGATTGGAAAAAATTTCGTAATATTCTCCTTAACTCTGATTTATCTTTTCCAGAAATAACTAATACTAATGATATTGATAATGCTGTAACTAACTTTCAAAATTTAATCTTAGATGCTCAAAAGCAAGCTATTTATTCTTATACTAACCACAATAGCTCATTTACTCTTCCTAATTATATTCATAATATCTGTAAGCATCGCAATAACATCCGGCGGCTTTATCAAAATTCTAGGGATCCCTCTTTAAAACCCCTAATTAATCGACTTAATAATAAAATTAAAAATCTGATCCATAAAGAAAAGCAAAAAAGCTGGAACAACTTCCTCAGTTCTCTTTCTCCTGAAGATAATTCCCTTTGGAAAATCAAGAAAAAACTGAATAATAATTACTCTTCCATCCCCCCCTTTAACTGCTTTTAATAGTACGGCATATACTGATACTGACAAAGCCGAGATTCTTGCTAGGTCATATGCCGAGCAGTTCTCCCCCAACCCTTATTTAGCCAATCCTGATCATTATTTTGAAGTTCATGAAACTGTGGAAAATTTTCTGTCCACGCCTCCCCAGAATCCCCTCCCTGAGGTTCAGCCCATTGTTATCTTTAACATTATTAAAAAACTTAAAAACAGGAAAACTCCTGGTATTGATAACATCTCTAATTATGCTTTAAAAAATCTACCCTTTAATTGTATAAATTATCTAACCTCTCTTACTAATGCTATTCTTAAGTTCCACTATTTTCCAAAACCTTGGAAAACCTCAATTATTTCTCCTATTCCCAAACCTAAAACTAACCTACAAGATCCCACTAATTATAGACCTATCTCCTTATTACCTTCTATCAGTAAAGTGGTTGAGCGCGTCATAAGGTCACAGCTCAATGAAATTCTCGAGGAACATAATATACTTATCCCTGAACAATTTGGTTTCAGGGCCAAACACTCAACCACACATCAACTACTTCGTGTTGTGGAATTCCTCAGTGAAAACCTCAACAGGAAGATTCCAGCTGCTGCTGTTTTTCTCGATGTCGCTAAGGCATTTGACAAAGTTTGGCATTATGGCCTTATTTACAAATTAATTAAGCTGGGAATTAATGCCAGTCTCATTCATCTCATACATTCGTACCTTAGCGACCGCACTTTTTGTGTCCGCGTTAATAAAATACTCTCTACACTTCACAGAATTCTTTCAGGAATTCTTCAAGGCTCTGTTCTCGGCCCTACATTATTTAACATTTTTTTCAATGATATACCTAGAACACTGAGGACTTATCTTGCCCTGTATGCGGACGACACGGCAATGTATGCCTCTGCACACCATCCTTACACACTATACAAAATCCTACAGAAACACATCGATGAATTCATTGCCTGGTATACTAAGTGGCGTGTAAAACTTAATGAAAATAAAATTGCTGCTATTTACTTTTCTAGAAAAAAAGACTATCCTAATCGACTAACTGTTAATAACACTACTATCCCCTGGGCTGACTTCACTAAATATTTAGGTGTCATCCTCGACCGCCGACTAACTTGGAAGAAGCATTTCATTGAAATACGGGGCAAAGTCGCCGGCATTTCTAAAGCTCTCTCTCCTCTTCTTAACAGTAAAACTCTATCCATTCACAACAAACTAATCCTGTATAATGCATGCATTAGATCTGTAATAACTTACGCCTGCCCTATCTGGGGGTTTGCCTGTAAAACTAGCATGAAAAGTCTTTACGGTATCCATAACAAAAATCTTCGATATATACGTAATGGATGTAGGTATTTAAGAAATTCTACAATTCGTAGAGATCTAAACACTACTTCTCTCAAAAAACGAATCAACCATTTATTTCAAAATTTTTATAAAACATTATACAATCTACCCAACGAAATTGTTGCGGAGCTTCCAGATTATGAAGTTTTTGATCCCATTAATAGGAAGCGTCCCAGATATACTATGATATTGGAAGGGGATGATTGAGTTTCCCTCAACCCTCTTTTTAAACTTTTCTCTTTATGTTTGTCTCTGTCTTTATTTTATAAAAACTTATATATAAAAAAAAAATGTTAGTCTGTTAGTGTTAACTAACTTTAAAACTTATTGTTTTTTTATATGAAAAAAAAAATGTATGGTCTCTGTAAAGAGTCTTTTTTTTTTTTATTGGGGCATCCCTTCGGTAGCTTTTTCGTCCCTTGCTCTTCGAACTCTACGAACATTATAAGTTTTACTTTTTTCTTTAATTTCCTTTTTTCTTATTTTTAAAATTTGTTTTTACTTTCTTATTAATTTAGCTAGCTAATTATTTTTCCTAACTGTGGCTTGCCACTTCTAAACATTAATTTTTAATTTTTCTTATGGCTCCCCATGTCCATGCAAATCGACTTATTATGATATCCTGGATATAAAGTTGTTCTTTCAACTAGGAGGTCTATAAAAGGCTTACATTGTTCGCATTGTTCGCATTGGATGACGTGCTCTGTTTTGCATCGTGTAGACACACATGCGTATGTTATTGCTAAACTCTGTTACCGGAAATAAATTCGTTTTAGTTGGTTTAGTTTGGTTTGGTTTATTTTTGTCGTCTGATTATCTACACTAGGGATATAGAACCATGGGGGAGTGCCCTTCGTGGGGGGGGGGATTTTCTAAGGGAACCTAACCCATATTTACGCAAGATTCGAAGAAAACCACGAAAACTCCGAACGGTTAGGCCGACAGCCGCGATTGGGTAGAAATATATTTTTCGGTACAAAATATCATCCAATGTTATCAGCTTTCTATTTTTTCTTTTAACTCAAATTATGTATATTTCGCTAATATTTATCTACGAATTAAACAGCCTCAGTAATCTACCATAAGAATAAACAAAAAAATTCTAGTAGTATAAATCTTAAATAATAAATTGTCTATTACTACACATTCCAGATAATATGTCAGAATTTTAAGAACTGATTAAATTTTAAATCTAGCTATAAATCATCCATATTAACGCAGTAAAAAGAATAACTACTTATTCTTATTATCCTTCCTTAAAAGTAGTGAAAATGTTTGAATAAAAATCATTATATAACAGTCGTTACATTTCGATACCAAAGAATGTTGTTTTCTAGGCAAAACTTTTTTTTCTCTATTGTTTCCAAAGCAAAACACCAGTTTTCAATATCAAAATAGTACCAATAGTATTGAAAATTATGGTTTATATGCTTAATGGAATCTATAGTTTATTAGTTGACTCATTCTCTGATGACATTGTACCAAAAAGTCCTCGGATGTCGAAGTTAAATAGCCCCGCCCCAAATAACGCCTTTAAATGAATTTTAATAATTTTTATACATATTTTCGTAAATATTTATATGAAGTACCCAACGCAAACTTTTGAAATTTTTATATAATATGCGGGCACAAATGAGGAATTTTTCACAAAAAAATGGTAATTTTCGGACAACTATAAGATATAATTTTTATTTTTGTAAATTTTTTAGTCACTTTTTCACACACTTTTTACAATCAGAAAATTATACAAAAATTTCTAAATATTCATCTTTGACAACTGCATAAACTCAATTAATAGCATATAATTCGGTTTGGTAGTTTTTGAGAAAATGAGGTTTTTAAAAAATCGAAAAAACATTTTTATCTCATAAAATATCAATATTTATAAGGTGATAATAAGGGAAATACATTGTCAAATAAGCATCGACACATGGAGAAAAAATCAAGAAATTTGATTGAAAGGCATGTTTCCAATGCTTAACCGGCTATGCCCTTTAAAGTTAAAATGTCGGCGTTATATTAAACATTCTTTAATAAATTTGTATTTTTAATTAGGTAAATAAGGTTTCCGAATTATCAATATCCCTGTAAAATCCCTTATTAAATATTACACATGATTCATGTGATTATATTTCGTTATCTGTATATTAGCAACAAAATTAACTTTTAACTGCTGTTAGCGCTCTCTAAACGCTAATTTTTTGGGGGGTCAAATTTCAGATTTTAACTTGTAGTTTCCAATTTAACTATTAGGTAAAACTGAAATTCTCTTCCGTTTGAAGTCCTCGTACTATTGTTAGAAATATTTAAATAGATTAAACTTAATTAAACTTATTCCTGTACAAAAAGTTTAGTGCTCTTATCAATAGTACTCTATGAGTTTTAATCATCGATCGCCTTTTAACCCTTAACTAATGCTACCGATCTCACAGACCATTTCTATATGGAATTTTTATAGTTTTAACTTGTAATTTTCAGTTTAACTAGAAACATTATCGAAATTCTGTTTCATTTGGAACTTTAGTACTATTACCAGACACTTTTAAGTAGTTGCATATTAATTATAATCGACTTGTTCAAAACGTTTAGTTCAAAATACCATCCTATGAGTTAATTATGCCTTTTATTCATCTTATGATCTTACGGTCTCACAGACCCCTTTGCATTTGTTACGTTACAATTTATATCACATCAGTTAAAGGTTAAATTTTGAAAATTTTGAAAAAGAGAACGCTGAGAAAGCGAACAATTAAAATTTAGAATTCAATTGAACAATTAAGTGGAATTTAATAGAAACCTGATTTTGGAAATGTATGAATTATAATATCGAAAACATTTTGATATCGTTTATTTATGAGATTTAAAATAGTTTTTACATTAGTATTAAAAAAGAAAGATCAGTTATGGGTATCGGACTCCTCCCCCTCCCTTTCCTTTAATCTAACCATTTTAACAATGATAATAATTCTGCCTCATATGTAAAGTAAAAAATAAACCCTTTTTAGATGTAGTTCCGCCACTATAAGGAATGAATCGGGGTATTAACGCCAAGGAATGGCGTTATTACCCCGATATACTTATTGCGCAGTCCATATTAAACTACAAACTATCTCGCAAACGTATCCAAAATCGTCTACAACATTTTGAAAGTACATGAAATGCACTACAAATTTAAATAGGAAACAAAATATTTCCTGGTAAATATATAGTCTTCACATCACAGAACTTACCTTGCAAATTTAAGATCAAGGATTAATTTTAGTTGCTTCTAAAAACGATAAGACCTACAAATGGAACTAATTAACTTAAAGCTGTTGTCTGTGTTTTATATGATTCAGAGCCCACAGGTGTCATTTTCCGGATTATTTCATATTTATGCGTAATATTACCACTTGGCGTTATTACCTCTCCTGGCGTTATTACACCAGGATACCTTATATAAAAATTTTCCATGTTCGCAAATTTAAAATCTCGTAGACTGAAAAATTATATAAAGTTTTTTAAATAATAAAAATAAAAAAAATATAAAGTTATGTTTAACAGTTTAACAAATTTAAATAGGAAATAACCCCACATTTGCCAATTAAGTGGTTTCGAGATGTAATTGTCCGATAACGCATTGTACCTGGTGATCAATAATGGCCACTTAGAAACAAATTTAGGCTTCGTTATCGGCTCGGTTAATAGAAAGCTCCATTAATCGAGGTCTACTGCATTTTAATATTATATACATCATAACATATTAAATGTTGAAAACGTTTTTTTTCTTTTCACTTTTTCCCAATTTTAACCCTTTCGGGTCTGGTGTAATATTAATAGTACATGTCTTTTAATGGGAAATTATTTTGTTTTAAGAAATACTTTTACTACAATTTACATGTAGCAATGTTAGTATATGTCTATGTATTTACTAGATGACTTCATTTATGTTTCGGCATTTAGTAATTGTAATAATTATTATTATTTGCTTTATTCTCTTTGCGCGTTTGCGATTCTTTTATTTTAAACATGTATTTCAATCTATAAATTTAAAATAATAAATTACTTTCCTGAAAGAATCCTGTGTAATAAAGCGTAAAAAGTATCAGAAAGTTGCAATATAAGTTAAATCTTATTGTAATACTATATTTTCTAAACATCTCCAAAAATTCTTTTTTCGCCTAATGTCATATGTGCATTACTTAAATAGTACGCAAAACAACAACATTCGTTATCTTCTAGACAATGAAATATTCATTAAACACTAATTAATCTGTTTGGATAGCTAGCATTAATGTTAACAACATAAAAGTAATTTTTTCTAAAAACTGAAAAAAATCGAGCGTTATGAATCCCAAAACCCTTTTATAAATTTTTCAAGAAAAGAAGATGTATGCAAGTTATTATATAAATATTTACTCTTCCGTTTTATAAATAAATAAACAAAAATGATAAACAGAGTTTATTTACGAATTTTCCCTGCAAAAATTAATCTATATTTATGTTTAAGAAATAAAAGATTTTTTTTTTCAAACTTTACTTTGGTTCAATTTTGCTGGATTTGTAAAAAAAAACTAACTTTATAAAAATCTACATTTTTGTTTCTCCGGATAATTTAGATCTTAATAAACAGATCACGTTGAAAGGTTAAAGTTTTCTGTTTAGATCAATTAGCGCCCGGCAAAGAAAAAAAAATGCAAAACACAAAGAACTAAAGAAAAAAATTTACAAATTTTGGCGCCTCTTTAACACACCGCTTATGAAGAAATAAGAAACCCACCTAAAAGAGAAAAGAAAATATCAAGAATAAGAAAAAAAAAAAAAAGAATAAAAAAGAAGACATAAAAAGAAGATAACTGGGAGGTGCGTAAAGGCGGCAACCACCAGCTAAGAACTATAAATCATTACCGGAAGTTTTTTGAGTTTTTTATTTTTATTTATTTTCCCCCTAGAAAAAAATATAAAAAAATCCTTTTTTATTCCTTCCTTCCTCTCAACTCTTAGGCTTCAAGCACTCTTGTATTTTGCTCAACTTCAATTGAGTTCGAGGAAATCCTTTCTTTTCTTCCCTTCCACGGTTTATTGGCAATAGTAAGCGGGGATATTAAAATGGCACAGAAGATAACTATCTCAACAATACTTTAAGGGAAAGGTCTTTTTCCTACAGATGGATTCAAATTTCCCTTCCTTGACATGGAATAGTCATTAAACCTAAAACACGCCGCATGTGAACTAGAGCCGTAGCTAAGGGGGTGCTATGGGCGGCTCACCCCCCCCCTCCCCGGAAAATATTCCGAGGTTACTCAATGAATTTTTGCTCCGAAAATTCAAATGAAATTCTGTTCAAAAATCTAATTTAATTTTGAGACCCTTTAACAGTTTTGCAGAATTATTAAATTGTAACTAAAATATGTATTCAACACTAGCTTATCCTACTTGCACATATGAAGCTAACATGATGTTTCATTTTGCACCAGTTATACAATCAAAATTTTCATCATCATACACTTTTTTAACATAAAATGAAATTATTACAACATCTTAATAAGAAACATAGTACAGTAAAACCTCCATAACGGACATTCCCGAATAGCGGACACCTCTATTTAACGGACAGTTTTCAAATCCCCACTCCCAAAACTTTATTTTTTGTATGTTTAACCTCTGAATAACGGACATTCCGAATAGCGGACAGTAATTTTGGCAAAAAAGAATGAAAAATTATTTTTTAACAAGGAAAAAATAAATAAAAATCCTCTAAATTTATCAGGGCAATGCATCACAAATTTTGTGATCTCAGATAAATTTGGGGATGAGCTGGAGAAAATCACCTCTCCCCCTACATTTATCTGTGATCACCCCCCCCCCCCACTTCCTCGAATGATTTGAGATTGTATAGTTTTAAGAAACAGAAAAATGCAGTAAACAGTTATACATTTTTTTTTTTTTTTTTTTTTTTTAAGAAAAAGGTGATTCAAAAGGATTAAAAAACAAATTACATGTAATCGCAAGTAAAAGCAAATTTTTGTAAAATTTTTTTTTTTGGAAGAATGTAATAAGGTATGCACAATTTTATTTCAGTTTTATTACTTTAAAAATTATTTTAATTTCTGGTTAATCATATAATAGAGGTTTTAGGACTTTAAAATCGACCAATGAAACATTGAGCATTCATTAGGAATTTTTTCTTTCTCTGTGGTTTTCTCAATAGCGGACAATTTCGGCGCTCCCAAGGTGTCCGTTATTTAGAGGTTTTACTGTACCTACAATGTGAATAGACACCAATTTATCTTTCTGCGTCAGAGAGATAGAGAAAAAAAAAAAGACCTCGCTCCTACAATCTCTTGAGTCCCTCCCCCCCCTATTGTTCACTTCTAGCTACGGCCCTGCTGCGAACATAAAACACGCGGACTTCTATTAGCAAGAAGTAGCTGCGTGTGCTCGCAGCCTTAGGGGTAAAGGATGCTTCCAGATAAATAATGAAATAAATAAAGTAAGTCCGTGCTTACGTAGGGTGTGTTCGCAAAAATTGTCAACCTTTAAAAATGTGGTCCGCTTAGCCAGAGCTTCCCGCCCTTTGAAAAAAGTCTATTGGCAGGTCCTATCCTGAGACGTGATCCGGTTGCGAAACGCAGTTGTACCGTAGTGTTGCAACGTAACCGGTATGTTATAATTAAGGCGGCACAATAAATATATCAGAGTCATAGGAATACGTGACTTTCGGATGCTGATTGAAGAATTGTTACGATATGATATGCCTTCGGATAACTGAAAAATCTCGTTTGGAGAAGAACGGATTTATTAAAATGTTAAGAGAAGGTTTATTGAGGTTGATTCTCTTTTCATCCAGGCAACGATTCACCCCCTGACTGCCCAACTAAAGGGTAATATTGAAATGTTGTTTTTACCGTAATTTATTAAAAATATTTAAAAAAGATGTTTTTTCCAACCTGATACCAAATATGTTATTACGTATAGGTGTATAAACTTTGAGAATATTAATCCTAACTTAATTTTTCAAAACTGGGTTTTATTTGTAGAATTATATTTATTTAAATATTGCTTTTGTTCAGTGAAACCTGCAGCTTAGTGTGCGAAAAAAAATCCGGTCGCGGCAGTCAGGAGGTTAACAGCACACGTAAACACTATTATGTTACTTCACATGTAAACACTTTAGTTCTGCCACACTTTTTAAAGGTGTAATCGTAAAAAAAAAAAAAAAAAATACACATTTAAAAGGTTGAAACTTTCTGATACATTTTCAGGCTCATTTTTAAAAGTAGAAACAAGAAACTTGCTGAGGTGATTTTTGAAGACATGTATAAAAGGCAGTGAGATTTCATTTTTCTCTCAATTCATTAGAATTTGATTTATAAACAGTTATTTTATCGGTATGACCCATTTTTTCATTCCCAGATCTCCTATGGAAAATTCGGTTCAAAACGCTCACTCTGGCAGCATTTTAAAGCCATATTTTTTGCTTTTATCAAACACTCGACAAGCACGTCACATTGTGTAGTTTCTAAAAGAGAAAATTTGCCAGTTTGATGCGTTTAAGAGTAACGAGTTTGAAATTGCACGCGAAGCGTGGCAAATGAGGTGCGTCCGTCGATAACGAAGTTTTAAAAATATTCAGATCTTACTGATATGGTAGATAGTATTTCGGATACATTATAGTTGTCGAAATCTTTGTGGTCCTGTAAATATACAGGAAGTAATTTTTATTACACGCAACGTATATCATATTCATAAAATGTGAAATAATTTAATGATATTAAAACACGCCCCAAACAATGTTTCCCCGTATAGCATTATGTAGTGGAATACTTTTGTGTGGCCCTGTAGATTAATAATAAATATTCTTTGCATCAGAGATTGTAGAGAATATATATTTTAGTACATATGTATTTCATAGGTTCATGTCAGTTTTATTATGTTCGAATGAGTGTAACACTATTAAAATGCATTTGAAACTTTTTTTCCCATTGACCGTAAGGTAACGCAATACTTTTGATTGTTCCTGTAATTGATCTATGCATCCGATTTTCAAAGAATTTGAAATGACTCGACAAAATTATGTAATAATTATATGTTTTAAATTTCAAACGATTAAAATGCATTTGAAACTTTTTTCCCCATTGACCTTAATGTAACGGAATTTTTTTGATTGTTCCTGTAATTGATCTATGCATCCGATTTTCATAAATTTTGAAATGATTGACAAAATTATGTAATAATTATGTATTTTAAATTTCAAACGATTCGAATGGATAGTTTTTGCGTTGTTATATGCGGACAGACAGACGGACGGACTGAACAACAATTATAGGTGCTACTTATTTACATAATTACGAACGCACCTAAAAATGAATTAAAAAATAAATCAGAAAATGAGTAGTTTGCACTGGAATACACTTTTAAATAGTGTTAAGGAAGGAAAAACTAATCATTACCTATGAATTTTTAATGTAAATTTTCTTTGAAAGCCTCATTTAGAGATGTGTTATGATATGCCCATTGCTTAGTTAGGAAGGATATTGAAAAACATATCGTGTTACATGACAAATGTTTCACTAAAATGTCTAGAAAAAATTTAAGAGCCTTTTTTTCTCTCATTCATTTTTTTAAACAATGCACAAGGCCAAAATTAGCCTTTTTGGCGCCTGGGGCAATCATGATTTTGACTCCCTCCCTTCTCCGCTAAGATGTTTTCAAAGAAAATTTTACTACTTTTCCAAAAATAGACATATTTTGAAATTTAAAACATGCAACCAAAATATGTGTATTACTGAACTATGTAATATGCTTTATCAAACATTAATTCATTAAAATCTTGAAAACGGATTCGAAAATAATAATAATAATAATAATAATAATAATAATAATAATAATAATAATAATAATAATAATCCGCCTTGAAATAATAATTTCACTTTTTTTCCATATCATCCAAAGATTCTTTGATATTTTTGATTTGGCATACCCCATATAGAACGATTATAACAATTCTGTGATAAACATAGACGTGAGAAAAATCGACAAACAAAATTTTCATTTGCTGCCCCTTTGTTCAGGCGCTCTGGGCAGTCTAAGGAAATCTGTGAGACCAGTAGCAAGAGAATTAGCACATGTGGAAATTCATTAACAAGGCCACAAAACTTATATTAACAATTTAACAATTAATGCCATAAATTTGTCTATCTTTATTATTTTTGTGAATAATAAAAATCAAATTTTGTTAGTCTTTTTTTAGACACCCTGTATTTAATATTAAGAATATGCATACTTTTTTCGACTTGTGTGAAGATATATGAGCTGTTAAAAACAGAATTGGCACCACCCAATAAATTATGACGAGTTTGGCTGAAAGCACGAAATATAATTTATTCAAGAGCAAACTCTCATTAAATTAGCCGTCATAATATTAAATTTTCGGTAGCTTGTCAAACTAGGATACTGATCTATCACTTCAGCATGCAGAAACTCTTTTCATAAGCAATTTTTTAGAATAATCGTATTATCTAAATGAAATGATTTAAGCGCATAGAATTTAAACTAAGCAGTCATTTTCATAAGTAATTACCTCCTTGAAATCCCCTGTATTTATTACAACTGAGTGTACATAAAACATGTCGATAAAATCTTTGTTAGAGGCATAATTTTCGATGCTTAACTTTATTTAGAGAGCATATGCATAAATGCTAAAAGAAGCTTGCCTTGTTCATGGATCTTTTTTTAAGTAATATAATCACAAAATATATTGCATTATAATATAATTTTTGAAAAAAATCGACGAGTTTGTTTATTTTTATAAGAAGATTGATTATTTTAAATAGAAATTAGTTGTAATTTAAAGTTTATGTGACATACTGTACAATCAGTTCCCTGCGAAATATATCCTTTTAACACTTAGATGTTCTGATTACTTTTAATAAATGACTTAACCCTTTATCTACTGAATTATGATCTCATGAAAATTTTACATTCTAAAGAATTTTACGTAAATTGTTTAAACTAAATTAAAAGATTTACACATTCATTTAATAAATTTTTGAGTGATTTTGGAAGGATTTGAAGGATTTAGAGGGAATAATTAAATATGAAATTACAGGGATTTTGCGCAATATTTATAACCCCACTTAAATCTTTTATTTTAAATTGGTATCTTAGTGTTTTGTAGAATTATAAAATGTACAAATATGATGTTCTTACAATATAAATATAGAATTATTTCCGATTTGAAAAATCCCCACCCCCTCTCCCTCAGCGCCAAGAAAGTTGAAAAGATACAAAGGCAAAAGAAATCATCGTTTTAAAAATATTTTTGTTTAGTGTAACCAATAATGCTTTTAGAACAAAATAAGGTAATGTATCTATAACACATTCTAAACAATATTACAACTAATTTATGTATTAAAATAATTTTATAATAAGTAATTTTAATTATACTTATAAGTACCGTCGGTAGAGAAAGGTTTAACCGCATCCTTATTTAAAAAACTGTTTTGAACAAATGTTGAATGATATTTGAATGCCTAAATTCTTTTTACTTTCTTCTATCTTCAAAAGAAGAAAGTATTAGATTCGTGAAAATTTCGAAATCTGGTTTTTGACGGGTTTATACGGTTTAGGTGTCAGAGATTCCAAAAAATATATTTTTTAAAATGTCTGTCTGTGAGTCTGTCATACTTTGTTTTTTGTGTTAAATATCAAAATTTGACAGACTTTTTATAGGGATCCTGTATCTAACACTAGGGATATGCATGTTTTTTGTTTCAGACTTGTATGAAGATATATGAGCTGTTAAAAAGAGAATTGGCACCACCCAATAAATTATGGCGAGTTTGGCCGAAAGCACGATATATAATTTATTCAAGAGCAAACTCTCATTAAATTAACCATTATAATATTAAATTTTCAGTAGCTTGTCAAAGTAAGATACTGATCTATCACTTCATCATGCAAAAATTCTTTTCATAAGCGATTTTTTAGAATAATCTTATTATCTAAATGAAATGATTTATTCGCAGTGAATTTAAATTAAGCAATCACCTTCATAAGTAATTACTTCCTTGAAATCCCCGGTATTTATTACAGCTGAGAGTACATAAAACATGCCGATAAAATCTTGTTAGAGGCACAATTTTCGATGCTTAACTTTATTTAGAGAGCTTATGCATAAATGCTAAAAGAAGCTTGCCATGTTTGAAGATCTTTTTTGTTTTTTAACATTACAAGCTCCTGATTGGTGGGAAGTGATAAAGCAAAATAAATTTTTATTATAGTGAGAGAAGCTTAACCTGCTGCTACTGTTTTGAATAAATGTCACGAGAAAGCTTTTAAAATTAAAAATAAAAAATAAAAATGGAAATAAACCAAAAATTAGCCAGAATGGACACATTTACACATGAACAGTTTTCATTAAAAAAATAACTATCAAAATCGGGCAAGTATAAAGCTTAGGTCTTATGACTAAAAAACAGCCAGGTCTTTTAAATATATAGATCAGGGATGTCCAACGCGGCGCCCGCGGGCTCCATGGCGCCCTTTGCAGGTTTTCTTGGCGCCCTTTTGAAGGTTTCCTGTTACTAGACATTTTTTTTACATATAAAATTTCCTTGTAAATAGTACTTCATTTAAAATCCTCAATATTTGCTCGAGAGATGTTTTTAAAATATTTACAAGTGTGTTTCAAGTATCAACAATTAAAACATATACAACGCATTTTAAAAAAGGCAACAACAAGATTAGGTTTTTTTAAAAATAATTATGTGCTGTTGTGTTTCTACATTAACTCATAGTTACTTTTTTTATAGATATTTTCATGGAAATTATGCCGATAAGAATTAATAAATGGTGGCAATAACTTTTTTAACATGTTAAGAGGTAAAATGTAGAATAAAATAAGCGATCATCCCCCTACATCGTGCATGAAAATTCAGCATCTCTGTTGTTGTTATTGATTTTGTTTCACAAACTATTTGGTTATTTACAAGACGGGATAAAATCTATCTTTTTCTACCCCAGGCTCCTTCCTGTTCGAAAATGTTTGACATAACCTTCGCTGAAAAAAGTATTATTCAAAATTAATTACCTTTTATTATTATTATTATTTTTTTTTACATGACGTTTTAGATCTACAGGAGCATTATGTTTGTAGTGAATCATGTATTTGCAGATATACATTGCTATTAATATTACACTGTTAAAAGCGAAGGTGACAAACCGGTGCCATTTGGGACTCGGAGGTGAAAAGGCCCTAGGGTGCATTGGAACCCGGGGCATTTGGAACTCTAGGGTGCCATAGGGGCTTGGATATGTGGTTGCAGTGCCGACAGGTCTCTTACTGGGTGATTGGAGCTAAATAAGGTGCCACACATTTCGTATTGGCAGCAATGTGGCACCTCATCGGGTGACTGGAACCATGCGCATGCGCTGTGACGTGTGTCTTTCCGTTTTCTGTGACGGCAAGTAAAATCTATGGCTATGAGTGAATGAAGGTGAGCTCGATGGCCGAGCGGTTAGAACGCTGAGCTTGTAATCAGACGTTGTGATTTCGAATCCTTCGACAGCCAAAAGTCGGTTTGTATATTTTTTAATTTTTTATTATTGGACACTCTGGATTAAGGGTGCCATCTTTTCACCCTAATAAAAAGTGTTATTCTGACTCCTTTAGGGGTGTCACCAGTGAGACAAGCCTTTCACCCCTAAAAGGTGCAATGTGTCACCATTAGTTTTAACAGTGTGAAAGATGATTTTTTTTCTGCATGTTTTTAGCTATGTTAATAATGGCGCCCCTCTTGCCTTGCTTGCCAAAAGCTGAGATATGCCTCTGCTTACAAGGAAGGTCTCCATACGGGCATACTCAGAAAAATCTGAAAAAATTACAGAATGTTCATCTCATATAGTTATATATGTTTATAAAAAAATTTCGGCGGAACCTCCTTATAACGTCCGTAAAAAAAATAACAAAAATTTCGTTTATTTGGTGATTTATCTGCGGTTGGCGAAAAAACGAAATTTTGAAAAATACGTTTTTACGCTTCGAATACTTTTTAAAGAAAAAACTTTCTATGTTCAATTTATTTAAATAAGTTTAAGTAATTTTAGTTTTGCATTTTTACTTTACTTTAAGTGTAATTTTGTCATATACGTTTATATGTACTTATAACAAAATGAAATTAATATATTTTATCATTTAAAACACAATTTAAATTGATTAAAATTGTTCCAAATTGAAAAATACATTGTTAAAAATCTGCTGCATTTTCTTGAAACGCACTCCCTTGCTTGTATAGAAAACGGTTACTTGGCCGTGAAATGGAGCTTTCTCATTGGTTGGAATAGAGATATTATATACAAGCGGTGGAGTGCGTTGCAACAAAATGCAGCAGATTTTTATCAGTGTATGACATGGTCAATTCACCGTGCTATGGAGCATTCTCCTTGGTCAGAAGAGAGACATTCTATAAAAGTAGTGGAGTGACGTTGCAGTAAATTCTGCAGATTTTTAACAGGGAAGTCAATTAAAATCAATTTTCAGATTCGTTAAAATCGTCTGCTTTTGGCGAGGAAATGCACTGCTCGCCAAATCCCGCGTCGCTTTCAGCTTTTCACGCCAATTATTCCAAACTATTTTATTTTTTTACATATCTAATAATGTAATTCCGCCGCTAATTTTCACTGATCCTTTATTACCTACATGAGTAGTTTAATTCGTATTTTTTTTCAAAAAATTCTGAGTATGCCCCCAATGGAGACCTTCCTTGTTAGTAAAAAGTTCGACAGGCCTGATATAAATAATCAAAAAATACATTGCATTATAATATAATTTTTAAATAAAACTGATGCGTTTGTTTGTTCTTATAACTAATTATAAGGAAATTGATTATTTTAAATAGAAATTAGTTGTAATTTGAAGTTCACATGTGAAATACTGTATAGTCAGTTCCCTGAAAAATATATTTATTCCTTTTACCACTTAGATGTTCAGATTACTTTGAATAAATACTTTAATTGCATTGTTATTTCAAAAATGATTTTGAAAAAAAAATTGAATCACATTTAAACAAATAAATTCTTTTTACTTTCTTTTACCTTTAAAAGAAGAAAGCATTAGATTCGTGAAAATTTCGAATTCCGGTTTTTGAGAGGATTATGCCGTTTAGGTATCAGAGATTTCAAAAAACATGTTTTTACATAAATATCTGTCTGTGAGTCTGTATGTGGCATACATTTTGTCGGCACTCTATCTCAAGAATCAATGCACGGAATTTAATACAAATTTATATTTCGGTACTTTCTAATATAAATTGATGCTGATTGGGTTTTAGTGTAAATCATGCAAGAGGTGGCGCTGCTATGCTGTATTTTTAAAGATACTCTCAATAGTTTTATCTCAAGAAATAGTGCATTGATTAGCATCAAACTCCAGACTCTATGAGTCCTTTACATGAATTGATGTTGTTTAAATTTTGGTTAAAATTGCTCACAGGCAGCGCTCTTGTGCTGCATTTTGGAATAGCTTTATCTCAAAAATTAATACATTTATTTTATCAAAATTTAGATTCAGATAATCCTTGATCTGAATTGGTTTTGCTTATATTTAGTTGTCAGTCGCTCAGCAGGTAATGCTGCTATGGTGAATTTTCCCAGATTTCTTCAATAGGTCTATCTCAAGAACTAATACACGAGTTTTCATGAAACTTTAGATCTAGGAATACGTTGATAAATATTATTGCTGATTATGTTTTGGTGTAAATCGCTCAACAGGTGGCGCTTTTATGCCGCATTTTTCTCGATATCCGCAATAGTCCTATTTCAAGAACTAATGCACGGCATTTCATACATTTAGACTTCTTAGGACATAGATTGTCGTTTAATTTTGGTACTGTGATAATCTTTGCCACTGCAAATTTTGAAGTATTAACATGTATGAGACAGAAGAAAGTTTTGGGATTACCAGAATCGACTAGTTTAATGTATCGGCAGTAAATCTAAACAAATTACAGGAATAAAATCAATTTAGTGATTTCATTGTACTTAAATTTATAATATGTGTATATCTAATTAAGTTAAAGAAATGTAACACATTTTAAAATTATATTTCTATATCTAGATAACTGTAAACATTAACCTACTAACAAGGGAACCTCTTTTGGTGTGTTTCGAGCCTAGCATCGAGGACGGATGCATTTTGTAGCCCTATATATGAAAGTTAGAGAGCCGATTAAAATTCTCTGTTAAAATAATACCTTATGTATATTTTTTGCACTTTAATTTTTTTTATTATTGGATTTTTGATTGTTTATTTCACGTCAAAGGTAAGGTTTGTTGTCAAATATGGTGCTAAGAATTTTTTGCTTGCCTTATTTTGGAAGAATGACATTCCTCTAGTGTTGCCAGGTAACTCTACTTTTGAAAATACCCCAACTTGCCCTGCCAAAACTATAAATATGATGTCGTAATTTTTCAAACCCAATTTTGTAGGAATTTAAAAAATTTTTAAAGTTTTGTATTTATTATTAGCTAATTTATATTTTAAAATGATTTTCTTAAAAAAAAAAAAAAGTGTCATAAGTGGTCTCGAAAACAGCATTTTCAGAAAGTCATGCCGCAACAAAATAAAAAAATATGACTTTAACTGAAAAATTTTCGATTCTCAAACTTCCTAATATAGGGCATTAAAAGGCACCAAAAGCCCCAATTCCAGGTGCGAGCAAAACCAATGAAGGTTACATGGTAAGAATCGCACTCTCTAACACTTAACATAAATTAAATATAATTTTATTATATAAGCATTAATGAATATTTAAGAAAAAAAAGAAAGAAAAATAATCATTCGTCAGGCATAGAATGTGAAACACTTTTTAACACATTCAGAAAAATGTAATAAAACCGTTTAATAAGTTAAAATATTATATCCAATTCAAGAATATGAAAATGCATTTTCAATTACATACACTGAAAAAAATGAAATATTCAAAAATGAGTACGTCGATGTACTCATACTGAATTGAAAATGTTTGGATCAAAATTGATCACATTGCTTTCTCAATTGTGAAACATCAAATGTTATCAAATACAAACTAACGATAATTTCCGACCCTTTAATGGTTTATCCCATTCATGGTGGCATAAAGGATGCTTATTAATGAAAATATTAAATTATACACAGTATTTTAAAATAATTTTAAAAGGGCTTGCAAATAGGGCTCTTGCCATAAAATAATTCGATTTGGCTATTTTGTTAATATTTTTTTCTATTTTTCTTAATGAACAATCAATTAAACTTTTATTGTTAAAAATTTTGAGCAAGAAATAAATGCTAGCATATTTTTACTTTAATTTATAAGTTAAGAGGGCTGTTCATAGCGATTGAACACAACCATGGAATCAAAAATAAGTACATGTGTTTCTCAGTTTTGAGTACGTTTGGATCGGAGCTGTTTTGAGTATGTGAAGTACTTAAAATTGAGCACTTTTTACTCAATTTTGAGAAACCATTTTTTTCGGTGCAGGAAGCAACTTGCAGTAAACCTAAGCAACATATATCAATATGTGAAATAGCTTAACATAATTAAAACATGTCGCAAATAATGTTCCTACCTATACCATTATGCAACAGGATTATTTTGTGTCGCCCTGTAAATGAATAATAAATAGTCTTTGTACGGCATATTCTACAAAATGTATATTTTAGTGACCTTCATAAATGTATATTAATCTCACGGTGTTTCGACGAGTGTAACATCATTAAAAGGCACTTAAAATTATTTTATCCCATCGGCCGTAATGTTACGGAATACTTTAGACTATCCCTGTATTTCAACTATATTTACTAATTTTATTAAAATTAGAAATAACTCAACAAAATTCAGCAGTAAACGTATATTTAAAATTTCAAAGGATTCGGTTTGGTAGTCTATTGTCTGTGGTATGCGGGCAGATAGACGGATCAGACGATGACTATAGGCGCTACGTATTTGTATAATTAGCGAAAGAAACCCAGTTAAATATAAAAACGCATGCCGAAAGTGAAAATGCATTTCCAGAAATCATTAATCAAAGACAGTATTGTAAGAGATTTTTTTTGTGTGTTCTTGTAAATGAATTAAAAATGCTATGAATGATCCTGTTCTAATGTAATCGTAGTGAAATTCATTGATTTGTAGTAGTTTCAATACATTTTATATAGCGTGATGGCATTAAAATACTCTGCAAGCGATTTTTCTCCATGGACCATAATGTAATGGAATTCTTTTTGGTGCTTCTGTAAATGAACATTTAATCTACATATTTCACATATAACACCAAACATGTTTATGGACTCTAAATAAGGTTTACCAATTACATGAAAACTCGAGGATGTTTACGAGAGTTGAGCGTAGACAGACAAGCCGAATGCATAATACTTTTCAACTTTGTTGGAAAGTGCTAAAAAACGAAATTACTTTTCTTAAAATTTTTTACATAAGATATAATATTTTGTGAAAACGCAAAGATTATTCATTTCTATCCGTGCAAGGTCAGCCGTGAACAAGAGTTATGTCACATCGACCATGATAAGCGATTGACTTTTGCTCCTTGCCAGAATGGAGTTGGGTGATGCTTGACCGTGGAAAATCTGATGGCGAGACGAGGCCAACTTTTACCTGTATGGAACTGTAAATAACCAGAACTGCCGAATTCGGGATAACAAGTCACCAAGAGCATTCAAGGAAATTTCTTTTTATTCACCAAAGATCAGGTTGGCGTGGTTTCACAGCAGATATGATCATAGCTCCATTATTCTATGAGACCATTACTCCGACAGGACCTGTAATTTGTTCTGTTACCGGAGACAAATATCGCCAAATGCTAAAACACTTTGTTATTCCTGCACTTCAGCAAAGACAGTCTCTGGAAAAAATATTTTCATGCAAGATGGAGCCCCTCCACATGCTGCTTTGCGAGTACAGCAGCTGCTATACGACAGAAATTTACCACAGAAAGCGTCATTAGCCGCATTTTTCCAACTGCATGGTTACCTCGGTCCCCTGATCTTAGACCTTTCGACTTTTGGCAATGGGGTTACCTAAAATCCAAGGTCTATTACGGAAGTGTCCAGGACATGGCTACGTTGAAGGATAACATATCACAAACTGTACCAGAGATTTCTGCAGTCACGTTATTCTCCGCTGTTATAAATGCTGTGTACAGAATGCAATATGTGGTCCACAAAAACGGCGGCCATATCGAGCCTGAGTTGGATGTGCTAAATAAACAGCAATTTTATTTCAGTAGTAATTCATCGTTTTTGAAACTCTCTTTTTCGAATACCCAGCGCCACATATGCCACTGGTGGTGTCTAAATTTTAGAACTAATTTTTTTTTCGCGGAATCCTTCATCCCCTGTCTTGTTTAATCTACCTACAAAATTTGGCGCCATTCTCGCAATTAGATCGCACTACAGAACACTCTGAGTACCATCAGTTTAAGTATGGTCACCTTGAATGTTCGTTTAGGTACTTTTAATGTAGAAAAATATCCTAAGCAAGAGTCGCAAAAAGATTTCATTTCGCCAATATATTTGAAAAAGTTAAAATCCTCATTTTCTTAAACTGATGACATAATCGATTAAAAGAAAGTTATAACTTTAATATCATATTTTTGGTTTTATTTATAGTCTAAAACTGCGCACTGGAAGGGTGTTAACGTAAGAGAAAGAAACGGCTTTCGGAAAAACGACCCTTTTTGAATTTTTTTTTTCAAAGGGTTAACTGCGGTTCAAATTGATTATAGCATTTTAGACCTAAAAGTATGATCTTTTGAAACACATCTTTCAAGTTTAACTGTGCCGAGCGGTTTGATTGATTTGGGTTTAAACAAAAATGATCTAGGAAATAGAAATAAACACGGAAAAACATCCTTTTCCTCGTTTTAGTACGTAAATGTGATTGTGCGATTTCACTCCTTGAGTATAAAAAATGACATTTTCATGAGAAATGAGTTGGCTCGTAATTAATATCTCGGAAAATAATAAAAAAATTAAAATTCTGAGTCCCAAGTAGGTATACCAGGAGAGACCTTGGTCTAACTTCACAAAAATATAAGAACTTCGTAAGTACCATAGATTTTACTAACTATCGCAGACAGACAGACACACAGACAGAGCCATTCTTTCTTTTATTAATATAGATGACAATGTAACTTAATTTGATTTATTATAATTTTTATGAGAGGATTACTAATAAAAAAATGCATGTTTGCGTTATCTCAAAACTTTCTTCCATTTCATACCTGTTAATACTTCCTGAAAAATGCAGCATAGAAGTACTACCTATTAGGTGATTTATACCAAAATCTAGTCAGCAACAATATATATTAACTTCTACTTGAATCCGAAGTTTGATGTAAAGTTTGATGATGTTTGAGTGCATTAAATTCAGAGATAATGCTATAACGGAAATCTTTAAAAAACACCTACATGACAGCTCCACTTGTTGGGTGATGTACACTGAAAACGAATCAGAATCAATTTTTATGAGGTACTAAGTAAATTTGAAGTTTGTTGAAAATCCATTCATTACTTCTTGAGATATAGCTATTGCGAAATCTTGAAAAATGCAGCACAGCAGCGTCATTTTACACCAAAAAACTAAGCAACTCTAATCTATATTAGGGACTAACTGAATCTGAAGTTTGGTGAAAATTAATGCATTAGTTCTTGAAATGCAGCTATTGAAAAAATTATAAATAAAACCAGTTATAAACAGTTGAAATTATAAATAAATGACAGACAGAGGACAGAGACTAATAGGTTTTCGTCCCACTGTAAAACATTTGAGTAACGATACACCATAAAATGGGTGAGAGCTTTGCTGCCTCCAATTTTATGGAGTAACCTTGCTTTTGCTTCCTCCAATTTTAAAGAGTATTTTAACCGATCTAACCGGTGTAACATTGTAATGTTGCACCAATAATATATGTTTACATTACAACATTATATAGGTGAAAAAAAAATCACGCCATAAAATTGGAGGCAGCAAAGCTGCCACACATTTTATGGTGTAACGTTAAACAAATGTTTTACAATGCAGATGAACAAAACCCTAATTAGTCTTGAGGCAATAATCACTTATAGCCCATGAAGTAATTCATTTATCGATAAATGCAAAATTGACAAAAAAAAAAAAAAAAAAAAAGATTACAAATAACATCAGTAATCAGGCCCGCAAAATTTCATGATTTTACTTTTAAAACTAAGACTCAAAAAATGAATAAAAATGTTTGAGTTGTTTTTAGCCGGAAAAACATATTTTTGAGTATCTTCTTAAAAGCTTAGTTTTTAATTTAATTATTTTATAAAAAGTTGATTGAAAAAAAACTGCATAAATTAGCTTCTGTCATTTAAAAATTCTTTGAAAATTCTACCAAACTTCAGAAATTTGAATATTTAAATGAAACTATGTCTGGCTAATTTACAAGATGGAATTTTTAAATTCCAATCTTAAGACCTGAATTATATATGCAGTTGTTTAACCCAAAGATTTTTTCCACTGGAATTATTCATTAAAACATTAAAGCACGGACTTCTCGCTGCTAATGGATTAATACTACAAACTCGATAAACATTTTTTTCTTTTACATTCAAACATTAGAAAAAAGTTGTTAATATTGAGAACACAAAAAATAGGTTTCGTTATGTTATCATCAGCAACTGAAACAACAAAAACTTGTTTTCTTTTTCTAATGCCGAATCGAATTGATCTTAATTCTACTAAATCATTCAATGTTAGTCGTTAATCATACCAACTATACAACTATACATATTTTTTACAAATATATGCAAATTATTCATTTTGTTTCGCAACCATTGACTAGCATCATTACGGATACGAGGTGGGAACCCGTCGAAATTCGACGAAAGAAAATCTTTAAAAGAGAACTCTTTCATTGATTTATAATAAATCTACAAAATTGGTTACAGTAAAAAATACATCCTATATTGGTCAGTCTAAGTCTGAAACAAATACTATTTTAAGCTAAAATTAACTGTGATAATTCAGAAATTATCATAGGATTTTAAAGCAAAGTAACAGAAATAGGCATTTATTTCTGAAAGAGATTTCACCATGAAGCTGCAAACTCAAAGTGAGCCTCGCAAGAATGTCGGCGATATCACAGGATCGCTACATCATTATCGATCAACGGAACTGACAGGCGGATGACACTAGGGTGAATGGACGATCGCCCGCATCATGCCTTTGACGTCGCTCCGGCACGAAGCGAAAACACCAAGGTGTCCAGAACGCCAGACAGGCCGGCGCCATGGGTGTGAAATTTCAGGTACCAATAATAGCACGATTTTACTAATCATGTAATGAAGAAAAGACCATTAAGATTTATGATTGGTTTGTGACCCCTAAAGGGAGGTCTAGAGGAGCTCCAGGATCGTAAGAAAAAGAGAAGCCAGGGGGCTTGCAAGGAGGATTCTGAAAGGGATTTTCTCGCAGAGAGTGGAGAGAGAGAGCAGAGCGGTTAGCTCGGAGTGTTCTCTCGTTCCCGATCAAGTGAAGCAGCTCGGTTTTGAGAGCTGGTAAGATAAATCCCGCCAGTGGATTTTAGAAGGTGATTCTGATCTCAGTGCCTGTGCAGCATCACGGAGTATTCTTTCGCTAGGAGAGACAGCGATAACTCTCGTCTTGAGTGGTTTGATAACGCCGTAGTCTGTGAACTATTTCACCTTTACGTTGTGCGTGATTTTCAGAGACTTTACGGCTATCACGAACTTTGTGTTTTTGGAACGCAATCAGAACTTTAGTTGAAGCTAGTTGGTATAAGAGCCTACGTGTTCTATAATAATTTTTATGCTGTACATATTTACTCCAGAGGATGTTTTTTGTTCTACAAATAATAAATAGATTCTCCATTAAATATTCTTGCCTGGATTATTTGCGGAGCGGCACACACGCTACCTACCACTTAGCATTTTAATCTACTAAGGGCTAAATTATTACATAACAATAAACTATAAAACTTAACTATCCAAATTATTAAACGAAATAAAACGGAAATTCATCGCATTTTATAACAGATGTTATTTTTAAAATAATATACGCATTTTAATTCCTATTTTTCTTTTTACAATTTTAAGAGAAAATGGAGCGATTCTGTTGCCACAATTACAAAATTGGTACTAAAAATTATAAAAAAATTAATATCTCAAAAATAAACGGATTATACTAAAATAAACGGATTATGAGATACAGCTTTGGAAGAAATTGCATTTAAAAGTACATTTTTTTTCTCTATATGGCGGTGAAAAAATTTAAAATGTGCGATGCTTAGAAGCATAAAATTTGTAGCACCGAAAATTGCAAATCCGATATTGCAGGGGAAAGTGTTGCTATTCGCAAAATGACGGACGCATTACGCACAGATACGTTTGGCCTTTATAATATAGATACAACTCCGTTCACATTAACATATTTTTTCTAAACTAAAAAAAGTGCAAAATTCTAAAGTTTATAAAATCAATTCAGTAAAAAAAAAAAAAAAAAAAAAAAAAAAAATCAAAGTCAAATTTTAATTTTATTAATAATTCATTTAAAACGAATTATTAAAAGGAGCTTTCGCGACAGTCTACACCTGAGAGATTTTTAGTGTTTTCACTGCCAGAAAATGCTGAAATTCAGCGTGATACACTGTAAAAAAAAAAGGGTCGATCTACTACAAAAATTTTAGTAATCCTTGAAATTACTAAAGCATTTTTAGTAATCTTACTCGGTTACAAGTAAATCTGTAAGAAATACTAGAAAAAAAGCTAGCAACGAATAGAGTCAATAGTTTTATATTTGTAATAGCTTTACTAAAACTCACTTGGCGTGGCCGTGATAGCCTAGTGGTCATAGCACCGAACTCCAGGCTGAAAGGTCCCGGGTTCGATGCTGGACACCGTCAGATACGCACCGAATGTATGTAGTGTAAGTACTCGTTAAATAAAGAGATTATGAAAATCCTGACGGAGCAGGTAGCAATGTTTGGTGCTGCCATCTATTGCGGCTTTGCCGAAAATCTTCGTCCGTCTTCTTACCCACTGGATGCAGCTCGAAGGAAGCTACTGCCCTTCGGGCACATGTAATGGTTATTAAAAATATTTTTGGAGCTATTTCTAAAACTTGATTGGTGGTTCATACTAAAAAGTTTTAAGTTTGTTATACAAAAAATTCTTTTGTTCAGTTTACAAAAGAAATGTTTGTTTCACTTGTAAAAAAAAAGTTTGTAATGGTTACTAAAAAAGTCTGTGGAATACAAATTTACTAAGAAATTTTTAGTAACATCTTGAATTTTTTTTAGAGTGTAGCCTGGCATGTTTTGGTCATTGAATAGTGCGATTTTTATTGATTCATTTTTTTAGAACACTGAGGAAGTTTTTTTAAATATAACTTATGGAAACCAAAGACCAAATGTAACTATCATTAACATTAAAAATCTGGTTTCATGTAAATAGCTTTGATATAAGAAAGAACAATCTGTGAAAAAATGCTTGAAATTGGAACTATACATCTAAAGAAAATGGCTTAAAAATTAGTGATTAAATAGCAAAAAAATAGGGACACTGTGTACTTAATCAGGATTCTATTTCTTGTATAACTCTATATTATAAAGGACAAGCGTATTTATGCGTATCACTGATACCATTTTGCGAAATCAACAGCAGACGATCCAATTTCACTTTTATTACTTTCTTCTATCTTCAATACATGAAAGTATTGTAATCGAAATTTTTTTCGACTTCAGGTTTTCGACGGATTTACATGTTTTAGGGATCAGAGATTCCAAAAACATGTTTTTACAAAATGTCTGTCTGCCCGTGTGCTTGTGTGCACTGTAAAAAAAAAAAGGTCGATCTACTAAAAAAACTTTAGTAATCCTTGTAATTACTAAAAAATGTTTAGTAATCTTAGTCGGTTACTAGAAAATCTGTAAGAATTACTAGAAAAAAGTTAGCAACGAATAGAGTTAATAGTTTTATATTTTTAATAGCTATTACTAAAACTCACTTGTCGTGGCCTTGATAGCATAGTGGTTATAGTAACGGACTCCAGGTTAAAAGGTCCCGGGTTCAATACTGGACAGAGCGAAGTACACCCCGAATGTATGTAGTGTAAGTACTCTATAATAAAGGGGTTATGAATTCCCTGTTGGAGCTGGTCGATATGTTTGGTGCTGCCATCTATTGCGTTTTTGCCGAAAATCTATCGCTTCAGAAGTCTGGATGCAGTTCGAAGAAAGCTCCTGCCTTTCGGACGCACGTAATTGTTATTAAAAATAATTTTGGAGCTATTACTAAAATTTGCTTGGTGGCTCATACTAAAAAATTTTAAGTTAGTTATACAAAATATTCTTTTGTTCAGTTTACAAAAGAAATGCTTGTTTCACTTGCAAAAAAAAAAAGTTTGTAATGGTTACTAAAAAATTCTGTGGAATACAAATTTACTAAAAAATTTTTAGTAACCTTTTGATTTTTTTTTTACAGTGTGTGTGTCTGTCCGTATGTCGCCATTGTACCATCAAAAATTGTATGAAGATATGCATAGAATTGAACCAAATTTTTTGTGAATGTTTTTGGCTGTGGCAAGCAGGTTCTCCTTCAATTTTGAAATATTCCGCCGAAAGGGGGCGCTGCAATAACAATTTTTGTGCCATTTTCAATATTGTACCGACTAAAAGTGCATGAAGTTATGCATCGAATTGAAAAAAAAATTTTGTGTAAGTGTATGGCTATGGATAGTTGGTCTTCCCTGAATTTGAAAAAAAATCCGTCGGAAGAGGGCGCTGCAATAGCGGTTTTGAATATTGTACCTACTAAAAGTGTATGAAATTATGCATTGAATTGAACGAAATTTTTTGAGTAAGTGTTTGGCTATGGCTAGTTTGTCCTCCCTGAATTAAAAAAAAAATCCGCCGTAAGAGGGCGCTGCAATAGCGATTTTTGAGCCATTTTCAATATTTTACCACAGGAAAGTGTATGAAGCTATGCATAGAATTGAATGAAAATTTTTGTACAAGTGTTTGACAATGGTCAGCAGACCCTACCTGAGTTTGAAAAAAACCCGACGGAAAAAGGCGCTATAATTGCGATGTCTGTGCCATTTTTATTACAGTAGAACCCCGCTAATTCGGACCCAGTTAATTCGAATCTCCGGATAATCCGGATTGATTTGGTCATTTTTTTTTGTTTCAAGTTTGAAAAGCGATTGGCTAATTTTCATTACATTAACTTGTTTCATCGTCGTATTCTGAATAAAAAAAACTTTTTTTGACATTTTTTCTGAGAAATACCTTAAGCTTTTTTATTTAAACTCTTCAATATTATCTTTCAAAGAAACAACAATGCAACACTAAGTTTCGCAATTCCAATTTTCTCAATTTATTACTTAATCCACTTAGAAATGTCATAAATAATCACTACACAAAAAATGAAGCACCATCTCATTTAGAACAATTAATGGTTTATCTTGAATGTCAGGCGGAGACCACACTCAACGAACTACTTATGTTCAAGCGGATGCGTGCAGATACTGCTCGAAAAAGGTACAGAAAACTGTCACAGCAGAAAATTACAAACTTTTTTATTACAAAGTAAATATTTTTACTTTCTGTAAATATTAATTAAGTTTAACTTAAAGGTTATTTTCTGTAAGTATGTTTTATTTTATTTCATTTTTTTCTAATTCTCCGGATAATCCGAATTTTCGATAATCCGGTTTGGGTCTGGTCCCAATTAATCCGAATTATCGGGATTTTACTGTATTTTACCATTAAAAAGTATTTAAAGTTATGCATAGAACCGAACTAATTTTTTTGTGTATGAATATTTTTGGGTATATCCTTCCTGAATTTGAAAAATATCTGATTATCATTCTACTGGTCATCGGCTCGTGCAGATACGGAAACTCGTTTTTACTCCGATTAATTGACAGAAGCAGAAATTTAAGATGCAAATCATAGTTGATATAGTACTGAATTAACAAGATTAACGCATTAACACGTGTAACTAAATTTTGAAATATTAAAATGCACGCATGAGATAGAAGAAAGTTTTGGGATTGGCACATCCAACTAGTTTACTTTTATTACGATTTTTTAAATTTCTATATATCAAAACAATTCAAATTTTTACACCATAAAATAGAAAAAAATGTACTTTCCCATCATTAAGTAAGAGGATTTTTTTGTATTTCAAAAAGTGGTGCCAATCAAAAAATTTGATTTTTAAAATGTAGCCCACTTACTGGTATGCGAAATCATAGTTTGAGAATACCTGCTCAAATAAATAAAAGTGGTAAATTTTAAATTAATTTTGAATAACTACTTAAAACAATATATATATATATATATATATATATATATATATATATATATATATATATATATATATATATATATATTGTTTTATATAATATTTTACACTATCAAACACATGTGAATGACGCAGCCTTAATGGAAATTTCAGTGTCAATCACCGATGACTAAAGTGTTAAGAACTAAGCTGATCGACGGACCTACTCATATCATGACCGCCACGAGAGAGTGGATATGCTGATGAAGTAGGAGAAGTTGTAATGCAATATACCTCCTTCTATCCTCTTAACCTTCCTACCCTGTTCAAATTTCACTCAATCTTGATAAAAACATTTCACACCAGAATTGTTATTTAAAACATTTTGATATATTTAATTGACTTATTTCTCTGAATGTGTTATTAAACTTTCTTTGTGAAAAAAGTTTTGGTTCGAATCGTATAAAACAAATTATAGTTATAGGTCGATTAGACCCATTCAGGGTAGGAAGGTTAAACTGGAAATGTTAAAATAAATAAAATTTGTATAGTAGTTCAATACTGATACAAATTAATATTTTATAATGCATCCTAAAAATGTAAACAAACAACATTCCACTAACTGTACATTCATAATGAAAAATCACAGACAATAAAAACTTTATCTATAGTATATACAATGTAATTTTACACAAAAAGATTACATGCAGTCAAATTTACAATTTATTAACATCATTTGTGTAGTCGCTTGGGGCACTTTTGTGACAAATCATTCTAAAGTTTTATATAAGATTTTTTTCCGTCAAATTCTTTAAATTGCAGTAATAATTTTAAACTCTATACACTGCATTTTAAATTTAACTATTACTTGATAAATATTTCTATTAACACTTATAAATAACTTACACCTGAATATTAAAATAACTCAAATATCAATATAAATATTTAGTAATAAAATTAAACTTATTCCATTGAGATTTAAAGATATGCTATGCTATTCAAACCAGTCTTCAAAATATGTAGATTCAAAACAAGTAGAATAGATCCCAATTTAAAAACTGAGCCATTAATTGAAATATCTATTAAATACAAAATTTTATTTAGTAAAAATTTTTTTTAGAAAACATTGAATAAGAAATTACATACAGGTAATAATATTTCGATATTAAAATTATACAATTATTTTAAATTACTTTTTTTACATAATAAATGAATTATACTTATTTTATATTAAAAAAATATCTCATAGGAAATTCAGGCAACTGAGATAATCTTACCATTCGATGCATCTTTTATTTCATCAGCAGCAATGTTACTTACTTAAAAACTTTAAATTGTGTATAAATTCCTTTTAAAACTTTAAATTATGTTTAAACTTAAAAAATAAAACTAAAAATACGACCAAGTTTAAGAGTCGTCTCAGGCGACTATTTTTTTAAAATTCTAACTGGCAGTTTTTTTCCACAAAACAGAAATGTATTACACATATTGTCATATTTGCAACGGAAATACACTCCAAAATTTATATTAAAAATACTGGTGCGGAATATAAAAACAGTCGCCTGTTGCAGCCTTGTATTTAGAGAAAATGATATTACAAATTAATTACTAAAAACAGAATTAATTCAGAATTTTAAAATAGATAATTATAATTAAATATATAAAGTTCTTTGATTAGTTGCTCTCTAAGTCATGCTGCACGCATATAAACTCGGTTCAATTTCAACCAGTGGTTCTCAACCTGTGTGCAGGGCACAGTAATGCTCCACAAGAAGATTTCAGGAGTGCAGTGAAATTTTTAAGCAGAGTTGCATCACATCTTTAAAATTTTAAATTTCTAATGTTCGGCATTTCATATTATACGAATTAGTTTGGAATAAGGTTTAGTATAACACATTTGCTTCATTTAGGATTTTCTTCTGTTACTCATTGTAAAAATAAAGAAAGAAATTTTAAAAAATGGTCTTAAGTGTCTTGATATAAATTTTTTCAGAGAAAAAGAAGATAACAATTTAAAATGCAGTAGATGAGATATTTTAAAAATGATTTAAAAATATGCATATCCGAATATATTATCTAAGAATAAAAAAATTCTAAGTTTTAAAAAGTCAAACTCAGATATCTCTATAAAAGTAAATGTGACAATTACTGACAAATTTGTAATTATTGACAAATTAAAATACTTTTCCAGTACCACTTCTTCTGCCTATACAATTTCAAATTTCCTCTTGACTGTTGTCTGCAATTTCCTCCACTGTTATTGATCAATAAACCTTGAATCCGATTTTCCTCTCTATATGGTGAAAAATTCCTCTTTGCACTGATGACGATATGCTGAATGTTACGAAATTAGTGTTAAACAAGTCGGAATTTTCACATCAGATGTAGAAAAAAAGGGTAAGTTCATACGAAATTTAAAAAAAATTTAAAAAAATGCAAAAAAGAAAAAAAAAAAAAAAAAACCTTTTGTGTATGCCAATAAATACTAAATGCTTTCTATTATACAGGAATTAACTTGTAGCAAACCTCAGCAACGCATATAATTTTCATGAAATGTGAAATAGTTTGTATATGAATTGTATTATGATCGAACGAGTTTAACATGATAAAAATGCACTCGAAACTATTTTTTTCCATTGACCATAATGTAACAGAAAACCTTGATTACCTCGTAATTAAACTGTGCCTCCGAATTTCATAAAATTTGAAATGCCTCGACAAAATTACATAATAATTATATATTTTAAATTTCAAACGATTCGGTTGGCTAGTTTTTGCGTTGTTATATACAGGTAAATGGGCGTACGCACAGACGGACGGATTGAAAGACGACTATGGTGCTACGCATTTACATAATTACGAACGCATCTATAAACGTGCTTAAAATGATGCTTCACCATCTTTTAAATATTAATGCATACTAAAGAGAAGTATGTAATAAAAGCTTATAGAATTTTATCTAAAATAATCTTCTTTTCTTTCATTCGGTTCATATGGCTATTTTGTTTGTGATAGTAAATAAATTAAACAAGTTGGAAATTGCACGTGAAGCGTGGAAAATGAGGTGCGTTCGTACGATAACGAAGTTTTAAAAATATCACTCTCATATATCAATCTCATAAAATTTTAAATATATAATTGCAATTAAAATGTACACCAAACAATGTTGTCCCTATACCATTATGTAATGGAATACTTTTGTATGGCCTTGTAAATCAATAACAAATGTTCTTTGCATCACAGATTATGCAAAATGTATATTATAATATGTACCTTATAGATGCATATCAATTTTATTATGTTCGAATGAGTGCAACACCATTAAAATACATTTGAAACATTTCCCCCCAGTGACCGTAATGTAACGGTTTGGTTTGGTTTGGTTTTTAGTTTGGTTTATTTTGTCGTCCGATTATCTACTCCTAATGGGATATAGGACCAGGGGTGAGTGCCCTTCGTGGGGGTCTTTCTAAGGGAACCTAACCCGTATTTACGCAAGGTTCGAAGAAAACCACGAAAACTCCGAACGGTTAGGCCGACAGCCGCGATTGGGTTCGAACCCAGCACCTGCCGTCTACCAGTTTGAGGTCAGAACCTCTCGGCCACTGGTGGGGCGTAATGTAACGGAATAATTTGATTGTCCCTGTAATTGATCTATGCATCCGCTTTTGATAAAATTTGAAATAACTCGACAAAATTATGTAATAATTATGTATTTTAAATTTTAAACGATTAAAAGGCATTTGAAAAATTTCCCCCATTGACCGTAATCTTATGGAATACTTTTTATTGTCCCTGTAATTGATCTACTTATCCGATTTTCATAAAATTTGAAATGACTCGACGAAATAATGTAATAATTATATATTTTTAATTTCAAATGATTCGGTCGGGTAGTTTTTGAGTTGTTATATGCGAACAGACGGACAAACGCACGGAATGAACGACAACTATAAGTGCTATGTATTTACATAATTACGAACGCACATAAAAACATATGTAACCATTGGTTATGTATTGTTTAATAAACCTTCGTTTTTTAAGTCTTCATAAATTTTAGTATTCCGCACGAATTTAATTCTAGATTTAAATGCGACATGAAGTTAAAAAAGGTGGGCAAACTCTGATATCTCTCAGAATATTTTTCTGAAATTTTGAATATTCTGTAACTAGAGACTTAAAAAAAAAAGTAAAAAAAAATTAAATGTATTCTAGTTATATCATGCAGATTTTTCAGCCAAACTTAAGTTTCAGAAAATTTGTCAAAATATAGTAGAAACGATGTAGGGCAGTTGATAAAACATTTACAAAAAACATTTGATGAAATATGAGCAGTTATATGGAATATGTTTTATGTGCGCACGCGTGAACGCTAACAAAGATTTTTTTCATGATTTAACACTCAACTTTATGGAACAACTCGCATAAGAATTCCAGTAAACTATCGGCGATAGATTGAGCTGATTTCTAGGTGCTCTCTGAAAGCAGCTGAATGATAAGAGATTTTCTACAAATCGTCATTTTTTTTATTAACTGACTTATATCAAAGGAGTTATTATTTAATGAAAGTCAACGAGTAGATCTGGACAAATTCTTGAATTTTGAAACTCCTGTTTTTATTTCTTAGAATAGTTTCATTCTAGTGGTTTTCCAAGAAGAACTAGAGCATCAATAAGAAAGACAAATAAATAAATAAAATGTGAAAATAACAATTTATGGAAGATCTCTCATCATTCATCTGCAAAAACATGCAAAAACTGCTTTTAATAAAAAAAAAAATCGCTATATTTCTACAAATGTACGTATTATTCTTATACATATGTTGTTTATATCCACATACTTCTAAGCTTTAGCGATAGATCATTTCGTGCATTTTATTCTATAGGACAATCTCAAATATTATATTTATTCTTTGAATTTTCTTTGCCCCCCCCCCTTTTATGCCCTTATTATCAAATCGACGTTGATAAAAATGAGTTAAAACATATTTTTAATAATCCCGAAGTTCCAAAGTAATACGGCAGTTCCTATTTTTAAATATTCGACAAAATGTATCAAATTGAAAATGTCCGGTCTTTAATAGCCACAAAATGTCTATTTGTGTATAGATAATTGCATTTGTATTTATTATCTATTTTATTAATTTCCAATGTGCAAGATTTTCGCTCAAGTAAATAAAATTTATATATGTTTATTGCATCCAAATTTAAAGTTATAAAAATAAGCTTACTTTTGATCAAATGTAACAATGGAATATTCTATTGCATCTGTATTAATTTGTCATTTACAGAAAAAAATTAAATGGATTTGATTTTGTAGTAATAATATTTACAGTAATGTTAACTTAAATCTGTGTAACTATCTAGTGAAAAAAACGATAAAATATTAATCCTCGAAAAAAAAAAAAAAGCTATTGACTAATGAACTAAAAAGTTAAGTTATTTAACTAAAAAGTATTTCTGCATTATCTATATATAGTATCAACTTTGAAAAGTACGGCATTTAGTTCTTATCTGCGCAATAGGAAAAAACGGTTTGCAATTTGACAACATATTAATAATTACTCCACAAAGTACATACTTTGCAGTGGGTCGCAATATTTTTGTAGTATTAACACTGTATTACAAATATTTCCAATGCACACCTGTTATTCTACCAATATCTGGTTTTTAGTTCAAGTTTAACCGCTGACCAAACTCCTGCCACATGGCGTGCCTGCCAATCTTAAGGGTGTATTCGGAAAAATTCTTTTCCACCTACTAAAGTTGTAATTTTTCTTATACAATTCCAGACGCATTTTTTAAAGTAGAAACATGAAACTTGTTGAGGTGATTCTTGAAGAGATGTATGAGATGGCGTCTGATGTCATTTTGGGCTCAATTCATTAGAATTTGATTTATAAACAATTACCTTCTCAGTATGACCCTTTTTTTCGTTCCCAGATCTCCCGCTTCGGAAAATTCGGATCAAAAGGCTAAATTTGACTGCATTTTTTGTAATATTTTCCGCATTTATCAAAAAGTTGACAGATACGGCACCATGAATAGTTTCTAAAAATGAGAATCTGCGAGTTTGATGAGTTTGAAGAGCAAAAGTGAATTCAAAAATAAATCGGAAAATAAGCAGTTTGAATCGAAATACACCCTTAAAGGATTGTGTACATTGACCTGGGAGAAAATTCTTCTGAGCGCCGTATATAGATTTGGCGACCTTAGAAGAGCCTTGTTGGGATTTCTATATCGTTATTTAGTGATTTCCTTTAAATTTCACGCAATTCGGTTAAAGATTGCTAACAGCAATACACGTCAAATTGTTAAAAGTAGACCAATTTAATTAGAATTAATCAAATAATTACTATGGGAATCTACTTCTGTACGCTAGTTTGAATTGAATGACTCTCTCAATACGCTATCCCATGTCTATATGAAATTAATTAAAAAGCTCTCTGGAAAAACGCGGTACGGACTTTGGGACCTTCTTTCGAAGCGCGCTTACCACAATGCCAAGTTTAAACTTCAAACAAGGGTTTTGTTTTAGGTACATTGTGAAATGAAAAAAAATGTTACTAAGCTAAATTTGGGTTTATCGAATGTCAAAGGAAATTTAAATATGGTCTACTTTTATTGTCAGCATTGAATTAAATTCATCATAAAAAGATTAATATAATATTAAAAAGAGTTATAGTACAGCATAGCAATACTTGATAATATTTTATCTTCATATTTCTCTGAACTTTCATGGTATATTTATTTATACTTTTCTAATACATACAGTTACACCCAAACGCAATTATATGTTGTATTGTTTTTGACAAAGGCTAATTATTTTTTTAGCAAAGATTTTTTTGTAATAATACTATTAACCACTTAACCGTCGCGCCTGAGACATTCACGGGCTGCAAGCTTCATGGCTTTTATTCAGAATTGTTTGATTCCCACCAGTTTTATAAAAGAGTGTCATTGATTTTATTCTGGTATCATTTTACTTATAATTAAATAAGAAGAATAATTTTGTAAAAAACAGTGGTAGCAATAATGAATTTGAATTTTTGAACCAACCTTTTTTAATCAACCTTAAACTTTTCAATGCGACCGTTAGGGAATTAAGAATTTATATAGTTATCGTACGAAATCCTCGTGATCGAGTGATACTCGTACGTGATCGTTTACTTTAAAGGATAGTTCTGGTGCTTAAAATGCATGGAGTGTTTTTCTCTTCTCTTTTCTTTGTCGACAGTATCAGACAATTTTCTTTTTATATTTCTAAACTTTTAACTTTTAGGTTTCTTGTTTTTAAAAAAAGAATTGTTTCTTATTAAAAAAAAATTCTTTGTAAATTTGTTTCTGTTGAACAAAACTTTTCCTTAAACCAGAGATTTACTAAAGAAGTATCTGTTTATGCATGCCATTTGCGGATTAATTTTTATTCAGAACTTAAAATTTAAATAGTAACTACTCGAGTAAAAAAAAAAAAAAATGTTTCGCATGACTTAATACGTTAAAAGTTGGGGTGTTTTTCAGAATGATTTTTTTTCTCTTTAAAAAAAATAATAATAAAGCGGAAATTTTTGAAAACATTTCTTCGTTATAATATTTTTGTTTCTGTACTGTTCAGATTATTATCTAAATAAATTTCTTCAGACTTCATAACCCTTTCGAATCCGATTTTGTTTTTAATATTTAGAAAAACTAGTTAGATGTGCCAATCCCAAAACTTTCTTCTATCTCATTCGTACATTTTATATTTAAAAAAAAAATAGTTAATCATTTTAATGCTTTAACAATTTTAATTCAATACCATACCAACTTTGATTTTCATCTTAAATTTCTGCTTCAGTCAATTAATCGGAGTAAAAATAAATTCCGTCTCTGCACGAGCCGATGGACAATAGAATGATAGGCAGATTTGTTTTCTCAAATTCAGAGAGGACCTACTTGCCTTACCAAAAAATAATCATATACAAAAAATTTTGTTCAGTTCTAGAACTAACTTCATACACTTTTAGGTTGTGCAATATTGAAAATGGCATAAAATTCGCTATTGCAGCGCCCCCTTTCGGCGGATTTTTTCAAATTTAGGGAGGACCAACTAGCCATAGTCATACACTTACACAAAAAATTTGGTTCAATTCGATGCATAACTTCATATACTTTTGGTCGGTACAATATTGAAAATGGCACAAACATCGCGATTGTAGCGCCCCCTTCCGGCGGAATATTTCAAAACTGAAGGAGGACTTGCTTGCCACAGGCCAAAAACATTCACAAAAAATTTGGTTCAATTCTGTGCATAACTTCATACACTTTTTGATGGTAGAATGGCGACATACGGACACACACACAGACACACAGGCACACGGACAGACAGACATTTTGTAAAAACATGTTTTTTTGGAATCGCTGACCCCTAAAACGTGTAAATCCGTCGAAAACCGGAAGTCGAAAAAAATTTAAATTGGAATACTTTCTTCTATTGAAGATAGAAGAAAGTAAAAATACTTTTACGTTAATAACCTTAACATTAGCTATTCAAAAAGATTAATTAGAGTTTAACAAATATTTCATTGCCTGAAACATAACGAATACTGCTATTTTGCATACTATTCAATTCATATTTAAATGACAATAGGCTAAGGAAGAATTTTTGGAGATGTGTAGAAAATATTATTACAATATTTATTTGATATTACAACTTTGTAATACTTTTTGCGCTTCATTACGTATCGTTCTTTCAGTTGTTGTTGTTGTTGTATGTATGTCGGCCAATTATCTACACTATGGGATATAGGCCCTAAGGGGTGGGATGCCCTCCGTGGGAGTCTTTCTAAGGGAACCTAACCCGTATTTATGCAAGGTTCGAAGAAAACCACGGAAAACTCCGAACGGTTAGGCCGACGGTCGCGATTGGGTTCGAACCCAGCATCTACCGTCTACCACTTTGAGGTCAGAACCTCTCGGCCACTGGTGGGGCCTATCGTTCTTTCAGAAAACTAATCGTTACTTTAAATTTAAAAAGTGAAATGTATGTTTAAATTAAAAGAATCGCAAACTTTGCAAAGAGAATTAAGCAAATATTTAATATTATTGTTATTTCTAATGTTATATAAATGACTAAATGTTAATGAAGTCACATGGCAAATGTATAGACACATATTAACAATATTACAGGTAAACAGTAACAAAAGGGTTTGTTAAAAAAAATTATACGCTATTAAAATACATATACTATTAATAGTACCCCAGACTCGAAAGGATTTAAATAAATTTTTAGCCTATGTAATGAATTCATCTCGATAAATGCATTTTCATTATGATCTCGGGTTGATAACTTTAGCAACAAAACCACTTATATTTAATCGTGTTACTTTAAAGGTGAATTTAATTTATATATCTATTTCTTATATAGAAATAAAGTTGCTTTTTGTTTTTAATTATCGGAAAAATCTTTTTATTTTTTATTAACGAACCCTAAAAACTCAGATAAATCTCTTTTTTGGTTAATGTTACATTATGAAAAATTTCTCTTTAGTGAAAATCCCTTTTATTTGTTGAAAAAAAAAGTATTGTATTTATTTTATATCATTAATGCTAATAATATAAGTGCTACATAAGTTATGATTTTTATATATTTGTATTAAATCTACTTGTGCTGATTGTGATGTACTTTTGTAAGACAAGTTTTGGTATTTTTAGTATTTCTAATTAGTTTTTAGTTATACTGTTATGGCGATACTTTAGAGGTTATTCATTAAAATTATGTAATTGACAATGATGAAGTTGAGGGAATTATGATATGCTTTGTAACTAATGTAAACGGATAAAAAAAGAAACATAAAAATATTAAAAATAATGGTAATTAGAAAAATTAAATGAATTTAATAGCCTAAATAATTGTCTGTAAGTTCAGTTTTTTTTAAATTTTGTATCCTTTTAAGCATTTTAAATATTTAAAGTTTTAACTTCATTTAATTGAAATCAGATCAACTTTATATTTTAATAAAGAAAAAAAAATACCCTTAAAATTAATCTATTTAAAAACGAAATCAGTAATTTATTAAAACAATATACAGCGTGTTTCAAATATTTATATATATATATATAAGCTCTAATTCTTCACCTTCTGGAGATAATTCTACAGTGAAAAAAGACAGAAGTTTTCTAAATAGAATAAGAAATAAAATTACATTAATTAAATAGTCGTCTCGTTAAATTAAACAAGATTCAAAAAATCATGTGTCAAGCATACATAAAACACTTTCCAACATATTCCGAATAATGTAACAAAATTGCACCGTTTAATAAGTTAAAATATTATATCTAATTTAACAATAAGTAAGCGCATTTTCTATTACACAGCTAACAACCATTTAGTAAACTTAAGCAACGTATATCCATTTTATCATATGTGAAACAATTTAAAATAATTAAAATACTCTGCAAATAATGTACCCTCCCTCCGCCCTCCTATACCATTATCTAACGAAATTCTTTTCCGGTGCCCTGTATGAATAATAAATATTCTTTGTACGGCATATTCTGATAAGTGCTTATTTTAGTACCCTTCATAAATGCATATCAATTTCATTATGATTCGACGGGTGTAACAACAATAAAAGCTCTTGAAACTATTTTATCCCATCGGTTGTAATGTAACGGAATATTTTTGACAGTCACCGTATTCGAACTATATATCCAATTTTATTAAAATTTGAATAACTCAACGAAATTTTGCAACAAATATATATTTAAAATTTCAAATGATTCAAGTGGGTAGATTTTATGTTGTTATATGCAGGCAGACAGACGGACAAACACACAAAGATAGACAAATGGATCAGACGACGACTGTAGGCGTTACGTATTTATATAATTACGAACGCGCCTAAAAACAATTAAATTTTAAAGGGCATGTCGAAATTCAGAAACGGATTTGCAGCAATTTAGTAGAAGACAGTATTGTAACGGAATTCTTTTGTGTTGCCCTGTAAATGAATAGTACACTTTGAAAACGAAAGAGTGGGATTCGGCTTCTCGGGAAAGAGCTGAAATTTATTGGATCGTTAATGAGTTGTTATTTAAACATATTACTCATCTCGATTTAAGTTGCTTATTTAAATTTCTCATCTAGATTTAAATTGCTTAAAAACAACTAGTCCACTCGAGTTGTTTCGACTCTTTACGAGAAGCTGCCTTTCAAATCGCGAGCTGAGTGGATTTCGGCTCAACATGAGTTATTTTGTGGGTGAGATTTTAGGAGAGTAAATATTCCAAGGTTTCCGGGTTCGATCCCCGGCTTGGGCAGTTTTCATTAAGTTGGCTCTAAGCGTAGTTAGCAATGTTAAAATTCACGTATTAAATATTCTAGATTTTCAAGCGTAATTTCACTGCTGAAAATTAATTGTGAAATTGATTAATATTAAATATATATGTGATTTACCGATGCTGGGTTTCTTGATGTCTCATGTTATGCCGAAGAATGGTAGCCGCGAGGTTCTGACCTCCAAACTGGTAGACGATAGGTGCTGGGTTCGAACCCAATCGCGACCGTCGGCCTAACCGTTCGGAGTTTTCCGTGGTTTTCTTCGAACCTTGCGTAAATACGGCTTAGGTTCCCTTAGAAAGACCCCCACGGAGGGCATCCCACCCCATAGGGCCTATATCCCATAGCGTAGGTAATTGGCCGACAAAATACAAACAAACAAACGAACGCCGCAAGAATGTGTGCTCACGAAGACGGTTGCATTTGGTGCAGCGAATTGCGTCCTAACCAACATATGAAGGGAGAAATGCCAAACTGGATATCGTCCTCGTAGCTTAAATGGTAGAGCACTTGGAGCGCTATTCCAAGGGTTTCGGGTGCGATCCCCGGCTTGGACATTTTTCCCTACCTTGGTTCTACGCTTAGTTAGCAGTGTGAAAATTCACGAATTAAATATTCTAGATTTTCACTGTTCAAAATTAATTGAGAAATTGATTAATATTAAACATATATGAGTAAATATTCTTTGTGGGCATATTCTGAAAAATGCACATTTTATTACCCATCGCAAATACATATCAGTTTCATTTTGATTCGATGGGTGTAACAGCATTAAAAATCACTTGAAACTATTTTATGCCATTCGCAGTAATATAACAGAATGCTTTCTCAATCATAGTATTCGAACTATACATCCAATTTTACTAAAATTTGAAATGACTCAACACAATTCTACAACAAATATATATTTAAGGTTTCAAATGATTCGGTTCGGTCGATTTTATGCTGTTATATGTGGGCAGATAGACGGACAAACACACATAGACAGACAAACGGATAAGAGACGACTATACATGCTACGTATTTATATAATTACGAATGCGTCTAAAAACCAATTAAATTTAAAATAACATGCGGAAATTAAAAAACGCATTTTCAGCAATTAATACCCAAAGACAGTATTGTAAGCGATTCCGTTGTATGTCCCTGTAAATGGATTAAAACGCTATGAATGTCCAGTTCTAATGTAACCGTAGTGAAATTCAGTTATCTATATCAGTGTCAATACATTTGCAACAGCGCAATGTCATTAAAATACTCTGAAAACGATTTCCCCCGCATAGACCTTAATGTAATGGAATTCTTTTGGGTATGTCTGTATATAAACTGTTAATTCCACATATTTCATATACAATACCAAATATTGCTTATGTGTTTCTTTCTTTATGCTCAGATTATCCACGTCACAGGGAACTCGTTGGAACAACGTTGAATTCAGACACTTTTCTTCGGGAGGGACTTCAGTGGCTCCGGGGGGGGGGGGGACATTATAGAGTACTGGGGGAAAAATTGTACTTTATAAACATTGAAAACGCAAAGTTTTAAATTTTCCGGGAAGGACGTTTTATTGTTCCGAGGGAGGGGGGGATGTTCTCCCCGGACCACCCCTTGAATTTAACACTGCGTTAGAAAAAGCTGAGATTGTTTATTGCTATGAGCCTGACTGCGATACTTATACTTATTTTTCTCTTTTTTTTGTCACATAGTTATCACACGATTCTGTATTAAACTATGAATAAAGGCCCCATTATTTAGGATTATCGGAAATATTTTTTATATTTCTTCAGAAAGCCGGAATTTTTAAAAATCCGGTTTAGAGTCGGTCCCGACAATGCCGAATTTTCGAGATTATACTGTATATTGTTCTCAATGTCTTACAAATTAAGGAGGTCCAGGAAACATATTAAAATATTTTTTTATTTATTGATCACATTGAGTTAAAATTCTGAAATTTTTGTCATTGTTAACCATATCATTTGAAAAAAAAAAAAATCACATGATAAAACCTCTCAGAATAGTTTTGTAAAAATTAAAAATTAAGAATTTATGAAAAAATAGTCTAAATTAAAATCCTTATAACTGTAAATATTATTTGTAGAATTCCAATTTTTTAACAATGAAATGAGCAAAAATATATAAATTTTAATTTTGATTCAGCATTTTTTAAAATATTAATTTAAATAAAAATTAAGAATATTTAAACTAAAAATTTAAGAAAAAAAATTGTTTTAATTTAAAAAATCATATTTTTAAAAGAAAATATTTTTTTTTTCAAATTTTCGGAAACAAAATTAGAGTTAAACAATTGAAAAAGACATGTTCCAAGCTTGAACCCTTTATCTTTGAAGGTATATGACTCATAACAATTTAAATATGAGAAATAATGAAAAACCACAATGAATAAAAACCCATTTTCCCTAGAACTCGTTTTCATGACAACCATTGCTTTAAAGCTAGTTTTTGAAATAGAACCAGAACGAAAAAAAAATACAGGATGTTTATAAAGTCCCGGACCCATTTTGATGTTTAATAACTCAAATAATAAATATAGATTAAAATTAATAACATAACAATAATGAATTAAACTATGAATAAAGGCCCCATTATTTAGGATTATCGGAAATATTTTTTACATTTCTTTAGAAAGCCGGAATTTTTAAAAATCCGGTTTAGAGTCGGTCCCGACAATACCGAATTTTCGAGATTATACTGTATATTGTTCTCAATGTCTTACAAATTAAGGAGGTCCAGGAAACATATTAAAATATTTTTTTATTTATTGATCACATTGAGTTAAAATTCTGAAATTTTTGTCATTGTTAACCATATCATTTGAAAAAAAAATCACATGATAAAACCTCTCAGAATAGTTTTGTAAAAATTAAAAATTAAGAATTTATGAAAAAATGGTCTAAATTAAAATCCTTATAACTGTAAATATTATTTGTAGAATTCCAATTTTTTAACAATGAAATGAGCAAAAATATATAAATTTTAATTTTGATTCAGCATTTTTAAAAATATTAATTTAAATAAAAATTAAGAATATTTAAACTAAAAATTTAAGAAAAAAATTGTTTTAATTTAAAAAATCATATTTTTAAAAGAAAATATTTTTTTTTCAAATTTGCGGAAACAAAATTAGAGTTAAACAATTGAAAAAGACATGTTCCAAGCTTGAACCCTTTATCTTTGAAGGTATATGACTCATAACAATTTAAATATGAGAAATAATGAAAAACCACAATGAATAAAAACCCATTTTCCCTAGAACTCGTTTTCATGACAACCATTGCTTTAAAGCTAGTTTTTGAAATAGAACCAGAACGAAAAAAAAAAAAAAAAAAAAAAATACAGGATGTTTATAAAGTCCCGGACCCATTTTGATGTTTAATAACTCAAATAATAAATATAGATTAAAATTAATAACATAAATGGTTAGATAAACCCAAAAACTTTCATGAGCCTTGTCAATGAACTTCTACGTGTGCCCCCTTCGTCGCACGGAGAATATCAAGTCGATAGTCAGTTTCACGCCAGGTAGCGGCAAGCATGTCGGCATCCACAGAGGCTATTGCGGTGATAATTCTGTCTTTTAAGTCATCAATATTCGACACTCTCCTCCGGTAAACATTGTCCTTTACAAATCCCCAAAGGAAAAAGTAAAGCGGGGTTATATCAGGTGATCTGGGTGGTCAAGGAATTGGACCTCCTCGCCCAATCCATCTTCCTGGAAAATGGTCATTCAAAGAAGTACGAACGATGGTACCCCAATGAGGTGGTGCACCATCTTGTTGCAAAAAGACATGTGGCTGAAGTTCTTCTAGTTTTGGAAATACGAAGTTTTCCACATGTAGTTTTCGATATTTAGAAAAGTACAGATATTTAGACTGGAAAATGAAATTATCTGAAATTAACCAGACGCGCTAACGATATTTACAAAAGTAAAGATATTCAAACCTGAAAAGGAAAATATATGAGTTATTCCATCAATGAATGCTATAAGATTGTTTATATCTTCATTATTTTAGGAGTTATTAAACATCAAAATGGGTCCGGGACTTTATAAACACCCTGTATATCCTGTTCCGGTTAAGATAGAAGAATGAGTTAAACATGATTTTAAGCAGAAAAAAAAAAAAAAAAAACACAGAAAATTTTGATGCAATATAAATGTTTTTGAAAATTTGAAGATTTTTGTGTCTCAGACCATTATAACGTAAATTATTCAGGCGATGCAATTTTTAAAATTCAGAATTCAAGATATAAAGGATTAAACCGCTAAAGTGCGTTTCAAACTTTTCGGGCCATCCAGTACATCTTATACTTAATCCATGAAGAGTGTAACTTCTAGTCGAAGCTAAAAGTTTGATTTCTAAATTTTGGGGCTATAAGTAAGGATTTATTTTCACTTGACTTCGCTCATTAAAGCTTAGCACGGTTGATCGAAATCGAGACTTGAGCATATATTATCAGAATATGGAGCATAAAAGTGGAACAAATGGCAAAAGTTAGGTAATTTCGATAAAATTGACTATATATTCAATTAAAAAGAAATATGAGCATATTTTATGATGGATATTTCGCTTTAGTGCTGTTTTTAGAAGCTTTGTGTAGAGTAATAGTTTGTAATAGTTTCTATTTTTCATATCAGTTAGCAGTGAGTAATTAAAATTCGTGTACAGTTAAAATGTTTTAAATATATTAAAATGCATGCTTTACCAAAACTTTTTGGGACATACTGCATATCTTATACTTAACCCTTTACTGCACGTTGTGCCACATCTAGCATCTGCCTAAAAACACTATAAATCACATTATGTGCTATGAAATTTGATCAATTTGTTCGCTGTATCTCATCAACAACAGTCAAAAGATTGGAATAACTTTATTTTGTCACTGTCAAAAAGCTGCATTTGACAAAAAAAAAAAAAAAAAAAAAAAAAAAAAAATAGAATTTGTTTTTTGGGAAAAAAATAAATTCGATAGAGTTATTCAGGCTTTTATTAGTTTTACTGAATACTAAAAAATATTATTATAAAGAAATTTGCACAGTGTTAAGTAGATAAAAATAATTAATTTAAGCAATATTAAATTGCAAAATTGTGGAATAGCATATTAAAAAAGCCTAATTGTTTATATAAGGTATTATTGTTTATATAAGCCAAAAATATCAAATTTTAACTAATTTTTATTATTATTATTTTTTTACTATTTTTCCATTGTTAGATCGATATATAGATTCCAAATATTTTTTTTTTCATAAAAATGGGAAAAAAAATCATGCAGTGAAGAGTTAAGCCATGAAGAGTGTAACTTTTAGTCGAAGCTAAAAGTTTGATTTCTAGTTTTTGGACTACAAGTAACCATTTGTTTTCACGCTACTTCGCTTATTAAAGCTTAGCACGGTTGATCGAAATCGAAACTTGAGAAGATATTATTAGTATATGGAGCATGAAAGTGGAAAAAAATTGCAAAAGTTAGATAATGGCGATAAAATTGATTGTATATTCAACTAAAAAGAATTATGAGCATATTTTATGAAGGATATTTCGTTTTAGTGCTGTTTTTAGAAGCTTTGTGTAAAGTAAGAGTTTGTAATAGTTTCTATTTTTCATATCAGTTAGCAGTGTATAATTAAAATTCTTGTATAGTTAAAATGCTTTAGATATATTAAAATGCATGCTTTACCAAAACTTTTTGGGCTATCCTGTATATCTTATACTTAACCCTTTACTGCACGTTGTGTCACATCTAGCACCTGCCTAAAAACACTATAAATCACATTATGTGCGATGAAATTTAACCAATACTGTTCGCTGTAACTGATCATAAATGTGAAAAGATTGAAATAACACTCATTTTGTCATTGTCAAATGGCTGCATTCGACAAAAAATTAGAATTTGTTCTTCGGAAAAAACAAAAAAAATTCGATCAAGTTATTCAGGCTTTTATTACTTTTATTATTTTTACTGAATGCTTAAAAATATTATTACAAAAAAATTTGCAGAGTGTTAAGAAGATTAAATTAATTAATTGAAGAGCATTTAATTGCAAAATAGTGGAATAGAATATATAAAAATCCTAATTGTTTATATAAGCCATAAAATATAAAATTGGCTGATTTTTTTAAACTATTTTTCGTACTATTAGATCGATGTATAGATTTCAAATATTTTTTTTTCATAAAAATGAAAAAAATTATGCAGTGGAGAGTTAAGCCATGGAGAGAGTAACTTCTTAGTCGAAGCTAAAAGTTTGATTTCTAAATTTTGGGGCTATAAGTTAGGATTTATTTTCATGTGACTTCGCTCATTAAAGCTTAGCACGGTTGATCGAAATCGAAACTTGAGAAGATATTATCAGAATATGGAGCATGAAAGTGGAACAGATGACCAAAGTTAGGTAATGGCGATAAAATTGACTATATATTCAAGTAAAAAGAAATGTGAGCATATTTCATGAAGAATATTTCACTTTAGTGTTATCTTTAGAAGTTTCATGTAAAGTAATAGTTCGTAATAGTTCCTATTTTTGATATCATCTTAGCAGTGAATGATTATAATTCTTGTGTAGATAAAGTGTTTTAGGTATAAATTAAAATGCATGCTTTATTTAAACTTATTTATATCTATTCAGTGTGTTATGAATCAATAAGTATTTAGAAAGAAAACGAACTAAAAAGAGGAATCAAAAAGAAACTAGAGGAAAACTGATCAAAATATAAAATTCGCTAAATGTAAAAGGTATGCAAATTTGGCAATTTTTTCTTCATTAATACCTCAAAAAGAAGAGAAAAAGAACGTTTTAATTTGGTAATATCATGCAATGCAACTTAAAATAAGAAAAGAAAAAAAAAATAAAAAACGATTAGGTTATTCAAGCAAAATTCATTTTTATTATTTTCGGTATATATTTAAAAATATAATTATAAAAAAATTTGGAAAGTGTTAGGCAGATAAAATTAATTAATTTAAGCCTATTTAATTGCAAAATATTGGAATAGAATATATAAACTCATTAATAGTGGAAATACAAGTACAAGCCACAAAATATCAAATTTTAGTTGAAAAAACCTTTGTTGTTGTTTTCTATTATTAGATTATTTTTTTCTATTATTTGACCGAAACATAGATTCGAAAAAATTCTTTTCATAAAAATAGAAACAAAATCATGCGGTGAAGGATTAAGCCAAGAAGAGTATGACTTTTAGTCGACGCTAAAATAAATAAAGTCGACGCTTGGAATAGAATATATAAAAGTCCTTCCAGCAGTACCGGTAGGAAGAGGTAGCTTTCATATACTTATTTATTTATTTATTTATTTATTTTAAATTAAGTTATATTATTCAAACATACAAAACTCAAATTAGTGGATTATATAAGACTGAATACTAGTTTTCGTCAAAACTGAATATTAATGGAATTTTTTTTTTAATTAGTCATCTTTTATTCAACCTGGTTTTATTTCAAGCGATTTTTAGAGTCGCCAAATTTTACGATATCATGAAGTGTATGTCATTTTAAAACAACATAATGGATAAAATAAACTAATAATCTTGGTCGAAATCTTAATTCATGTGCACATGCACACTCTCATCGAAATCGATTAATATATAAGAATGCTGTCGCGGGAAATAGATTTTTAAAGAAATGTCACCCACATTAGAAATTCAAACTGCTATATCTCAGGTGTTTTTAAAGGTAAAGACAAAGCGATAAATACTCCGGAATTCATTATTAAGATAAATACTTTAGAAAGAACCTTTTTTTCAATTTCTAATTTTTTGTTTGTACATCATTATAGATTTAAAATTTTTTGACAAACTTAAATGGCTGCCATTTTGAAACAAGATTGTGGATGAAGTTGGCTAGTGAATTCGGTCAAGACATTATTACGTAATGCACACACAGAGTTATATCCCAATCAGTTTATAAATATGCGCATTATCGCGTGACAAATTTCAGACCGTTTCAAAATGTCAACTACACTGGAAATTGAAAGTACTATAGCTCAGCGATTTTTCAAGATATAGAGAGAACAAAAAATACTCTGGAATCTTTGTATCAAGGTTAAATACACAAAAGAAAAATCCTTTTCAATTTCTTACTTTTTTGCAACTAATTTTAAAATTTAAATTAAAAAAATTAATATTCCGCCATTTTGAAACAAGATGTCGAATGAAACTGGCCAACGAACTCGGTCCAGACAACGGTATATACTATGTACGCTCCAAGATTCATCCAAATCGGTTTATTATCACGTGTGTTATCATGTGAAGAAAATCAGATCATTTCAAAATCTGAGAAACACTAGAAAATAAAAGTGATATAAGATACAGACCATTATAAGATATATACCATTTTTTAAGATACAGACGAAACAAAAAATGTTTTGGAATCTTTGTATAGAGGTCAAATGCATAAAAGAAAAATCTTTTTCAATTTCTCGCATTTTTGTACCTAATTTTGAATTTAAAATTAACAAAAAATTTAAAAGGCCGCCATTTTGAAACAAGATGGCGGATGGAACTGGCTAACGAACTCGGTCTAGGCCTCATTATGTACTATGTACACACCAAGTTACATCCAAATCTATTCATAAATACACGTGTTATCACGTGACAAAAATCAGATCGTTTCAAAATGTCAGCCATAAGAGAAATTCAAACTGCTGTAACTCAATAATTTTTTAAGATAGAGACAAAATAAAAAGTGTTCTGGATTCGTTGTTTTAAGTTCTAATGCATAAATGAAAAATATTTTTCAACTTTTAATTTTTTCGTATTTAACTTTAAATTTTAAATTAAAGAAATTTAAATGGCCGCCATTTTGAAGAAAGATGGCGGATGATACTGGCCAACGAATTCGATCGACACATTTTTATGTACCATGTGCGTACCAATTTTCATTCAAATCGGTTCATAAATACGATAGTTACAGCATGACAAAATATACATATATATGTCAACATTTGAACGGAGGGTGGTTTTAACAGAATTATCCAAAAAATATTTGTTCTTTTTCAATTTGTTGACTTTCCCCTATGGAGTTTGGAAAAAAAATCTTCGCGGAGATGTATGACCTATACTATTATGTTTATATATTTACAGTTTCCGGATAATTCCACATGCATTTTTATTGATGTTTAACAAAGCGTGTAAAATCGCAAGTGGGCGATCACCTTTGGCCATAAGTTATTTAGGAAAAATGTAACATTTGTTCTCTACAGAAAACAGTTATTAAATAACAGTTGTGGGTTAAAAAATTTACCCATTGACATTTCCGAAATTTATTACCACACACGGAAAAAACAACAACAAAAAACAAGTTGGAATAATCATTATGTAATGGAATACTTTTGTGTGGCCTTGTAAATCAATAACAAATGTTCTTTGCACAACAGATTGTGCAAAATCTATATTATAATATGTATTTTATGATGCATTTTAATATTACTATGTTCGAATGAGTGTAATATTATTTAAATGCGTTTGAAACTTTTTTTTTTTTTATTGACTGTAATGTAACGGAGTACTTTTGATAGTCCCTGTATTTGATCTATGCATCCTATTTTCCAAAAATTTGAAATGACTTGACAAAATTATGTAATAAGTATGTAATTTAAATTTCAAACGATTAAAATGCATTTGAAACATTTTTCCCCATTGACCGTAATGTAACGGAATACTTTTGATCGTCCCTGTAACTGATCTATCCATCCGATTCTCATAAAATTTGAAATGACTCGACAAAATTATGTAACAATTATATATTTTAAATTACAAAAGATTCGGTTGGGTAGTTTTTGTGTTCTTATATGCGGACGGACAGACAGATGGACAGACGGACGGACTGAACGTCAACTATAGGTGCTACGTATTTACATAATTACGAACGCACCTAAAAAAACCTCAGAAAAATTTTCAACTTAAAGAAAAAAGCAGTGCAACTTCACACTTACTCCCCATTCCGAAGACGCTTTTTTAAGTGCATTCGTTGTTATGTAAATACGTTGTACCTATATTCATCGTTCAATCCATCCGTCCGTATGTTTGTCCATGTATGTCATTCAACAGAGCAAAAACTATCCAACCAAATCATTCGAAATTCAAAATATATAATTATTGAATAATTTTATTGAATCATTTCTAGTTTTATGAAAAATCGGATGTATAGTTTAATTACACGGACAATCTAAATTATTCCGTCCAATGGGAAAACACACTTTCAAGTGCATGTTAATGATGTTACACACTTTCGAACATAATACAATTTATATGCAATTTTGAAGTATATACTAAAATAAACATTTTGCACAACCTGTGTTGCAAATTAATATTTGTTATTAATTTACAGGGCCACACAAAAGTATTTCATTGCCTAACAGTATAGGAGGAAACGTTATTTGAGGTGCATTTTAATAATACTAAACTAAGTCACATTTTACGAAATTGATGTATGTTGCTGATATTTACAAGTTACTTCCTATATAATAGAAAGCAGATAGTATTTACAGAGATACCATAAGATTTCGTCTACTATATTGTATCCGAAGTAGTGTGTACTATTGCACGAAGATCAGAATAATTTTAAAACTTCGTTACAGCACGAGCGTACCTCATTTGCTTCGCTTGAAGTGCAATTTCCGACTTGTTTGAATCTTTAAAAATCTTGGGAGGTTTTCAAGATTTTCACTCGCATTTTTTAACTATAAAGACAGAGCCCGGAAAAGGTTGTGCAGGGCCCAAGGCCTAGCACTTTTTCGGAAGGGCCCCTTGCAGCAAAAAATAAGTTGCTTTATTTTGGGAGGGAGGGAGAACATAGGGGAGGGGTATTAATAAGATACAGCTGTAAAGTAAACCAAAATGTATTTTGGTTTCGGAAAAAAATAATTATGGAAATTGCAATTTCAAAGCTTCTATTTCTAAATAATTTTATTCTATTTTGGGTCCCCAACAGCAGTGGGCCACAAGCCGTGGCCTAGTTGGCTTGAACAGAATCAAGCCCTGTATGAAGATTATATATTTGCACATATTTCGATAACATTTGAGGATCACGCTTACAATATCATAATTCTTTGGGAAATCCCTCTTAGATCAAGAGCCGACAGCGCAATAACCTAAGGTATCGAGCACAAGGAAAAAAAAATAAACCATTCATTTAATGGAAAAATAGAAATAGGGGAAGCTAATGATCCATGTCTGCCGGAAGTGAAGTGGTGCATAAGCCAATAATTAATACCCCCAGTGGTTTTCTTGTAGGTTTATCTCTGTGTTTGCCATACAATCAAAAGTATAAAAACATGGAAAACTGGGTGCAGGAAAACACAATGCTAATCCTACGAGTCAACCACTAGTGGTATCAATATTTGGTATATGCACCACTTCCCTTCCGGCAGAAATGAATCATTAGATTCCTCTATGACTACTCTTCCATAAAATAAAGGATTTTTTTTTCTTGTGCTCGATGACTTAAGGTTTTGTCAGGTTGGCTCTTGGAAAATCTCGAGTAATGCTATTTTAGCTGACTTTCTTTCTGAAAATATAGGAAATGTGATCCAAAGTATATGGATACAATGTGAATGTACATTTCCATGTATGTAGAAGACGAATTTTTTTAATCTATTTTTTATTAATTGAAAGCAGTAGCATGTTACTAATTCTATGTTCCTACACTGACAATAAAAATCACCACTTTGGTGAAAAATTATAACTAAAATTAATTACAGATAAAAGAAAAATAGATATATAATATTAAATGTAAACAAGTTGGAAATTGTACGTCAAGTGTAGCAAATGCGATGCGTTCGTACTATAAGGAAGTTTTTAAAATATTCATATCCTGATGTAATAATATACAGTAATTCGGATACAGTAGCGTAATCGAAATCTTTTGTGTATCCCTGTAAATACTATCTACTTTGTTTCTTTCAAACCGATGACCAGGCCCCTACCTGCCGAGTTACCTCAGCTTAACGGGTTAGATACCTAGTATCGGGACGAGAGACCGCCTAAACGCCCCGTAGTGGCTATAAATACGATAACTTCGCTTCTCACATTATCATATCTGCAATACTTGCCTCTCATTTGAGAATTCTTTGTTTTGACGGTTGCTTAGCGTTACATCCTGTTGTTTGTACTGCAAATGGTTACTCAAGTTGATCTCGTAATTTAGAGTCTTGATCAGATGACGAGACCTTCACCTGGCAAGTCGCCTCCAGAGATATAATTCACAGGTAACTTGGAGGACTTTGCACCCTGGACGGATTTTACATGCACCAGGCGCCATTAGCGTACATGACAAATACTATCAACTATCTACTTACTATTATACAGGAAGTAACTGGTATTAAACCCGTAAAGCATGGTGACGCCACTGACGCGTGGTTGTGAAATCACATTGTGACTTTGTGACCATCGATCGTCGATGTGAAGTCACAGGACTAAAATGTGAAGTCGTTATGGCGTTTTCAGAGCTCTTTTGTGACGTTTCACAAACTGGTCACAATGTGACAAATTTGTGAAAAATGAGTCATTTGTGACTAATTTTACATTAACATTGTGATGAAACTGACAAAGTGACGATATTTAAATTACCAGAAACATGTTTTTAGGTAGATTTCGTATGAAATACTACCTATTGCATTGTCTCCCATGTTGGAATTTCTGAAAAATTTTTGCGGATCTACACGAATCATGACTCCTAGACCCCAAAACTACCATCAGTAAAAAAGTTTATATATCTATCTATCTATCTATCTATCTATCTATCGGTGTATATCACTTTCTTCTAGACACGATAACTTCCATAATTATGCTCAGATCTTCATCAAACTTTTACATAAAATCAAGGGGCATAAAATCTCGGTTAAGTTCGTTAATGGGCAAAATCGGACCAAGGGGGTGGAAGTTAGGAGGGTTTTTGTGAAAACAGAAAAAACGCGATAACTTTTTAATTAAAATAGATATCGAATCGGTTTAAAGTTTATATTACTTCTAAAAAATGAGGAAAAAGTTTATGCGTGGCAGATTTTTGATAAAGTTAAAAATGGGCTCAAGGGGCGAAAAAAACATGGTTTTTGGGAGAAAAAAATTCATAACTTCGTCAATTCTCAAGATATCAAATCCAACTAAATTTTATATAAATGTACTCAATATTATCTAAAACTTTTGTATTTACAAGTTTTTGATAGGACCAATTTTTACCGATGAAAAAAATTAAAAACGAAAAGAAAAAGGGGGGAGGAAAAAGAAAAAATCCCATAACTTACTCAATTCTTAAGCAATTAAATCTAATTAAATTTATTTTACATCTTCACAATAATATCTACAACTTTTATATTGACAAGTTTTTCATAGAACCAATTCTTATAGCAAAAATAAATTAAACAAAAATAGGAGTTGGAGAAAAAACCTCAAATCCAAACTGCTTATATTCTGACTCATTTTAAAATTCATTTTTGATTTTAAACGCATCCAAATGACAGATCCTCTTATTTAGTAACTATATAATGCGACTTATTGGCCAATTTTTTGATAAAGGCAGAATATATTTTTAAAAAGGCTGCCAAAAAAGGTATTTTGAACAGATTTCCCGAAGTTTTCATCATTAAAAAATTCATTAAGTATAACAAATTGCGTTTTTCATGAGTCATTTTTAAATTCATTTTTGTTCTCAAACCCATCCAATTTACAGGTCCTATTATTTAGGAACTATATAACTTGACGTATTGGCCAGTTTTTTGATAAAGGCAGAATATATTTTTTAAAAGGCTGCCAAAAAGGGTATTTTGAACAGAATTTCACGAAGTTGTGATTAAAATTTGAGGAAATTTAAGAAATTGCGTTTTTACCGAGTCATTTTTAAATCTTTTTTTGTTCTCAAACGCATCCAATTTACAGGTTCTCTTATTTAGGAACTATATAATGTGACGGAGTGGCCAGTTTTTTGATAAAGGCAGAATATATTTCAAAAAAGGCTGCCAAAATGGGCACTTCGCACAAAATTTCCCAAAGCGAGATGATTAATGAACTGTGGGTATTCAAATAACAAATTGGTTATTTTATGACTCATTTTTAAATCCAATTTTGCTCTGACACACATTCAATTGACAGTTTTTTGTTACTTAGGAACTATATAATGTGCGTATTCGTCGATTTTTTGATAAAGGGTGAATATATATATTTTAAAATCTGTCAAAGTGGGCACGTCGCACAAAATTTCTCAAAGCGATCTTGATTAAAGAATTGTGGATGTATTAAAATAATAAATTGGTTATTTTATGACTCATTTTTAAATTCAATTTTGCTGTCAAACGAATTTAATTAACAGTTTTTTGTTATTTAGGAACTATATAATGAGCATATTGGTCAATTTTTTAAATAAAGTAAGAATATAATTCAAAATATATTGCCAAAATGGGCATTTAAGTAAAGATAGGCATTTTTTTTTTTTTTTTTTTTTTTTTTTGAGATGAAAACTTTTTGAAATCTACCTCCGCCTATAGGCCATGCCGAAAGGGATTTTTTAAAGTAAATAACATGTTTTGAAGGATATTTATAAATTTCTAAAGATTTTTAAGAAAGTCACATCTCAGTCACAATGTGACGTCACTGAGTGGTGACATTTTGGTCACAGATATGATGTGACGAAAGTAAATCACAGTGACGTCACTGCGACGTCACTGTGACCATGCATGCTACTAGGGAACCTCAGCAATGTACATCAATTTCATAAAATGTGACATAGTTTAATATTATTAAAGCGCGACCCAAACAATGTTCCCCCGATACAATTATGTAATGGAATACTTTTGTGTATCCCTGTATTTTAACAACAAATATTCTCTACATCACAGATTGTACAGAATGTATATTTAAGTATATACTTCCTAAATGCATAAGAGTTTTATTAGGTTTGAAAGAGTGTAACACCATTAAAATGCACTTCAAGGCATTTTTTCTCATTGGCTGTAATATAACGGAATAATTTTGATTGTCCATGTAATTAAACCATGCATCTGATTTTCATAAAATTTGAAATGACTAGACAAAATTATGAAAAATTTATATATTTTAAATTTCAGTTGATTCCGTTGGGTGGTTTTTGCTCTGTTACAAGCGGACAGACGGACAGACGGAACGACGACTATAGGTACTACGTATTTACATAATTACGAACTTACCTAAAATGAAAAGGTTAAAAGAACACAAAACTAATCGTTAGGGGCCACCGTAATATTTACTCATCAAAGGTATGCATAGTAAAAAATATATAAATAAAACATGTGTAAACTATTTATAATATGTATGGCAATTCCAAAATAAAGTTTAAACGTACGCTTAAATATTTTTAACAAAACGGGATCCTATTAAATTACAATGAGAGTCTCTTTCTCTTTTGGCGAGTATTTTTTATCGCCAGATTTGGTGATATACGGCCAAGTTGGTGACTATTGTAATAACATTTTTTTTTTTTTTTTTTTTTTTTTTTTTTTTTTTTTTTTTTTTGTCGAGGGGATTATCAAGTAGTCTAGAATTGTGTTAAAGAAACATCCTTAAAAATCCAAAAAGGATAATCATATTAACTAAAAATTTACTGCGTTGGATTAAGCATCTCATTTCCAATTAAAATATATCTTTGTACTAAAATTTGAATAAAATACAGGGCCATGAAAAACCGAAGAATGCGGAAAATTGGATTACAATTATCTCAGCAACTAATTATGCGATCGACTTCATTCTTTAAGAAAAATTTATGTTTTTTTTTCTTAATTATTATTTTTTGAAATTAATAATTTTGAAAGCTTTTTATCAGAACGCATAGTTTGAGAGCCCGAAAAAAGTAGTTCCTGGTAATCGAGGTACTGATATTCAATAGGCTTTATCCTATTATTACATACTAAGTATACACCGAATTTTAAGTCTCTATCTCAATTTGTTTGTGAGATAGGGCATTTAGCAGCAGACAGGCAGACAGACGTACGGCAAAATTATTTTTCTAAAAATATGTTTTTTAAAACCTCCTGTGTCTGAAATATGTACAGTGTCTCCCAAAAGTGATGGGACACTTGTGCTCAAAAAAAGAAACTGCAATAAAATAAATAAACAAACATGTGCAAAATTTTTTTGGGTGTATTTCATATTTAAAGTTAGTAGCAATTATTACATAACATACATTTTGTCAAAATATTAAAATATTAATTTAGTAAAAATACAATTGTTCAGAACGGAGCAAAAAATGGCTCACATAAGTGATGGGACACTTACTTTTCCCATCAAATATTTATCCAAAAATTTTACTTTTTAAAAGGTTTTAATATTTTGTTGGATTTTCTTTTACTTTTAAAACATGATTTAATCTTTCTGGGATGGATTCGACTAATTTTTTTGTGATTTCTGGAGTGATTTTACCCCATTCTTCTTGAAGCACCGATTTTAGTTGTTGTTTTGAAGAAATGGTGTGTTTGCGAATTCTTGATTCCAATTCTTGCCAAATATTCTCTATGGGATTTAAGTCTGGAGATTGTGGTGGAGTTTTTATTATTTCAGGACAGTTATATAGCAGCCAGAGTCTAACGTTCAGAGTAGTGTGCTTGGGGTCATTGTCCTGGTAGAATTTAAAATCGTTATGAAGGTTCAATTTTCGTGTTGAAGATTTCAAATTTTGCTTTAAAATATCAATATACTTGTACTGATGCATTATACTGTCAATAAAAACAAGATTACCAACTCCAGCGGACGACATACACCCCCATACCATAACTCCTCCTCCACCATGTTTTACTGTTGGTACCAAGTTCTGTTTCCGAAATTCTTCCCTGGGTTTTCTCCACACCAAGATTCTATCGTCAGAACCAAATATATTAAATTTACACTCATCAGCAAATATAACTTTATTCCAGTAATCAGAATTCTTATTTGTGTTGGATTTTGCGAAAGCTAGTCAGAGTTTTCTATTCTTTTCACTTACGAAGAATTTTTTCTTGGCTACTCTACCGTGATATCCAGCAGATCGAATTACCCTTCTAATAGTCTCAGGTTTAACAATTATTCCATATAATGCTTGTAAATCAGCAGCAACTTTTGAAGCCCTGTTTCTTGGATTTTTTTTAATATTTCGAACGATAATTCGCTTTATTCCGTTGGATAGCTTTGATGGTCGGCCAGGTCTTCTTTTATCCTGAATCATATGATTCTTTTTATATCGTTTAATGATAATGAAAACTGTTGAACGACTCAAGTTAACTGTTTCAGCAGTTTTTCTAATAGATTTTCCACGTTCAATATGCAAATTAATAACTAATTTTCGAATTTCAGGCGAAGTTTCTTTTCGTATAGCTTTCATGGCTACACAGAACTAAAAAACACAAAAATTCCACAAAAGACACAAAATATTGCCAATTGCTTTTAAGTAAAAATAAAACCCCAAAAAATATTTTTATTGCTTATTTCAGACGATTTTTGTTGCATATATAATGGTGTCCCATCACTTATGTAAGCTATTTTTTGCTTCGTTCTAAACATTTGTATTTTTATTAAATTAATATTTTAATATTTTGACAAAATGTATGTTATGTAATAATCTTTACTAAATTTAAGTATGAAACACACCCACAAAAAAATGTGTACATGTTTTTTTAATTTATTTGATTAGTTTCCTTTTGTAAAGCACAAGTATCCCATCACTTATGTGAGACACTGTATATCCATCTTTTTTTTCGATTTTTAAAACGATTAAAAGATTTGTTCTATACATGATAGGTCAGTAAAAAGAGACAAACAAACAATTCTAAAAATAAATAACTGCCAACACGCCATAAATGTTTCTACGAATTAGCAACACTTGTTGAAAATATGTCTATGGATTACTCGTTTTTAACCCTTTAACAGGTAGCATTTCACAAGAAAGGACACCTAATTTTAAGAATACTAGTACCAAGAAAATTTAATTAAAATTTTCTTTTTAAAAGTTTCTGAAAATAAGTAAATTTTTATTTTCTAATAAATTTGTTTATTAATTCTGGTGCCAGTCCATCATTTAAGCACTTTATAAACAGAATTACTCCGTGCCGGAAAGGGTTAAAAGGGCATATTTATAAGCATCGATATTAATTAAAAAATTACAAGTCATTAGTAACACTGCATTTTGCTTTTTTATAGCTATCGGAAAATAAACTTGTCTTTTACTTATTTAATTAAAAAAAATATGATAATAAATATATATGATTTTTTCTTTTTTTTTAAAATTTATTATTTCATTTTATTTATTTATTTGTTAACGATTTCTAAAAAAACATTTGGTAAATAAACATAAGTAATGTACAAAAAATTAAATATATATTTTTTTTCAATTCGAATTAATTTGATGTTACTAACAAAAATAGAGCTTTGTTGAAATATAAAAAATCGTATCTTTTATAGCTATAAAAAAACAAACTTGTCTTTAATTTTGTTGTGTCGATGTATTTTAATGAAAGCAGTAGACTGTATAATCACTTTTCACACAATTTAATAACACATTTCACAAATAAAATCCGCTGAGGGAACACAATGCACATATCGTCGAGATTCACAAACTCAACTATAAGGTAAACATAATAGAACAATAATATCCCTGCGCAGAGGGAAAAACACATATTATCCCTACGCAGAGGGAAAAGCACTGGGATAAAAAGCAGACGATTTTTTAATTAAACATAGTCCCGGCCTTGAAAGCCGAAAGGGTTTCAAAAATTTTACTCTAAAGGTAATTTACACAACTTAGTTATTGGCCTTTTTAATTCACTATTTTCAGTTTTCAGGGTAACTACACGAACCTTTTTATCAGATCCAGGGTGAGTTTCGATCACTCTAGCTAATTTCCATTGTAAAGGGGAGAGACCTTCATTATTTATTATAACTAAATCACCTATTTTAATATTAGGCTCTTCTTTAAACCATTTTACTCTCTGTTGTAGGGTCGAAAGGTACTCATTGCTCCATCTTTTCCAAAAGTGTTGTTGTATTTTCTGCACTAATTGCCACCTGGTCAATCTTGATGCAGGTACCTCTGAAATATCTACTTCTGGTACTGAAGTAAGAGGAGCACCAATTAAAAAATGACCAGGGGTTAAGGCCTGTAAATCATTAGGATCAGAACTTAAAGGACAAAGGGGTCTAGAATTTAAACATGCTTCGATTTGAGCTAAAAGAGTTGAAAGTTCTTCAAATGTTAAAACTGAATTGCCAACGGTTCTTTTTAAATGAAATTTCATCGATTTAACGCCAGCCTCCCAAAGTCCTCCAAAGTGAGGGGCTGAGGGTGGATTGAAATGCCAATTTATTTCTTCCTAATTTAAGTATTTTGTCACTTCTTCATTATGCTGAGAAGAAGCCACAAATTTATACAATTCTTTCAACTCCTTGCTCGCACCGACAAAATTTTTGGCACAATCACTTACAATTTCTTTTGGTTTTCCTCGTCTGGATATAAATCGCTTCAGACAAGCTAAAAAAGCCTGAGTAGATAAATTAGTCACTAATTCAATGTGAATTGCATGAGTAGAAAAACATATAAATAATGAAATATAACACTTAAAAGATTTTGAACCTCTACCTTTTTTAAATTTACACAATATAGGTCCTGCTTAGTCAATTCCTGTAATAAGGAACGGACGGGTAGGTTGCACTCTAGTTGTAGGTAAATCAGCCACGATTTGTTTAGCTGTAGAAGCAGAAGCACGAGCACAGATTACACAATTTCTCACGAACTTTCTTACAGCACTTCGTCCACTTAAAATCCAAAATTTCTGTCTGACAACACACAATAATAGCTGAGGGGCAGCATGAAAATGAGATAAGTGAAAATATCTGATAATCAACACTGTCACTGGATGATTTTTTGGTAACAATATTGGATGGATTTGTTCTTGTGTGAGATTTGAATGACGAAGACGTCCTCCAACTCTGAGTATTCCTTCTTTATCAAGGAATGTAGAAAGATTAATCAGTTTGCTATTGCGAGGTAAACACTTACCAGAAGTCATACATTTAATGTCATCAGGAAATGATGACTCTTGCACTTGTTTAATTATCACCTTTAAGGCACTCTGAATTTCTGTATGTGTAAGAAAGCCGAAGTTTCTTTTTGAAACAGGTAAACGAGAATTCGTAAGAAATCTCAAACACCAAGCAATAACACGTTTTAGCTTAGTAAATGATGATGTATTTGAGAGAACAGGCATTTCCACACTTAATTGGGTTGTAGCACAAAAATAACTTTTCGTTTGTTCTAATAAAGCTTCGTCACAGAAAACACTCCCTAATTGTGATTTTGGAGAAGTGAAAGATGGATCACTGAGCCAACTGGGGCCATTCCACCACAGATCATGCAATGATAATTCTGAGGGTGATAGACCTCTTGATGCACAATCTGCTGGATTCTCCTTTCCCTTTATATGATGCCAGCACTCAGATGGAACAAGTTGCTGTATTTCAGAAACACGATTTGCAACAAAAGTTTGCCATCTTCTTGATTCGGTTGATAGCCAAGAAAGAACTATTGTTGAATCCGTCCAACAATTAATTTTAGAGATGTCCAAACACAATGAATCTAGAACAGTTTTTACCAAATGGGCTGACAGCAGGGCGGCACTCAATTCTAATTTAGGTAAAGTTATTGTTTTTAAAGGTGCAACTCTTGTTTTTGCTGCTAATATTCTAACTGATACAGCCGAATCATTTGATAAGGATCTTAAGTAAACAACTGCACCATATGCCACTAAGGAAGCGTCACTAAATGAATGAATTTCAAATGTGTTAGCTGAAGGAATAATTGCTAAACGCGGCACAGTAATTGATGTTAAACATGCGAGTTCTTCCCGAATTTTTATCCACCTATTTTTAATCAGAAGTGGAACAGGATCGTCCCATGCCAGATTACTTTTCCATAATTCCTGAAGTAGAATTTTTGCAGAAATTATAAAGGGGGAGATCCAACCAAGTGGATCGAAAAATTTTGCTATATCTGACAATATGGATCTCTTTGTGACTTCTTTTAATGTTGGTTCTATGGTGACACTAATTTTAAAGACATCGATATTTGAGTCCCATTTTAATCCTAACACCTTTATTGAGTTATCGTTTTCAATTGATAAATCTGATTTAGACTGAATTAAATTTTCAGGAAAGTTTTTTAGTACACTAATGTCATTCGAGGCCCACTTGCGTAACTCAAATCCGCCTCTTTTCATTAATTCTTGTAACTCTGATATTAATTTTATAGCTTCTTCGGTAGATGATGCCCTGTAAGTAAGTCGTCTACGTAAAAATCACGTAATACAACATTTGACGCTAATGGAAAATTTAATTTTTCATCCAACGCTAATTTCTGTAGAACTTTAGTAGCTAAATATGGGCTAGACGTTAGTCCGTATGTAACTGTAGTAAGACGATAATCACTTATATCATCGAAAAATTTATCCTTCCAGAGAATTCTTTGAAAATTTTGATCTTCAGGAAATATTTTAATTTGACGAAACATTTTTGCAATGTCAGCATTAATAGCTATAGCGTGTGTGCGGAATCTTAACAAAATAAAAAATAACTCTTGTTGAACCCTAGGACCTACAATTAAATTTTCATTAAGAGAAACATTATTTGTAGTTTTTGCGCTACCGTCAAACACAACTCTAAGACGGGTTGTTGTACTACATTCCTTGATTACTGGATGATGTGGCAGATAGTAAATTTCATTAACAGGTTTTTGAATTTCACTCTTTGGTATTTTCTCCATGTGTCCCATTTCAAGATATTCATTCATAAATATACAATAATTTTCATACAAATCGGGATCTCTATTAAATCGTTTTTCTAAATTTAGAAATCTTTTCATAGCTAACGATTTTGATTCCCCTAATTCTTTACATTGCTTTTTAAATGGCAAACGCACAATATATCTTCCATTAGTATCGCGTGAATGAGTTGTATCAAAAATTTCCTCACAATATTTTTCTTCATTTGTGTATATTTCTTTTGAGGGGATGTTTTCTAACTCCCAGAACCTTTTTACATAATCTGTTCAACATTTGCAAAATTAACTATAATATTTGGTTTATTTTGTGAAAATGTATCACTATCTCCTGTTATTAACCACCCATAATCTGAATTTACTGCAGGTTCAGCCAGGTGGGGAGGCCTACCAAAAGGCTTTAGCCATTACTAGCCCCACCCAGAATTTACTGCAAAAGGAAGTCCTGGTTTTCCAAATATTTTTTCTCCTCTAATTATAGATAATGATAATGACACGCCAAATAATAAGTCTATTGGTCCCGGTTCATTCCACTTTGGGTCAGCTAGTGTTATGCTCTTTAAATGACTGAATGCATTAATATCATATGATACAACTGGTTGATTACTCGTTATCTTTTTCAAAATATAAAAAGTACCTAATCGTGTGTTTTGTTTATCAAAATGTGGAGAAAATTCCAATCTTACAACACCACGTGTCTCTTCGGAGTATCCAATTCCCAAGCATTTAATCTGTAAATTAGCAGAATTTCTTTTTATACCTAATAATTATATTGCACGCTCACTTATAAAATTGTTAGTACTTCCGACATCTATTATACATCTCAATAATTTATTGCCTCCATAATTATCTTTCACATTAATTAGCGCAGTTGCAAGTATGCCAAATGATTTTGAGTTTATTTCGCCAAGACTTGAATTTATGGACATATTTACATTATTAGATGTTTCAAGAGCAGTCTCACTAGTATGATACGAGGACTGAGGCGTTACTTGGTTTTTTATATCTGGATAGTTAGTTTCTCTCTTTCATAGTGTAATAAGCTATTATGACTCTTCAAATTACATTTTGAACAAACTCTTTTTGACTGACAATTGGTTAATTTATGGTCAGCAGATAAACATGCAAAACAAAGATTTTTATTTTTTACAAATTGCACTCTTTCACGAATAGATAATTTTAGAAACTCACTACATTTAGGTATTTTATGACTTGGTGAAGAACAATATTTACAGTCACTGTTATTAACAGAAGCAGTCATCGCAGTTAATTTAGGATAATTGTTTTTCTTATAAACACTATTTCCTTTAGCAGATTGTAATGAACCAGCATAATCTTTCAGAAAATTTATTAATTGATCTAACGTTGGAAGTTCGTCATTTTTTAACTGCCGTTCCCACCTCAGTTTAATATTAGAGTCAAGTTTTTGCAAAAGTAAATAAATCAACAAAGTTTCAGAAAAGCCACTTACCTTCTGATCCAAGATTTCGAAAGATCGAACACATTCATTCGTCATATCCATTAAATTAAGTATTGCTGCCGGTGAATCGCCTTGCACGAATGGAAAATTTAATAATCTTCTTATATGAGAATATATTAATTCTCTTTTATTTGAAAACCGTTCCGTTAATAATTGCCATGCTACGTTGTATTTCGAATCTTCAATAGGTATTGATTTTATAATTTTTAACGCGTCTCCATGACACGATAATTTTAAATATTGCAGTTTCTGAGCAGGCGATAAATTAGCATTTTCGTGTATACTTGCTGTAAACAAATCTTTGAAGCTTAACCATTCATGAATATTTCCACTGAAAGATGGTAAAGAAAGTTTAGGCAATTTCATTTCACTCACCTCCTTTTTTGGATTGTCCGTATTTATTTTTCTAGCATTAATTGCTTGTTCAATTTTTACAGTTAATTCATCTAAGATGTCTTGTTCATCCTTCTCTTCTATAAATAAATCAATGTCTTTTTCTTCACATGCATAAAAAATCGATTTAAATAAATTCTTTAACTCTTCATCTAATTTTTGAATTTCTTTTTTAAATAACTGAATTTGTTCTAAGTCACACACACTCAAATCAGTTTTGAAGAATTTATTTTTCACTCTTGTAATTGAAGATTTTAAAACTTTTTTATCAGTCAATATTTTCTTATCCATTTTTTTCTTGCGTTATTCTATTTGGCACAATTCCAATTAGCTCATTTTACTTTAGAATGAATTTCACTCACGAATTATTCTATTAACTTTTTACTTAAATTTCGCAATACTCCGGCTGCGATGCCGACCAAAATGTTGTGTCGATGTATTTTAATGAAAGCAGTAGACTGTATAATCACTTTTCACACAATTTAATAACACATTTCACAAATAAAATCCGCTGAGGGAACACAATGCACATATCGTCGAGATTCACAAACTCAACTATAAGGTAAACATAATAGAACAATAATATCCCTGCGCAGAGGGAAAAACACATATTATCCCTACGCAGAGGGAAAAGCACTGGGATAAAAAGCAGACGATTTTTTAATTAAACAAATTTATTTAATTAAAAAAAAATTATGCCAAAAATTTTATAGGATTATTTTATTGACTTTTATTTATTTATTTATTTATTTTGTTAAGATTTCAAAAAATAGATTCAGTAAATAAATATAAATATTGTACAAAAATTGAAGCATATCTATATTATAAAGGCCAAACGTATCTGTGCGTAACGCATACGTCATTTTGCGCATGGCAACAGTTTCAAGTTTTAAATGAATTTCGGTATTGAAATTTTTCCTACTAAAAGTTTTTAAACTTCTTAATGTCGCGCATTTTTAGTTTTTACACCATCGTGTAGAGAAAAAAAAATGCACTTTTAAATGAAATTTGTTTGAAAACTGTATCTTAATTTGTTTTTGAAATATTAATTTTTTTGTATTTTTTAATACTTTTTTTCTAATCGTTGCAACAGGAGTACTGCATTTCTATTTAAAGCAAAGGCAAAAAAGGGAAAATTTGAGTGCCGTATCTTTATGTTGCCATTTTCTCATTAAAAGGGAAAAAAAGAAATTTAAATATCTTCTCTTATAAAACCCGGTGAATTTTGACTTCGTTTACAAAGTTTGATTTACACGTAAAATAATATCAACAGTTTAATATCTATTTCAGCAAATAGCATGGAGACTTCAAGTTTTGAATCAAAATTATCAAATTAAAATGCCGATTTTTTTAAACATGAATACTGATGTGAAATGTACATTTGTAAATTTTGATATGGTGAAAATGATGCCGGGTTTAGATTTGACGGGAAAAAAATTCTATGATTGAGTCAAAGTGGAATAAATTTTGCTTTTTATCATTTTGGAATACTAGCATAAGAACTCTAATTCATAACTTTATCATAATAACGTATCTTTAGTATTTTTTACTGTTTACATATACGATTGAAGTTAATTTTAACAATTTCTACAATAGAGTTTTATAGAAATATGATAATATTTTGTTAATTTGACAATAAATTTCGTTTGTGTAAGAGTTAGACGTACCAATATAAAATGTATTTTTTACTATACCTAATTTTGTAGGTTTATTATAAGTTAATGAAACAGTTCCTTCTTAAAAAAAAAGTTTTCGTCAAAATTTGACGGGTTCTACCTTGTTTTTTAAAATTCGAAATAATCTGGTGTTACTAAAAGCTTTCTTTTAAATAAATAAATAAATGAATAAAAATAGGATCTTTTAGAACTTGAAAAAATGGTACATTTAATTTAAATTAAAATATGAAGTTAAAGGTCTTTTAGTCTCTTTTTTTTTCATATAACATGTAGACACATACATTTAATCGGTTTAAAAAATTTCTATTACTCGTTGATTACCTTCAATTGTCTACTGTTATATGGATAACTATACTATAGCTAATTATATATTATCCTTTTATTCACTGCTTTGCTATTGATAAATTGACCGAGTCAATTGTACTTGCTACGTGCTTTGGTAGTCTATAAGAATAACTTCGCCGACGTTCAGAAAGAGGATCTTAAATAGATGAGTATCGACTGGACTTAAGATTATCATTGCCTGATAAATGATGCTTCGGAAAAAAGAATTCGGTAGAGGGAATACTGTGAAAAGAAATGCCAACAATGTTATTTAGTCAGAAAAGTATGAAGAGGAGTGTCATATGTTTTGCAGCTATAACAAATGAAGTTTACCTAACGAAAGTATAAATCTTTTCCAAGATATATAATGCAGCTTTCAGAAGCCGCTTTTTTGTGCTATTTAGGCAGAGAGAGAAAATGAAAATGAATATTTGGTGTATTTTCAAGTATAACAAATGAATTTCAATCAGAACGTCTCTTAATCCTTTAGGGTTCGATTTTATTTTTCAATTTTTAGAAAAAATTAATTTTGCGTTGAGATTATTAACAGTAGCTATTTAAACATATTAACCAGTGTTTAACGAATATTTCATTATCTGAAATATAACGAATGTTGTAGTTTTCGTACAATTCAATTAATTTTCATGTGGCAATAGGCTAAGGAACATTTTTCAAAGATGTTTAGGACGTTCAGAAATAGGATCTTAAATAGATGAGTGTCGACTGGACTTAAAGCCCCTGTCCTCGCTCGAGGAAACGCTCGCTAGCTAATGCTATTCCTATGGGGAAGCATTTTTGTAATAACTCTTTCGCATTTTGACATTTTTGAATATTTTTTTTTTTTATTTTTGCATTGGATACCTGAGGTGCATGCTGACCGCGCACCTTTTTTACTTTTTCGATTTTGGTGGCAGATTTTTTTTTTTTAAGCACTTTCAGTTTCGAAACCGGTTTTGAAAGTGAAACTAACTTTGCAAAAAATAGTAAAAAAAGGTGCGCTGTCGGCATGCACCCCAGCTATCCAATGCAAAAAAAAATTATTCAAAAATGTTAAAATGCGGAAGAGTTATTAGAAAAATGCTTCCCCATAGGAATAGCATTAGCTTGCGAGCGTTTCCTCGAGCGAGGACAAGGGTCTTAAGATTATCATTGCCTGATAAATGATGTCTCGGAAACAAGAATTCGGTAGAGTGAATACTGTGAAAAGAAATCCCAACAGTGCTATTTAGCTAGAAAGAGTATGAAGAGGAGTGTCTGATGTGTTTTGCAGTTATAACAAATGAAGTTTAACTAACGAAAATATAAATCATTTCCAAGATATATAACGCAGCTTTCAGAAGCCACTTGTTGTGTTATTTGGGCAGAGGGAGAGAATGAAAAGGAATGCTTGATGCATTTTCAGGTATAACAAATGAATTTCAACCAGCATTTCTCTCAAGGAAAGACAAGACTGGATGGGAAAATATGTGAGCTTTAAAACCCGTTTCTTCTTAAACTACTTGACCGATTTTAATGAAATTTGGGATGCATATTCCAGTTAATTCTACTTATTATGTGCATTGGTAGTCCAACGGAAGAACTTCACCGACGTTCTGAAATAGGGTCTTAAATGGATGAGTGTCGACTGGATTTAAGATTATCATTGTCTGATAAATGATGTCTTGGAAACAAGAATTCAGTAGAGTGAATACGATTAAAAGAAATGCCAACAATGCTATTTAGTCTAAAAGAGTATGGAAAGGAGTGTCTTATATGTTTTGCAGTTATAACAAATGAAGTTTAACTAACGAAAATATAAATCTTTTCCAAGATATATAATGCAGCTTTCAGAAGCTGCTTTTTGTGTTATTCAGGCAGAGAGAGAAAATGAAAAGGAATGTTTGATTTTTTCTGGTATATCATACAAATTTATATAGTACTTCTCTTAACCCTTCACTGCATGCATGGTGCGCGACATCTGGCACATACTCAAAAGCACTATAATTCTTATTATGTTCGATGAATTTGGTCGATATAATCGCTGTAACTGATCAAGAAAAGTCGAAAGAATGAATAACATTCATTTTGTCCATATGAGATAGTATTTAACAAAAAAATTAGAATTCGTCATTCGGTAACAGAAAAAAAATCGATTAAGCTATTAAGGTAAAATTTACTATTATTATTTTTACTCAATACTTAAAAAATATTAATGTAAAGAAACGTGTTGAGTGTTAAGTAGATAAAAATCATTTAAGCACATTTAGCTGCAAAATATAACAATATATTAAAAAAAATTCAAATTGTGTATATAGGGTACACGCCATAAAATATCAAATTTTATCTGAAAATTTGAAATTAAATATTTTTTAATAATTTTTCCCATTATTAGACCGATAGATAAATTTAAAATCATTTTTTTTAGAAAAATTGAAAAAAATCGTACATTGAAGGTTAATATTGAAGGTTTTAATCGTACATTGATTAAAATGTGAATTTAAAGTTCTTTTTAGGTAGATTTCGCATGAAATACTACCTAATGCGGTCGCTCCTATGTTGGAATTTCTGAATTTTTTTCAGATGTACACCGATTATGACCTTTAGACCCCAAAACTAACATTGGTAAAAAAGTTTATCTATCTATCTATCTGTCTATCTATCTATCGGTGTGTATCACTTTTTTATGGACACGATAACTTCTTTAATTCTGCTCAGATCTCTTCCAAACTGATACAAGGGGTACAAAATCTCGGTCGAGTTTGTTAATGGGTAAAATTGGACCAACGGAATCGAAATAGGGGGCGTTTTTGTGAAAACAGAAAAACCCCCATAACTTCTTAATGAAAATTGATATAGAATCAGTTTAAATTTATATTACTTCTAGAAAATAGGCCAAAAGCTTATGCATGACAGATTTTTGATAAAGTTAAAAATGGGCTCAAGGGGCGAAAAAAACAGGGTTTTCGAGAGAAAATAATTCATAACTTCGTCAATTCTCAAGATATAAAATCCAACTAAATTTGTTATACATGTTCTCAAAATTATCTAAAACTTTTGTACCTACAGGTTTTTGATAGTACCAACATTTACAGATGAAAAAAATTAAAAGCGAAAAGAAAAAGGGGGGGGGGAGAAAAAGAAAAAATCGATAACTTAGTCAATTCTTAAGCTATCAAGTTTAAATACTACTGCAAGCACGTCGAAAGACATCTCGGATCTGCAAGCTGCACATTACGACAAATCAAAAAGCTTTATCCGCCCCCGCATAACTGCTTGTCCGTCCAGATCTAAATAACATAAAAAAAAAAAAAAAAAAAATCAAAAGGGAATTCACGGGGAGTGCTTGGGTTAAGTGAACTCTCTGGTTAATTTTAAACAATAGCAATGTTACTAACCCATTTACCTTCCAGGATTCCCTCCCCTAGGACTTGGCTCCCGAAAATTTCAAGTTGACCTAATCGACGCAGGGACTCAAGGGACCCTGTGCTGTCCGAAGAGATTCGGGAGCACCAATCAAGTCCACTGCACCAGAACCGTACAGGTTGACCTCATAGACGCAGAGACTCAAGGGACTCTGGCCGGTCCGATACCGTTCTGGAACCCCCCCCCCCCTAGTGGGCTAACGCCTCTCAGGCTTTCAAGTTGACCTCATTGACGCAGGGACCCACGGGACCCTGTGCGGTCCGAAGAGCAATGGGAAGCAACCTACTAGCCCTCTTACCCCGAACCGCACACGTTGACCTCATCGACGCAGAGACTCAAGGGACTCTGTGCGGTTCGAAACGTGTTTGGGGTTTTCCTTTTCCGTTTTTTTCCCCTTGTTTTTTTCTAGTGACAGTACGCCTCTTTATTAGGTGCATTTGGACTCTGTCCGCACGAACTACTGGACCCGCTCCAATAAGACAGCCCATGGAGCACCTTTTTTTCTTTTTTTCTTTTTCTTTTTTTGGGTACGGTAGAAAGGAGGGATATCGTCACCACCAGCAGCGATTCGACTGCCTTGCATTTCGGCCCAAAAATTCTCCCTTCTCTGGCACTATTTAGCATTTCGGCCTTTTTAGTTTTGGTTATTTATTTTTCTAAATCTCCCTCAAAATTGTCCCCCCTGTTGTCTGCTAAAGACATGCCACCGTTTCGGCTCAAAAAAATTTTAGCTCCAGCCCCATTTTACCTGGCACGGCGAGTGGGAGTGATGTGCGGCGCCAAACTCAGTACATCCACAAAGACAATAAAATACTTAGTCCAGAAACCGTTAGCCACAATCAGCCGACCTCGGCACTTGTCTGCGTAGATCGTCCCCACTTTGCCGGCTAAAATATGAGGGCTGGATTGCACAGTTGGCAAGACGCCAGACATTTACTTTTCCATCATGTACGCTAATGGCGCCTGGTGCATGTAAGATCCGTCGTGGGTGCAAAGTCCTCCAAGTTACCTGTGAATTATACCTCTGGAGGTGCCTTGCCAGGTGAAGTCAATTGGAAGTCTCGTTATCTGATCAAGGCTCTAAATTATGAGACCATCTTGCGAAGCCTTTTGCAGTTCAAACAACAGGATGTACCATTAATTAACAGGCGAAACAAAGTATGCTCAACGACAAGCAAATACTGCAGAAATGATGGCATGCGAAGCAAAGTTTATTGCCACTACGTGGCAATTAGGTGGTCGTCCGCCCCGATACCAGGTATCTAATCCGTTAAGCTGAGATAACTCGGCAGGTAGGGACCTGGTCATCGTTTAGAAAGAAAGAAAGCTATCAAATCTAATTAAATTTATTTTGCATCTTCTCAATAATATCTACAACTTCTATATTAACAAGTTTTTCATAGGAGCAATACTTATAGAAAAAATATATTAAACAAAAATAGGAGTTGGTAAAAACCCTCAAATCCAAACTTCTTATATTCTGACTCATTTTTAATTTAAACACATCCAAATGGCAGATCCTCTTATTTAGGAACTATATGATATGTCGTATTGGCTAGTTTTTTGATAAAGGCAGAATATATTTTAAAAAAGGCTGCCAAAAACGGTATTTTGAACAGAATTTCGCGAAGTGATCGTGATTGAAAAAATTGAGGAAGTATAATAAATTGTGTTTTTTAGGACTCATTTTTAAATCTATTTTTGCTTTCAAACGCATCGAATGTACAGGTCCTCTTATTTAGGAACTATATAATGTGAGGCGTTGACCAGTTTTTTGATACAGCCAGAATATATTTTAAAAAGACTGCCATTTTGGGTATTTTGAACAGGATTTCCCGAAGCGATTGTGATTGAAAAATTGAGGTATTCAAATAACAAAATTGCGTTTTTCTGACTCATTTCTAAATTCAGTTTTACTCTCAAACGCATCCAATTGACAGGTTCTGTTATTTAGGAACTGTATAATGTGCCGTATTGGTCAGTTTTATGATAAAGGCTAAATATACTTTTTAAAAAAGCTGTCAAAGTAGGCACTTTGCACAAAATTTCAATAAAAGATCATGATTAAAGAATTGAACATGTATTCAAATAACAAATTGGTTATTTTATGACTCATTTTCAAATTCAATTTTGCTCTCAAACGCATTCAATTGACAGTTTTTTGTTATTTAGGAACTATATAATGTATCGTATTGATCGATTTTTTAATAAAGTCAGAATATATTTCAAAACATGCTGTCAAAATGGACTTTTGAGTAGAATTTCGCTTAAGATGATTTTGATAAAACCATTTCTTACAGAAGCATGAAATTAAAAAAATTTTCAAAAGCTGCAAAATAAAGTTGTTAAACTGGATTTATCTCTAATCATATTTTATATTTTATTGTTAAAATGAGCACGCTTCGAAATCTACCTCCGCCAATAGGGCAAGCCGACAGGGATTTTTTTATATATTTTGTTAAATAACAGGTAGACACGTACATTTAATTGGTTTAAAAAATTTATATAACTCGTTGATTATTCTCAATTGCCTGCTATCCTTTTATTCATTGCTTTGCTATTGATATATTGACCAAGTCAATTTTACTTGCTACGTGCGTTGGTAGTCTACAAGGAGAACTTCGCAGACTTCGGAAATAGGATCTTAAATAGATGAGTGTCGACTGGACTTAAGATTATTATTGCCTGATAAATGATGCCTCGGAAACGAGAATTCGGTAGAGTTAATACTGTGAAAAGAAATGCCAACAATGTTATTTAGTCAGAAAAGTATGAAGAGGAGTGTCATATGTTTTGCAGCTATAACAAATGAAATTTAGCTAACGAAAGTATAAATCTTTTCCAAGATACATAATGCGGCTTTCAGATGCCGCTTTTTTTGTGTTATTTAGGCAGAGAGAGAAAGAGAACGAAAAGGAATATTTGATGTGTTTTCAGGTATAACCAGTGAATTTTAACCAACTCTTCTCTTAAAGAAAGACAAGACTGGATGGGAAAATATGCGAGATTTAAGACACATCTCTTCTTAAACTACTGGTCTTATTTTAATGAAATTCGGGTTCCATATTCCAATAATTCTACTTATTATGTGCTTTGGTAATCTATAAGAAGGACTTCACCGACGTTCGGAAATAGCATCTTAAATAGATGTGTGTCGGCTGGAAATAAGATTATCATTGCCTGACAAATGATGCCTCGTTAACAAGAATTCGGTAGAGTGAAACCATGTGAAGAAATGCCAACAATGCTATTTAGTCAGAAAGAGTATGAAGAGGAGTGTCTGATATGTTTTGCAGCTATAACAAATGAAGTTTAGCTAACGAAAGTATAAATCTTTTCCAAGATAGATAATGCGGCTTTCAGAAGCCGCTTTTTTGTGTTATTTAGGCAGAGAGAGAAAGAGAACGAAAAGGAATGTTTGATGTATTTTCAGGTATAACAAATGAATTTCAACCAGCGCTTTTCTTAAAGGGGTCCGGAACATAAAAAATCTTCAAATTTTCTTCTAAAAATTGTACTAAACAATTCTTTGTTTTTTTTTTTTCTGCTAAAAATAATATTTAAATCATGTTTCTATTTTATTTGGAACAGGAAATATTAATTTTTAGTTTTAGTTTGTTTTCAAAATCTTTCAAGCAATGGTTGTAATGAAAAGTCTTCTTGCAACAATGCGTTTTTCTCCAGAATTAATTTTTTCACCATTTCTCACATTTAAATTGTTATAAGTCAAAAACCATTGAAGATAAATGGTTCAAACTTGAATTCCTTTTTCATTTGTTTTATCTTAACTTTGATTAAAAAAACTGAAAAAAGAATTTTTTTAAAAATACATATTTTTTTAAGTTACTTGATTTTACTTTCAAAGTTTTACTTTAAATATTTTTTATTTTTTTCTTACAAATTAATATTTAAAAAAATGCTGAATCAAAATTAAAGCTTATATATTTTTATTTACTTAAATAAAAACAAATTGAAGTATTACAAGTAATATACTGGCCTCCAAAAATTAAGGTACATCATGTTTTTCGAAGCTCACCAGAAACAAAATGGCAGTTAGATTAAACTTCATAATTTATATGAATGACCATTATAAGCTTTAAAAAAACTTACGCAAAAAAATATTGCTACCACTTTTATTTTATTGAAAAGAATAGGTATTTGAGAATGAGAGAAAAATGTGCAATTTCGAAGCTTTCGTAATTTTGCGTGTAAGTTTTTTTGTATTTGGACTATTGTTGTCAGTTTTGTTCACAAAAACTAGTAGAGTCTAGAAGAAGTCGTTTGCTCGATTCATTAAGGTGGCGGGCGGTAGGATAGATGGAAATGGGGTTGACACAGGCCGATACTGCTAGACGGCTCAATGTGTCTCGCAGTGCAGTCCAACGACTGTGGGGTCAGTTCTGTGTCCAGAAGACATGTTTCAGGCCGTCCACGAGTTACAACACCTGCAGAAGACCGGTTTCTAGCTCTTTCGGCTAAAAGGAGAAGACGAATTACTGTGTCGCAACTCATTGCAGACCACTTTGCAGCATCAGGGAGAAGAATCTCCGCTACTACGGTGCGAAGACGTTTTCACAATGCAGGTCTCTATGCAAGACGACCAGTTACGTGTGTCCTCCTCAACATACGACAGAGAAGGACCCAATTTTGTTGGGCAAGATAACATGTTTCCTGTACCATACAACAGTGGGCTTCTGTACTCTTCACAGACGAGTCCAAATTCACACTGTAGAGAGATTCAGGACGCCTTCTGATCTGGAGAGAATAATTCACTCGATATCATCAATCAAACACTGTTGAAACACATAGGTACAGAAACGGCGGAATCATGGTTTGGAAAGGTATCTCACTCGGAGGTCACACTGACCTGCATGTGTTCCATAGAGGAACTCTGGTGAAAGATATCGGGATGAAATGCTTGATTCATATGAGCGCCCATAAGCTGGTACTATTAGCAATTGTTTCATTGTAATGGATGATAATGCTGGACCACACCGAGCTGTAGTTTTAGAGGATTATTTTGAGAATCACGGTTTGGAGAGACTGGAATGGCTAACTCACTCTCCAGACTCGAATCCGATAGAACATCTTTGGGACTATCTTGGAAGTCAGGTTGCGGCTTTAAGTCCTCTTCCAAGGTCATTAAATGAGCTGGAACAAGGCTTATGTCTCCATGTCTGGTCAGCGTTACTTATTTCGGTGTCCGACAATTTAATTGAGAGCATGAAAAGTCGATTCCGCCAAAGCATTCATGTCCGGGGTGGACAGAACCAGACAGGTATTAGAACCAGATTTTTAATGTTTCTGTCGCATTTTACTGCATAATACTTGCATGATGTGTTTTCTACTACTGTATGTATTTTCAGGTATAACAAATGACTTTCACCTGGCGCGCCCTTAACCCTTCATTGCACGGTGTGCATATGGCACATGCCTAAAAACACTATAATTCGCATTATGTTCCTTGAATTTGGCCAATATGATCCCTATAACTGTTTAAGAACAGTCCAGAGAATGGAATAAAACTTATTTTGTCAGTATCAGATGGCTGCATTTAACAAAAAATTACAATTTGTTCTTCGGATAAAATAAATCGATCACGCTATTAAGGTAAAAATTACTTTTATTACTTTTACTGAATCTTAAATTTGTATACTGAATACTTATTTATAATTGAATACTAAGTACATAAATGCATATTTTATCGTAGTTAATATTTTGTAGGTTTATTATAAATTAATCTTATATTTAATTAGGTGATTCGTTCTTAAACATTTACCTTCGTCGAAATTCGACGGATTTCACCTCGTAATAATAATAATTCTTTTTTCCCTAGTCATAGTGGGGCAATGCTAAATTTTGAAAAGCAGAATTCCTGCTTCTTGCTTGTATGTTTATTTTCATCTCATCCGACGGTTTTTTATATTTAATGAAGTCTCTTTGAAACTTTGTAATATCTGCAGTTTAGGAAATGGTTCAGTCATTCATAAAGTATTTTAATTACATAAGCAACTTCATTTTTAATCATTAGAGAGGCACATTTGCTGTCTATTTTTAGAGTGAATTTCAAATTTATTTCCTAAGTAATGCACTGTGAAATTAGAGTTTTTCTCATAGTTAATCTGCTTCGATGAATGTGGAGCAATATTTCAATTATCAAAGTGAAGTCAAGTAATTTTAAAACTATTCTCTGAAAGGAAATAAATTTTAACGAAGTAAGTCGAATAATATTGAAGTTTTCAAGAAATTTCACGAATGATTTTTGAAATTAAAACTACTAGTAGATTGAACCCGGGCTTCCCGGGTTACATAGCAAAGATAAAAAATATTTTTTTTAAATTGTAAACTTTAATGAATTTTCTACATGTAATATGTGTTTTAGATTTCAAACTTCCGTAATTTCGGGTGTATAAGCTTCGGATCAAACAATTCTTTTTGGACCCAGAAATCTTATTTAGTGATTGAAGACAAATATTTACGGTGACCTAACTAGTTATAACTGTTTCTTAAAAAATTCTGGGTCGAAAAAGAATTGTTTGGTCTGCGGCTTATACACCCGAAATTACGGTAACTCCAAAAAAGCATTTTTAACCCTTTAAAAAAGATAAAATATATCCCACTTAATTTTAATTGCGAAACGCCACATTGACGCCAGTAATTTGAAATAGCAATTTTCTTTTTGTCGAATAGGTGAAGAAACGTTTTTAAATATTTTAAAACAATTTTTTTTTAAATTCTGGTGTCAACCAATCATTTCAGCATTTTAAGAATTGAAGTGCTTTTTCCTTCAAAGGGTTAAGTATCTTGCGGATTTTTTCATTCATGTTTCATTCATAAAATAATAACTGTGAAAAGTATTGCTATGAAGATTTGTATTTGATAGCTTTACATAATTTTTATCTTATACAATTCAAAAAATTAGCATTAATCTCAATAGTATATTAAATCAATCTTTGAATTAAAATATTACACATCGAAAAAAAAAACGTTAGGCTAACATGATTAGGTTAAAGGGTTAAATGAAAAACATTAATTATGGAATCAAATAAAGCAATGAATTTTTTCAAAAGTCACATTTCCGTATTAGACGCATGCCGGAAGTTATTAGCCAAAGATTTCGGTACGGCAGCAATTTTGTTTCTGGTCATTTCAGTGCTTCGAGCATGTAATTCAATTACATGTCTGTTAAATTTGTACTTATTTTATTTTATTTTATTTTATTATTTATAAAAGAAATTCTAATTTTGCTATAGTATATTAGCCGGAAACAAATCCCAAATTCATAATATTTTTCTAAAGACAAATAGGTTAATATATCGTAATCGAGTTTCACTCGGTAGAGATAAATTTAAAAATAACTCGCACCTGATTTTTTTTTAAACCACAGCCAATCAGTAAATTAAAATACAGTTTTCAAACAAATTCAAAATATTTTCATTTTTTTTTTGACTGTGTAGAATTTTAAGTTGTTTGATTAGATGTTGAATTTGATATTTTTAATAATTTAATTTGCGTTTTTAACCATTCTTTTATTTTATTACTCAACCAATTTTAATTTTATAATGGATAATTATCAGGAACAATATTCATAGATTTATGAGTAAATTGTTTATCATTATTTCTTAATGGAGCTACGCGATAGAGATTAAAATAAATAAATAAATAAATAAATAAATAAATAAAAATAAGCTCGCAATAAATGAGTCAAATGAGATACAGTTTCCAATCAAATTGCATTTGAAAGTAGATTTCTTTTCCTATATGATGAAATAAAAATTGAAAATGTGCAACGTTTAGAAGATTAAAAAATTGCAGTAACAAAAATTACAAAAAGTCATTTATCCTGAAATGTGTCATTCGCAAAATAATTTCAGTGCTACACACGAACATATTTGTTTGTTACAATATAGATTTTGCGCATATGAAAAATCGGTACTACTTGATTATCCCATGGGCCATTTTCGCCAAATTAAAAAAAAAATCTCCAAACTAATAGCCAAGTTATATATGTTGACATAATTTTTATTTTAAATAACGGAAAAACAAATAAATTAGTAAAACACGAATAAAAATACAAATAAAAAGTGGTATTAAACACCTCTTGATGACATTTTAAACATGTGTATCGTGTTTAATATCATTGAATATGACATTCACAAATCATCCATTTTTGGCGTTTAATCTTATAATTTGGCGATAGTTTTTTGGTCGACGGGATAACCAAGTAGTACCGAAAAATCTTACGCGCATGCTAAAATGTTAAAAGTAAAGAAATGACTAGTACATTTTTTTCAAAAAAGTTTGCTTCAAAGTTAACTCTATGACAAATTTAAAATTCGTTTTATATATTAAAATACACAACACAAATTAAAAAAATAAATATTGCACTTCGTCACTTCAACGTGCAAAGAAGACGCCGTATTTTCCGTGATATACGCAAACCTTGAATTTTTACAAATCATGCCAAACCAAATTCTCAATTATATTTTAAACATTGGATATTGGCGATCTCATTTTGTCTTTTACATCGTTCTTTTTCTATTTCAGATCAATTTTCTGTGTGAAAATGTACTTTTTTTTCTTTTCTGAAAATATATTTGGAAAATAAAAATGGTTCTAAAAATAAAGTAAAAAATAAATAACATAAAAAATATAATTATTCCAAGAAGAAAGAAGAATTAAATAATTTTGTTTTGCATTTTCCTTCTGGTAAAATGACAGGTAACAGAAAAGAACTAAAAAAATCGTCTGCTCTAGCAAGTTTAGCTGAAATTTATAAAAAATTACATTAAACGAATAATTTTATTTTAATATAATTACAATTGAATGTCTTAAACAATTGGACAAAAATTTGGGGAACCGGACATTACTTTAAACCTGGAATTATTGCCAAGATCGTTTTTGTTTGCTTGCTATCTTGGCGAAAAAAATTCAACCCGGAAGGGGAAAAATCACATTGAACAGGTACTAAATCCTTTGACATCAGCCGTGCGTTTTTTCTTTAAATAAAAATGATCTGCTTAAATTTAAGCATTATAAAGTAGCATTTCATTTTATTATAAACTAAAAACTATAGTACTAAAAGTTTCCACAGACTTGTCATTGAAATTTTCCTTCTTTTTAGCGAAAACATTTGTGCTTGGGCTTAATGTAGCAGATTTCAGAGTTACATTTTTTGCACCACTCCCAGCCACCATAAGTCCTCTCTATTTCTTCTTTTTACTTTATGGCTATTTTTCCTTTACTTTGCACAGAAATAAAGTACTCAAGTTGCCACTTCCAAAAAAATTAAATTAAAAACTACAAAAAAATTAATATCTCAAAAACAAACTAAGGTACAATTTTCAACAAATTGCATTTAAAAGTACATATTTTTCCCTACACAACGGTGTAAAGATTGAAAATGTGCGATGTCTAGGAGTTAAAAAATTGCAGTAATGAAAATTGCAAAAGTGAAATTTCATCAGAAAGTGTTGCCATTCGAAAAATGACGTATGCGTTACGCACAGATACGTTTGGCCTTTATAATATAGATATTACAAATAATCAGTCATACAAATAAGACATATCACATAAATGTATAAAAAAATTTATATTGCGAACTTTTCGGGTTAATGTCTGCAATTTCAATTATTTTTATGTATTTATGTGGTATTTTTATTTGTATGCTGATTATTTGTAATATACGTGTGATTAAAAAAATATACATCAGACGTTAAATATGTTTAGTTGTTTGCATGAATGACAATAAATAACAAAAAAAAAATGCTAATTAAAAAACGGCGGTCCAATAAAGTACAGCCGAGTCTCTATATAACGAAATCCATTATTCCAGCAAAAAATTCGTTATATAGGGAAATTCGTTGTATAGAGAATGAAGTTAAAATTCTTACTTAATGTGTAAATATTGAACAAATATTATTAATTAAAAATTTGAAATGTTTAACTGTAAATATTAACCTAATATTCTATTTTTAATTATTTAAACAGTTTCAAAAAACAGAATAGACATTTATTTGAAAGCTTAACGAAAATCAAATAAAGAAGACTTCATTAATTTTAGACGAAGGTATCTGTAATTTTTGTTGGTTTGATTTCAAAATTGTGACATTCTCGGAAAAATGGTCAAATTTTAGCAATTAACACTAACCAATTAACACTATTTTAAGAATGATGTTGAAAGGTATGTGGGAGGGGAGAAGGGAGGAATTAATTCATTGGATTTAAAGAACAAGGAGATTCAATGACAAAAGTAATATAAAAAACTCATCACTGAAAAAAAAATCAGAAATAAGTGATGGAAAATTGAGTCCATATGATTTCGAAGCTTTTTTAAAACTGAATAAACAAAGAGTATCTTATGAAAATATTCATTATATGGAGATAGATATATCGCTATATAAGGACTGTTTTTAATGTAATCATGGGAAAAGGGGACCGTTCCATAAGAGAAATTCGATGTATGGAGTTTCGTTATAGGGAGACTCGACTGTATTTTTCAATTTAATATTTCATATATATATTGTGTAAAAGGGTACCTAAGATTCTAATAGGCGACATTCTCTTTTCAGAACAAACTTTTAAATAAGACATTACCGTATTTACTGGTGAATCCGAAACATTCTTGCATAAAATTGTATCTTTTAACAAGTCGGAAATTGCACGTCCAACTTAGCGAATACCATGCGTTTTCCTATAACGAAGTTTTTAAAATATACCGTGCTTCGGATACAGAATAGTATGCAAAATTTTTGTGTGTCCCTGTAACTATTATAGGCTTTCTATTATACAGGAAGCAACTTTCAGTAAACCTCAGCAATGTTTTCAAAAGACAACTTCAGGCAATTTCATAAAATGTGAAATAGTTTTACATTATTAACTCCAAACAATGTTTCCCACTATACCATTATGTAATATAATACTTATGTGTGCCCCTGTAAATTAATTGTCTGAGCGAAGCGAAGTCTTTATACTCAGAGATACGTAACGATATTAAAAGTCAAAAAAATTCTTTCGTCAAGCAAATCTCAAAAAGTACTTGTCGGATTTTGATTCTGTTTGTACCAATAGGTACCTATGAAGGTAATCTGGTGAATGCACCACCTACGAAAAATTAGTTCCAAATAGTTTAAAAGTTATATTAAAAAAAACTGATAAAAAAGCACAATTTATTTGCATACGTCACAGAAATCTCGTGTGCGTCATTTTTCAACTGCTGGATATTTTTGTAGATAACCGAATCAGTACATGGAGTAAACAGTAATCATTTACGCACTGAGAAATATTGAATGCAATAAAACATTTTAAAATTTAATTACAGTGCCTAGAAGAGGCACTGTAATTTAATCATGCAGGAAAATAAAACTGTTATTTTTTTATATTAAAAAAAATGTCATAAAAACTTTGATTTTGAGATTTTGTGATATCTCTTAACAGCATTTTTTTATCGCTAAAAGAATGTTTTATATATTTCGCGTGTGAAAATTAGAAACAATTACGTTTTTTAATAAAAAGTTTCTTTTATGACATCATTTTCCCTTTATATTTATTTTTATTGCATGTTTTCTTTTAATTTATATTTTGTTTGTGTGTGGAAGTAACTTCTGGTCACTAATTTTTCGGCACGGATACCACAAGCGCATCAGATTTGGCGAAATTTTTTTCAAAGCCCATTTGGCGAAAACTCCGTTTTCAAATAACGCTTACATACACATTTTTAAATAATTTTCTATTTTCAAAAAGAACTTACAGTAAATAAAATAATAATAATAATTAATAACTATAAAAAGAAATATTTTATATAATTAAAAAAAGGAAATGAAAGTAAATAAACATTTTATGAGTAAATAAACAAATAATAAATAAATAAAGCCGGGTTACCATCTGAGGTAAAATAATGCCATTTTGACGCCAATTATGTACCCTGGTGCATATGTGACATCTTTTCCCATTTTTCATCCATTTCCTGTTGGCATACAACTTTGAAATTTGGAATATGTATACATACCTGTGAGCAATACTGGAATTAGACATTGATTTTTTTTTTATTCGAACCAAAAGGGGGCAACGGGGGCTATTTTTTAAAGATTTATACTGCATAAAGGAGCCACTTACCTATTTTTATATATAAGAAGAAGTAAGTGGTATCTAAAAACAATTATAGTATACATAAATAAAATACTTGAGATAATATACTAGAGATATAAGCACCGGTTTTGGCGAGATATTTTATGCCAATTAGGCGAAAACATCGTTTTGATTACCTGATACATATAGCATGCTATAATAACACGTTACTTATTTATTTCAAAATGAAAACTAGTCGTTGGGGGCCACCGTAATACTTACCCATCATGGATATGTATATGAAAATAAAACATGTGAAAACTATTTATACAATTCATTGCAATTCACAAACAAATTTTAAATATTGTTAATATACATAATAATGCTCTATTAAAGAACTGCTGATTACCGATTTCGACAAATTATACAAAACGCCAAACTACTCAAGAAGTACCAAACTGCGTAAAAGAAACATCCTTATAACTCCAAAAATAATAACTCTGTTAACTAACAATTAATTGCATCGGATTAAGCGTCTCATTTCCAATTAAAATATACCTCTGAATTGAAATTTGAATGAAATACAGGGTCATGAAAAATCGAAGAATGTGGAAAACAGGATTACAAATATCTCGGCAACTAATAATCCGATCGACTTCGTTCTATATGCAAAATGTGTGTTATTTTATTGCCTTTTACGTCCATTCCTTAGAACAAAAAAATTCGAAAATTTTTATATACCTTTCATCAGAACGAATTTTTCGAGAGTCCGAAAAAAATAGTTCCGGATAATCGAGGTTGCTGATATTAAATAGGGTTCGTCCCATTTTTACACACTAACTACATACAAAATTTCAAGTCTCTATCTCAATTCGTTCGGGAGATAGAGCGTTTACAGACAGACAGACAGACAGACAGACAGACAGACAAACAGACAGACAGACAGACGGACGGCAAAATTTTTTTCCTAAAAATATGTTTTTCGGAATCTCTACTATCTAAAACGTGTAAATCCGTCAAAAAAAAATTTCGATTTTCAAAACGATTGCAAGACTTACCCTATACTACGTATGATGGGTAAGTAAAAAGGAATAAACGAAACATTTTCTGTTATTAAAAAAAAGAAATAACAATTAATAAATGATAATATTTTTAGAACAAACAATTTATTATAACATTTATATGATAACCAGCATGCTAGGCAACTGAACGCCATTTTGGCACCAATTAGGTGTCTTGGTGTGTATAGGGCATATATGTGCCATATTTATTTGTAAAACTGAGCATGAACGTTTACCAAGTGTGTTTTCATAGCCGCTTATATCTTTTTGCAACATAGCGCACCTTTCGAAGCCAAAACTGCACAAAAGAAAAAAATCAATATTAGCAGTATTTTTATTTTATTTAATTTTTTTTAATGTAATGCACATTTTGCAATCAGTAGGTTCGATAAACAGACCTCGTTTTTTTGCTTTAAAAGATGATATTTCATACGACGTCTTTTTTGTATTCGTCTTTTTTCCATATTTGATAGTATGCGTCTACTCGTTTTGTAACTTTTTTTGTGACTTTCTTCTTTATTAACAGCGACATTTGGATTTCCTATTTAAATAAATATTCTTCTAAATGCAAAGAACTTTGTTAAAATAAATAAATAAATAAAATGCGGACATCTATTGCTCAAAGCACAAAATTTTTCCTATTGAGTTAATAAAAATCAGTAAAAACATAATTTTTATGATGATAAAAAGGTGACTTATGTAATAACAGAGTCATATATTATGTACGTTATAGATTAAGTGTTAATATTTCTCCACCATTTATAAATAATAATAATAATAAAATAAAATGCGGACAGACCAAAGTCTCTATTTGACTGAAAACAACAACAATTTTCTAAATGCTTTAAAAAATGGCCAATGAAAAGTGATATTTCAAAAGTATTATGAAATTATTTAAAAACCATTTACTTTAAACTAAATGAATAAAATATTTATATTTTTAATGAAATAAATGGGATTTTAAAAATTATTGGAAATTTATCACCATAGATGTATCAATATTACAATCGGTACCTTGTATGCAAAATGGAACAATTAGCAATACTTTTTGTACCCGAAAAATGGTCGTTGCTTTTTTTAAGTAGATTACGAAATATTCCTATACAAAGATGCCAAGCAGATTGCATAGCAGAATTTTCTTATAGAAAAAGCTATTTTTTAAATCTGCAGAATGTTCCAATTTAATAAAACATTTTCTGTATTAAAATACCGGTATCCAAAATGCCGGAGACTTGGCAGCTCTGCCTATAACATTTTAATTATTCACGGTACTTTTTTTAATCGGATTTAAATTTAGTGGAGACCACGTTTTTTGGCCAAAAGCAGCTTTTTTCCACATGTGTAACTACGATACAATTCCTTGATGCTGAAATAAAATGTTTTGACTTATGCTATTATTGCTTCCTCTTATTTATTTATTTGAATTTTAAATAAGATGACTCAAAATCGTGTTTTTTAAATGTACGGAAAAAATCCATTTCGAGAGAAGGCGAAAATAACAATATTTGGCGATTTATTATCTGCGCTTGGCTAAGTGTCTTACTACCTTGTATTTAATACTCTTCACAATACTTCGCTGTTATATGGACTTTGGCGCTTTTATAAAAAGTTTGACGTAATTCGGGCTCAAGAAAGTGAGTTTTTTACTGAATAATACAAATAAATGAAAAATGAATATTAAGAAATACTAAGAAAAGAAAAATGAAGCATTATATTGATCTATATATATTTAAAATGCATCTGCTAGCACTAATTAGATAATTAATGTATATAATAGAAGATAAATAGCTTTTGATTCTATATTTCTATGCTATAAAGCAATAACGTTTGTGTGTTTTTCGTTATCATTGGGAGTACCTAGCCGATTTAAAAAATAATATGGGCAAAAAATGTTGGTAACCATGTTTGCTGCAAAATATACTATATTTTCTTAGGAACAATAATCACCATCAATGCACGAGCAAAAAAAGTTCTAAAATTGAGAATTCTTTAATGTTGATATGACTAAAAATTTAATTTTTTTTGTGGCAACTTTTAAGATATAATATTCTCGTTATGAACGTTTTCTAAAACATTCGACAGTTTAAATTCACAAATTAAACATTTTTTTTTCTAGAAAAAGTTTTAAACCCAATTTATTGAGAATATTGCAATTTCTAAGATACTGTTGGGATTAGAAACTAGAACTTTAGCATCTCAGTAACATATAAGATGTAAATGCTCGTTTAGGACAAGTTCTTAAAAAAGGATTCCTTAATTCTTATCGACAACCTCATGGCATCCATGGAAAACAGATGTTCAACAATATAAACTATTCAGGCGGATCTCACACCATATAAAATACACTCCACTCTCTTCAAACATAATAGTTTATGTTATTTATAGTTTCTCAAATTGGTGCGGAGCTTCTGTTTATGCTAATGACATCATTTCAAAAAGTTATATTTCCAATGTAGGAAAATTTGGTGTTTTATTTTCTGTATTACTTTTAACATTTTGCATATTTCCAATTTTATATACATGTATGGTTTGTTTTCCCTTTTTTAAAAATAGTATATGCAACTTTATATATAAGATTTTGTAATTCTATGATTCAATATGCTTATTTTCATCATATTTTATCACAATGAATGACCAATTAAAGGTAACATCTCATTTTCTTTACTTGTCGCAAGTTATTAAATGTGTATTCTCAGCAACATCGCTCAGACTAATCCCTCTGAGGGAAGTCCTAGTAAAAAATATTCTTTGCACCACAAATTGTACAAAACGTATATTTTAGTATGTACTTCATAGATGCATATAAATTTCATTATGTTCGAAAGAGTGTAACATCATTAAAATGCACTTGAAACTATTTTTTTCCGATTGACTGTAATGTAAATGAATACTTTTGATTGCCCCCGCTTTTGAACTATACATCCGATTTTCATAAAATTTGAAAGTCTTTACAAAATTATGTAATAATTATAAATTTTTAATTTTAAACAATTTGGTTGGGCATTTTTGCGTTGTTATATGAGGATAAACAGATGGACGGTCAGACAGACGGATGGACAGACTGATTGAAAGCAATGATGACTGATTGACTGATTGTGCTACGTATTTACATAATTATGAACACACCTGAAAAGGGGAATCAACTTATACACGAATCAGATTTGGCGAGAAAACTTATAAGTCCCAGAGCTTTCACACTGGAGGAGGGAAATTGATATTTGATCAACAAATCATTTAAAGACGCAACAATAGTTACAAAAAAAGACCCGGATGATGATGATGTAATGTCTATGGGAGCGTTCTTTTCAAATATCTTGCTCAAATTTTAATATTTTTACATTTTTTTTGTATAGGATAACTGAAGACAATCCATAACCGACCTAGTTTTTACTTTTTCAATTTTGGTTTAAGATTTTTTTTAATTACTTTAAATTTCATAACCAGTTTAAACCGATTCTGAAATTGAAACTATCATAATGTAAAAAATCTAAAACCAAAATTGAAAAAGTAATAAAAAGAATATTGCCCAGTTAAACTGATGGCATTGAGCTCACAGGCCACGCATACTAATTGTACATTACAGCCTTATATTTTCAAGGGTTAATTCCGTTCGAAAAAAAAATTAAGAAGGGGGGAAACAGCTCTCCCCTTTCCCCTTTTTTTATACTTAATCATTGAACCTCCTAAACTATCAAGGACATGCTTTATCATATAAAAAACCTATATTCAAAATTCACAGCAAATCGGATAATTCTTAATAAAAACCCATTCATATAATTTAAGAGGAGTTATTACCCTCTCTTTTGTACTTAACCATTAAACTTCCAAAACTATTCAGAGATTTGAACGCAATCGGATTATTCTGCATGAAAACCCCATTTATATCAATAAAGGGAAGGGGCATTTGAACACCCGTTACCCCTGTTTATACTTATACAATGAACACCTAATAACAATCACTGAGGCGCCTCATCAGAATGATCTTATACCTAAATTTTGAACGAAAACTGATAATTCCGAATGAAAAACCCATTTATATCAATTAAGGGGAGGGGCATGAGTCCCTCGTTCCCCCTCTTATACTTATCGAATGAACTCCAAAAACTAATCAGGGAAGCGCATTATCAGGATATACCTGTATACAAAATTTCAAGTGGATAGGATACTTTTATCATGAGTTATCGCGTTATGCACGTATGAACGTACATACAGAACGGGCGGGCACATAAGCTCTCAGGCTATGATAGCCTGTGAGCTAAAAACTAGGCCGGTTGTGGATCGTCCTCAATTATCCTGCGAAAAAAATCATGTAAAAATATTAAAATTTGAGCGTGATATTTGAAAAGAACGCTCCCATAGACTTTATATTATCATCCGGGTCTTTTTCAGTGACTATTGTGGGGCCTTAAAGATTAATTGCGAAAAATATGGATTGAAGGAAAGCGTTATAAATAATATTATTATATCAACAGATGTGCAGAAAACGATAAGTGACAATTTAAAAAGAGCGATAATCAATGTTTTTGGATATAAATTCCAATTGAGATGATTGGGAAATCATTTTAAAAAGTGCAGTGTTAGCAATGTTGTGGATGGTATTGAGGGCGATTTTATTTACGGCAGAGATGACGAAAATTCATCAGATGCTGAGTCTGTCTTTTATGATGAGAAAGCAACGGGATGGGATTTTTGGAGATTCAGATACAGATTCCAGATTTGAAGGATTTGTTTGATGTTTTTTATATAGAATTATTTTGGGATGTTTAGTTTTTTATTAAAAGTATTATTTTTGTCTGAAAAGATATACTTTTTTAGGGTTAATTTATAAACGGGTCTAGAATTTTACCCTTACCAAAATATTTTATCATTAACACTTTGGAAGTTGATTTTTATGATAACGGAAAACAGTAAATATATGCATTCGTAAACGAGTCATTTCAAAAGAAACAGAAACTACAAGTAATTTAAAAACTAAGCTCGGAAATGAAATACAGTCGGCTCTCGTTAATTCGAACTCGTCGGTACCACAAGAAATATTCGAATTATCCGAAGTTCGAATTATGGAAAATATGAAATAAAAACATGCTTAATATGGTACTATTACAAAGAAATTAATGTTATAGTTTTTTAATATATATTTCGTCTGTTATTATTAGAATATGTCTTAATAATAAATTAGAATGTATAAATATATAAACTAATTAAATTATTAGAAACAAGCACAATGGAAGAAAAAGTTGAGGTGTCACTGATGGACTGACGGGGCACTAAGAAAGTGGATATCAAAAGCATTGGATTATATGTACACTCGTTCGGAAAAATTTTCACAAAAATCAAAGAAAGAAAGTTATTCAAATGATCTGAAATCCGTGAGAAAGAAAAGAAAAATGAAAAATCTGAAATCTCGTTAGTTCGAATTAAAAGAATAGTCCGGGAGCCGACCGTCGATTTACCTATGTATCGAGTAAAAGGACCGGACATACATCAAAATGTAGGTCTCAATGTGCACATTAAGAATATCACTGTCTGCCAGGTTCTATCCTGCCGGAACGCAAGGCAGCCGCACTTTTATGAAGTCAATTTTGAGTGTTTACCTATGTATCGAGTACAAAAACCAGACATACATCAAAACGTAGGTCTCAATGTGCACATTAAGAATATAACTGGCTGCCACAAACATCAAAATGTAGGTTTCAATGTGCACATTAAGAATATCACTGGCTGCCAGGTCCTATCCTGCCGGAACCCGGTGGCAGCGACACTTTTATGATGTCAATTTTGAGTGTCTGCCTATGTATCGAGTACAAGGACCCGACATACATCAAAATGTAGATCACAATGTGCCCATTAAGAATATCATTGGCAGCCAGGTCCTATCCTGCCGGAACCCGGGGGCAGCCGCTCATTTATGACGTCAACTTTGAGTGTTTGCCTATGTATCGAGTACAAGGCCAAGACATACATCAAAATGTAGGTCTCAATGTGCACATTAAGAATATCATTGGCTGCCAGGTCCTATCCTGCCGGAACCCGGTGGCAGCCGGTCATTTATGACGTCAATTTTGAGTGTTTGCCTATATTTCAAGTACAAGGACCAGACATACATCAAAACGTAGGTCTCAATGTACACATTAAGAATATAACTAGTTGCCACATACATCAAAATGTAGGTTTCAATGTGCACATTAAGAATATCACTCGCTGCCAGGTCCTATCCTGCCGGAACCCGGTGGCAGCCGCGCATTTATGACGCCAACTTTGAGTGTTTGCCTATGTATCGAGTAAAATGACCGGACATACATCAAAATGTAGGTCTCAATGTGCACATTAAGAATATCACTGGCAGACAGGTCCTATCCTGCCGGAACCCGGTGGCAGCCGCACATTTATGACGTCAATTTTGAGTGTTTACCTATGTATCGAGTACAAGGCCAAGACATACATCAAAATGTAGGTCTCAATGTGCACATTAAGAATATAACTGGCTGCCAGGTCCTATCCTACCGGAACCCGGTGGCAGCCGGGCATTTATGACGTCAATTTTGAGTGTTTGCCTATATATCGAGTACGAGGACCGGACATACATAAAAACGTAGGTCTCAATGTGCACATTAAGAATATAACTGGCTGCTAGGTCCTATCCTGCCGAAACCCGGTGGCAGCCGCACTTTTACGACGTCAACTTTGAGTGTTTGCCTATGTATCAAGTACAAGGACCGGACATACATCAAAATGTAGGTCTCAATGTGCACATTAAGAATATAACTGGCTGCCAGGTCCTATCCTGCCGGAACCCGGTGGCAGCCATACATTTATGACGTCAATTTTGAGTGCTTACCTATGTATCGAGTACAACCGATACAAGCCACCGGATTCCGGCAGGATAGGACCTGGCAGCCAGTTATATTCTTAATGTGCACATTGAGACCTACATTTTGATGTTTGTGGCAGCCAGTGATATTCCTAATGTGCACATTGAAACCTACATTTTGATGTATGTCTGGTCCTTTTACTCGATACATAGGTAAACACTCAAACTTGACGTCATAAAAGTGCGGCTGCCACCGGGTTCCGGCAGGATAGGACCTGGCAGCGAGTGATATTCTTAATGTGCACATTGAAACCTACATTTTGATGTATGTGGCAGCCAGTTATTATCTTAATGTGCACATTGAGACCTAGTTTTGATGTATGTCTGGTCCTTGTACTCGATACATAGGTAAACACTCAAAATTGACGTCATAAAAGTGCGGCTGCCTTGCGATCCGGCAGGATAGGACCTGGCAGACAGTGATATTCTTAATGTGCACATTGAGACCTACATTTTGATGTATGTCCGGTCCTTTTACTCGATACATAGGTAAATCGACGGTCGGCTCCCGGACTAGAAGTCAAGAAGAAATGTGTTCGAATTAATAAAGTTTTTAACGTTATTCTGCCATTGAAAATTTCGGGACTACATGTTTAGTTCGAATTAAGCGAAGATTCGAATTATCCGATTTCGAATTAACGAGAGTCGACTGTAAATTGCAAGGAAGTAAGTCGAATATTATTGAAGTTTTCAGCAAAGTTCATGAATAATTTTTAAAATTAAATGTATATTACAAGAAATCAGACTTATACGCGAGTATATACGTTATGAAATAAGGTACCTTGGGGTAATAACGCCAGACGGGGTAATAACGCCAAGTGCTAATATTTTGCATAATTATGAAATAATCTGGTAAATGACACCCATGTGCTCTGCGCAGAAGGGTTTTGAGTCATATAAATAGCAAAAAACAGCTTCAAGGTAATTTGTTTCATTTTTAGGTGTTATTGTTTTTACAAGCAGCTAAAAATAACGCTAGATCTAAAATTTGCGAGATACGTTTTGTGATGTGAAGACTATTTTTTTTATCCGGAAATACTTTGTTAATTACATAAATTTGTAGTACATTTCATGGACTTTCAAAATGTTGTTCAAGATTTTGGATAGCTTCTCGAGATAATTTGTAATTTAAAATGTACAGCGCAATAACTATAACGGGGTAATAACGCCAATCCTTGGCATTAATATCCGCGGTTGATTCCCTAAAGTAGCCGAGCTACATCCTAAATACTGATTCAAATAAACACAGTTAAGACTGCGCAATGTTTTTAATAATTCTATTTAAGCGGTCCTTTTTAAGCAAAAAGAAGCTCACGGTCTGATATTCTTTGTCTCATCCTCCCCCCCCCCACACACACCACACCTTTTTTTTTTCTTATACTTTCACAAAAAATTGAACATTTTCAATAGCTTAGAATGTAATTTGTCAATTTCTAAGTTTGTAGAGTTTGTATTTTTAGAATTGGGCAATCTACATGCAATTATTCCATCTTACTTCATAGTTTTGTTTGCATGGCGTTATTTGTGATATACGCTCTTCCTATTCCTTCATGAATTTTTGCGAAACACCTGTGTGCTTTAAAGTAATCCAAAAGAATCCAAGGAATCAAGCTTTGATGAAACAAAAGTTTAATTACTCACACGGAACACAAATGACAGGGACGAATACAGCAAGACTTGAACACACACAATTAAATATATATATATAAATATCCGGATTTCATATTTCTTTCAAGAACTTCTAACTACTCTTCTTTAACAACAGATCCACGTCGTGCCCGTAGCACATACATATTCCAATTTCCCGGATAATGTTTTAATTCTGTTACCTGCATCAGACATTCGCAGGTCCACCTCTTACCTCCGCACACACACCTCTCTCTCTCTCTGCGTTCGTAACCCCTTCCTCTCCCACACTCTCGTCCGCTGGTCACGTGACCCAAGAGCGGGCGCCGGTAAATAAAACAAAAAAACACATCATCAGTCATTACATTATTACCCATATAGGTGGGTAATAACGCCAAATAGTATTGGTCAAGAAATCATGCCATTACATTTTATGTATTCATATCTGTTAAATTATGTTTTTTTTATATAGATAGTCAATGAGTTGCTGTATCAAATCATATATTTCTTTGAAAAATACAAACTAAAACTGAGCCGTGGAAATTGGTAGAACCTTAACGTGGCGTTATTACCCCAGGGTACCTTAGATATGATTTTTTCTCAAAAAGACATTTAACAACACACGCCTTATCCCCCTTCCCCCTCTTCTCATTGGAGACGACACTAAATACTGAAAAAGGTGAATTGCTGCTTTCTGCTTGTTTGTTTTCTTTCATTTCATTTGACTGTATTTATATTTAATGATGTCTCTTTGAAACTTTGTATTATCCGCAGTTTAGGAAATGTTTCAGTCTTTTGTAACGTATTTTAATCACATAAGCAACTTCATTTTGAATCATTAGAGAGGCGCATTTGCTGTCTATTTTTAGAGTGAATTTCAAGTGTATTTTTCAAGCAATATACAGTGAAATTAGAGTTTTGCTCATAATTAATCTGCTTCGATGAATGTGAAGCAACATTTAAATGATCCAAGTGAAGCCGTTTTATGTAACTTTCTTCTCAATAAATTTATGAATTTGTAAACGAGTCATTTGGAAAGAAACAGAAATTACAAGTAATTTAAAAACTATTCTCTGAAATGAAATAAATTGCTAGGAAGTAAGTCAAACGTTATTGAAGTTTTCAGCAAATTTCATGAATAATTTGTGAAATTAAATGTACGAGGTGGAACCCGTCGAAATTCGACGAAATAAAATGTTTAAGAAAGAACTGTTGCATTGATTTATAAGAAATCTATAAAATTAGTTAGAGTAAAAAATACATCTTATATTGGTCAGTCTAATTCTCAAAAAAATATTACTTTAAGCTAAAATTAAGAAAAAACTATAATACTCAATTATATAAATTATTAAACGAAATAAAACGGAAATTCACCGGATTTTATAATGGACGATATTTTTCAAATAACATACGGGTTTTAATTTCTTTTTTCTGTTTTAAAGGAAAATTGGAGTGATTCTGTTGCCACAATTACAAAATTAGTACTGAAAATTATAAAAAAATTAGTATCTCAAAAATAAATTGAGATACAGCTTTGAAACTATTGCATTTAAAAGTACATTTTTTTTCTCTATACGGCGGTGTAAAAATTAAAAATGTACGATGTTTAGAAGTGCAAAATTTGCAGTACTGAAAACTGTAAAACCGAAATTGCTTGAGAAAGTGTTGCTCATTTTAATTTTTATTTTACTTTTCAATTTTAAGAGAAAATCAAATGATTCTGTTGCCACAATTAAAAACTAGTACAAAAAGCTATAAAAAGATTAATATTTCAAAAATAGATTGAGATACAGCTTTCAAACAAATTGTATTTAAAAGTAATTTTTTTTCTCTATACGACGGTGTAAAAATTTAAAATGTGCGATGTTTAGAACTGTAAAATTTACAGTAGCGAAAATTGCAAAACCGAAATTGCAGGGGAAAGTGTTGCCATTCGCAAAATGATGTATGCGTTATGCACAGATATGTTTGGCCTTTATAATATAGATATTACAAATAATCAAACATACAAAAAGAAAAAAAAAACATAAATACATAAAAATAATTAAAAATGGAAACGTCTTGGTTAACGTCTGCAATTTTAATTACTTTTAATCTTTTATGTGATATTTTTATTTGTATGTCTGATTATTTGTAATACATTTTTAATTTTAAACACTTCATACATCAGATGTTAAACATGCTTTGTTATTTTTATGAATAATAATAATAATAAAATGTTATTTAAAAACAAAAGTTTAATGTTATTTTAAATTTGACAAAGTATTTTTCAATTTAATATTTCATATATATTGAAAAATAAGGAATTTAAAAATTCTAATATGCAACATTCTTTGTTTGAGCAAATTTTCAATAAAACATTACCGTTTATACTCGTGAATAATACCGAAACATTCTAGCATAAAACTGTCTTTTTTAAGGGGAGTTAGCTTATACTCTAGTCAGATTTTAAGAGAAAAAATATAAATCATAGAGCTTTCAGATTCACGAAGGCAAATTGTTGTTTGATGAACAAATCATTGAAAGATTAAACCTCTCATTCATGATTGCCTCATATTTAAACGTGTATTTAAAATTTTTTAATACATAGTAAAGTGCTTTTGCTGAATTGAAAGTACTACTTGATTTTCCTTTTGACCAGTTTCGACAAAATATATATATCGCAGAGCTACTCGCAAAAATTATACAGACAGGAATATATATATGTATTTTTTTTTAATAAAGAAAGAATAAATAAATTAGCTAAAGATTAATAATGATATAAATAATACGTCGAATTAAAAATCACTTGATGAAGTAACAAACATTCATTTAATGTCAAGTGAATGTGACTTTTATGATAAGCCATTATTGGCATTTAATCTTATAGTTTTGCAATAGTTTTCTGGTCAACGGGATAATCAAGGCGTACTCAGTTGCGTAAAAGAAACATCTTATAACTCAAAAAATAATAATCATATTAACTAACAGTATAACAGTTTACTGCGTCGGATTAAGCGTCTCATTACCAATTAAAATGCAATCTGTATTCCAACGATTACAAATGAATTTAACATTAAGAGATACAAAACTTCTCAATTCTTCAAATACTTGATCGAATGACTTACCCTTTTGTAGTATTCTGTAAATTTTCTGATCATTCGAGTATGATGTCAAAATTAAATATTCACATTAAACATTTCAGTTTCAATATGAAGCTGATCCCTTTTTGTTTTATACTGGAACAATTCTATTGTGTGTTTTATATGTGTTTTATACTGGAACACGTTGACTGCCACAGCAACTTTCAGAAATCTGGCCAAAATTGACAAGTTGATTTTATCACATTATCTTACTAAAAATTCTAATTCTAGTTCATAGGTATCATCAAAAATCATAATTTTTTTTAAGGGCATAAGTAGTTGGTAATTATATTTTCTGATCGATTTTTAATAAATTTCCTGTTCATGCAAGCCAGCATTGATTTTTTTCTCTTTTCCCAGAAGCCACCTATCGATATTAGCATGGTATGGTGCGAGTTTAATCGTAGCTGGACAAGAATGGCAATTAAACACAGTACGAGATACTCGTACTTGGCGTTCTAGAAAGGAACGCAATCTACATGTTACATCGTAGTTGGCAGTCAACATGTTAAAATTCAATAGACATTCTTCTTTTTAGGTCCACTTTTGTTCAAACAATTGGACTAAAATTTTATTAATTATATTTTAGAATTTTTTTTTTAACATAATGCATGTAAACCCGTAATTCAATACTACTGAATGATGTCTGTTAAAGGTTGTATAGCATGCATCAAGAAAATGTTTAATCTTCGAAGAGTATTTTAATTACTAAAACAATTTAATTTTAAGACATTAAAAATGCATGATTGCTTTCAATTTTCAGATGAAATTTAACAGTTGCTTAAGCAATATTCTGTGAATTTACATCTTTATTAAGATTTAATTTAAGATAGTTAATAACAATGTAGAAAATTAAAATTTAATCAGAAAAATTTAAGACTTAAGTAAATAAAAAAAAAAACGAACAAGTAACAAAAAGATTTTGGATGCTTAAAAAATCACGAAGTAAAAAAAAAAAAAAGTGCTTAATAAGCAAAAAGTCATTTCAATTTACTTAAAATTGCAAAAAATGTGTTTTATATGCTGCATTAAAAATGACACTTACTAATTTAAGGTTTTTTTCAAATTGTTTGAAAAACGATTGTAAAAAATTTAATATCGTCATATTTTTAGAAATTATTAAGCACTTATACTTAATGATGTCTTTTTCTAAAATGAACTTTCTAAAAAATGTTTAATCTTTCCAAAATGAAGTTTTAATTAAAATAATATTTTCTTTTAAAGAAATTAAATATCTGTTTATTTTTAGATGCAATTTCAGAGCTATTTTTTGTGTAATATTCAATGAAATTATAATCTCAGTCACAATTTATTGTAATCAAACAAAGTACTGCATGGGAAAATGAAACTGAATCATGAATATATCTCCAATTTTAATTAAACTAAGAATTTTTTTTTTTAATTTCTATAAATAATTTTATATTTATATCTGTCTAATTTTATCATAAGTGATCATCTGCATATTAAATTGAACATCGTTAATTTGAACTCGTCGGGACCATAAGAAATGTTCGAATTATCCAGAGTTCGAATTATGGAAAGTATGAAAGGAACACATGTTTAATGGAGCACTATTACAAGGGAATTAATGTTATAGTATCTTTTAAGTATATTTCGGCAGTTATCACGTATGACGTAATATTAAATGAAAAGATATATATACATAAAGTAATTAAGGGATTAAGAACAAGCACAAACAAAGATGGGGTGGATGTGTCATTGATGGACAGACGAGGACAATAAAAAAATGGGTATCAAATGAATGGGACTATATGTATACTTGTTGAGAACAATTCTGACAAAAATAAAAGAAAGAAAATTATTTCAAGGATCTGTAGTCCGGGTGAAAGTAATAGAGCAAGAGCCCGTGACTGGCAGACCTTCGTTATTTTATAAAAGCTGAAACAGCGCACTCTCCCAACAAAGATAGGAACGATGGGTAATTATGAAATTTGGATCATGGTGGCTTTGGCAGTGACAAGGGAGCAAAGGTGTAAAAAATACCAACTTACTTTCGTCATTTTATAAAGCGTAATTTTTTTATATTTCCTTTGGAATGATGTTAGAAATCACGTCCTCCATAGGCAGACACTTCCTGTGGTTCCAACCCCCGGCCGACAACCACTAAACTTCAATAATAGGAAATTCTACTTTCGTCATTTTATAAAAGCTGAATTTTATATATGTTACTTGGGTAACTACCAGAAGATATTTCCTCAGTTGGCAGACAGTTTTGGTGGTTCCAACACCCGGCCGACAGACATATACGGCGGCTTCTCAATACACTAGAGTCTGCGCGAAGGAGACATTTTTTAGGTGCGTTCGTAATTATATAATACGTAGCACCTATAGTGGTCGTTCAGTCCGTCCGTCTGTCCGTCCGTCTGTCCGTCCGCATATAACAACACAAAAACCACCCAACCGAATCGTTTGAAATTTAAAATACATAACTATTACATAATTTTGTCGAGTCATTTCAAATTTTATGAAACTCGGATGCATAGATCAATTACAGGGGCAATCAAAAGTATTCCATTACATTACGGTCAATGGGGAAAAAAGTTTCAAATGCATTTTAATCGTTTGAAATTTAAAATACGCAATTATTACATAATTCTGTCGAGTTATTTCAAATATTTTGATAATCATGTGCATAGATCAATTACAGGGGCAATCAAAAGTATTCAATTACATTATGGTCAATTAGGAAAAAGTTTCAAATATATTCTATACGTTTGAAATTTAAAATACATAATTATTACATAATTTTGTCGAGTTATTTCAAATTTTATGAAAATCGGATGCAAAGATCAATTACAGGGACAATCAAAAGTATTCCGTTACATTACGGTCAATGGGAAAAAATGTTTCAAATGCATTTTAATCGTGTTACACTCATGCGAACTTAACAAAATTTATATGCAACTATAAAGTACATATTATAATATACATCATACATAATTTGTTTTGCAAAGAACATTTGTTATTGATTTACAAGGCCACACAAAAGTATTCCATTACATAATGGTATAGGGAGAACATTGTTTGATGAGCGTTTTAATTGTAATTCACTATTTACAATTTTATGAAATTGATATATGAAAGTAATATTTTTAAAACTTCGTTATCGTACGAACGCACCTAATTTGCTACGCTTCACGTGCAACTTCCAACTTGTTCCGTTTTGCCTTGGGTCGGAAATTGGCGACAGTTATTTGAGGTTATTGCATGTAATTCTACGGTTGTTGACATTTTGAAAAAAGACCACAATGAAAGAAAAAAAATTTAATTTAACAAATTAGAACGACTATTTGGAAAATGATATTTTCAAAGACTAAAATTTGAAAGACTTAAAAAGAAATTCTATATATAAGCTAATAATAATAATAAGCATCATTTTTAGGATGATCATAACGAGTCATATATTACGTACGCCATGCTTTAAACATTAATATTCCTAGACCATAGATTAAAAAAACAGTAGTTTATGGAATTAATCAGGCTTACTGTCTCCTAATACATATGATATGGATTAAACATTAATATTCCTGGATCCATCATATAAAAATTTTAAATGAAATTTCAGTTTTACAATTTTTTGAACTGCAAATTTTTAAACTTCTAAATATTACACATTTCAAATTTTTACACCGTTGTATAGAGAAAAAAATGCACTTTTAAATGAAATTCGTTTGAAATTTTTATGACAACTTGTTTTCAAATTATTATTATAATTTAGAGTTTTTATTACTTTTTTGTCATTGTGGCAACAGAAGTACAGTAAAACCCCGATAATTCGGATTAGTTGGGACTGGACCCAATCCGGATTATCCGGAGAATTAGAAAAAAATGAAATAAAATATAACATGCTAACAGAAAATCACCTTTATGTTAAACTTATTGAATATTTGCAGACAGTAATAATGTTTACTTTGCTTAATTATTCCGAAAACATGTCAGAAGTTTTTTTATTTAGAATACGACGATGAAACAAGTCAATGGTATGGAAATTAGCCAATCACTTCTCAAACTTGAAAAAAAAATGACCAAACCGATCCGAATTATCTGTAGATCCGGATTATCGGGGTCCGAATTAGCGGGGTTCTACCGTATTCTATTTTTGGACATTAAACATGGACCAACCAGAAACCGAATAAAAGCGGAATTCAACCAATAAAAACATTCAGATATACTTCGAATTTCCCAATTCTCTACCGAGGATAACAACTATTTTCCAAATAACTAAAAATCAGTTATTTATTTACGAGTATTAATGAACGTTAGCTTCGAATTCTTTCCAAGCTTGGAAACACTTGTCGCCAAAATATAGAAAAATATCGCCAAATTTGGCGACAAAAATTAAGAAATCATAAATATTGCCGATTTGGCTATAGTTTACTAATTTGGCGCAATTCTCATTCAAATTCAGCATTTGGAAAATTTCCTTTTATAGGGTTCGTAGCTTTTTATTTTAAAATTTCAGTAAAATATTAATAAGATAAAAATCAAGCATTAAAGAATTTTTATGAACTCATCTAATCGAGTCGTAAAAGAAGTTATAATTAACAAAAACAACGAATATGAAAGCTACTTCCTCCCCCTTTATATGCTAAGCAAACGAAAAAATAAGTACTGTGATAAAAATCTGTTTGCGTGTAAACAACTTCCTTTTTTTTTTTTTTTTTGAGAATTTTAAAAGTCAGTTTTTATTCAGACAAGATGCAAATCATGTTTTACAGTGCCAAAATTAACAGAGGAAATACTATAAAAAGCAAAATACAGATGTACATAGTTTTAACTAAAAATATCTGCACATATATTTTTTAAAATAGTGAAATGTATGGGATTTTCCTCCTTCGCTTTCTCTTCAATGCAGCAACCTTAAATAACTGTCGCCAATTTCAGAGCCAAGGGGAAAAGGGGGGGAATGTATGTTTCGGGCCGGGCTATACAGAGACTCTAGTGTATTGCTTGAGAAGCCGCCGTATATGTCTGTCGGCCCGGGGTTGAAACCACTAAAACTGTCTGCCAACTGAGGAAATATCTTCTAGTAGTTACCCAAGTAACATATATAAAATTCAGCTTTTATAAAATGACGAAAGTTGAATTTCCTATTATTGAAGTTTAGTGGTTGTCGGCCGGGGGTTGGAACCACAGGACGTGTCTGCCAATGGAGGACGTGATTTCTAACATCATTCTAAAGGAAATATCAAAAAATTACGCTTTATAAAATGAGAAAAGTAAGTTGGTATTTTTTACACCTTCCTGGTCATTGCCAAAGCCACCATGATCCAATTTTCATAATTACCCATCGTTCCTATCTTTGTTGGGAGACTGCGCTGAGAAAGTTTCAGCTTTTATAAAATAACGAAGGTCTGCCAGTCACGGGCTCTTAGACTATAAGGAAAAATGAAAAATCAGAATCTTGTTAGTTCGAATTAAACGAAGTCAAGAGAAAATGAGTTCAAATAAATGAAAAAATGTAACGTTATTCTGCCATTGAAAATTTCGGGACTTCATGTTTAGTTTGAATTAAGCGAAGATTCGATTTATCCGATTTCGAATTAACGAGAGTCGATTGTATATTACATTTATGTTCTTACGTAGATACATAAGTAATAACTTACGATAATACATAAATAAAAATTTTTTTAGTGAAAAGTAAGTGATACATATGTAAAATTTAACCAATCAATTTTAGAGGAAAAGAAAATCGTTGTTTTGATGTAACACCAGCAATAACTGATGCATTTACTTACTTTTAGCTTTATATGACATTTTGTAAAAGTAAAAATAACGTGCATATTCAGTTTGCATGAAAATGTTTCGAAATATTACTCATTAAATAATAATGTAATTATTGAATGTTCATAATTAGAAACATATATATGCACATATTTGTCACTATTAGATTCTTAATAGTCGAAAACAGAGTCCTGCACGTGTCGGGTTGTATGGACATGAAATCGAAAACTTAAAATCTCTAATCAACTCGCAAAACGACTAGAACCCAACAAAAAAAATTTGTCTGTCAGTAACCTGATCAAAACTTGATAAAATAATTTTCAATGTTAAAACTGTTGTTAGCTTTCGTTTTTTCAAAAACTAAAACAAAATCACTTCACCTTTTTTCATTCACGTATAAAAACATTTCATATTTATTTACTTAGATTAAGATTTCTTTAATTTAATTTTTATTTGTGACACCTTCTAAGTAAATAAATATGAAATGTTTTTATACGTGAAAATAATTTTCGTCAACCTGAGTTCGACATACAGGGAGAGCAAAAAGTCCGTAAAAACTTTAAAAATTCATAAAAACCAAAAAAATAACCGAAATGAAAAACGGTTTGCAGGGTTAGCATCCATAGGTCACGGGGATTTTTTAAAGACAGAAATAAAAAATAATAAAAAAAACAGCCGACAGATGGCGCTGGTACTTGCGATTTCCGCGGAAATATGCAAATGAACCGGTTATAAGAGCTTGCGCTCCTAATCCACAACTAGTTCACCGTTGTGAGCCGTGAACTTGATCAAGGATGCTCACTGCGAAAAACAAAGCTTTGTTGGTGAAGTTATTTTACATGAACAAGGAATCAGCGACTATTGCTTTGCGTAAATTCCGATTTCAAAAAGATTTAAGGACGGGAAAGGGGCCTTTAACAGCGGCAGGCCTCATAAAGCTTGTTCGGCGGTTTGAGGAAACATTCTGTTCTTTATTTGGGTATCTTTTCTTTGATTTGGGTACGTCAGCGCCACCTATAGGCTATTTTTTGAATTATTTTTTTCATGTTTTAAAAAAAATCCCCGTGACCTATAGATACTAACCCTGCAAACCGTTTTTCATTTCGGTTTTTTTTTCGGTTTTTATGAATTTTTAAAGTTTTTACGGACTTTTTGTTCACCCTGTATATAAAGCCGAATTTGAAACACTTCAATACACAACCCGACTCAAACCCCAAATAAACCCGAAATGAAATCATATTAATTAACGTTGTAATACAATTATGAAATGTAATCTTATACATTAAAACATATATATAACGGACACTTCCGGAGCATGGAAAGTGTCCGCTATTCGGAGATGTCCGCTATTGGGGAAAACCTTACAGACTCAAAAATTGTTAAGAAATGCTTAAAGTTTCATTAATTGAATTTTATATTCCTAAATCCTTTATCATATGATTAATCAGAAATTAAAATTATGTTTTTAAGTAATAAAACTGAAATAAAATTACGAGTACTTTTTATCCACTGTTTATTACATTCTTACGAAACAAATCTGCTACAAAAACTTGTTTTAGTTTGTGATTACATGTAATTTGCTTTTCCTTTTGAAGTTTCATTTCTGTCACTACTTTTAATCCTTCTGAATCATCTTTTTTTTTACAAAAACATTGATTACTCACTCTATTTTGCTGCTTCTTAAAAACTCTTGATATTGCAGGAAACATCTGCAGTTTCAATATCTGTTTCATCTTCACTAATTGTCAGTTTTTGTCGAAAATTCTGAAGAAATACAATCGCATACATCAATTGATACTTCTGCAGAAGATAACTTATCATCAATAATAATGAAAATTTTGTCTGTTTCTTCACTCCTGATACATTTCATTAATTCACTTATTTCGCTTAATTCTTCATTTTTGTCGGAAGTGTGTGTTACATTTTCCTTTTATATAAATTCTACTTTTCTGAAACATTGTCTCACGCTTTCCGGTTTTATGTTTTTTTCAGATGAGGAAATCCAAACTGGAGTACTGGGAGCATTAACTAATTTTTGGCACTTCTCAAGTGTACTCATGAAATCTAGTTTTAAAAGAATGTTGCAAGGTGAAAACTTTCTGTACCAGGTTTTTAAATTGTGTATTTCGCTTTGAACAAGTGGCTAACATATTGAAGTTGTGTTAAGGGAGAAACGCAATTTTAACAGTGCCGAATTTTAATGTTTTGGATGAGAACTTGAATCGTCAAAAAGCAAGTTGTTTTTATGTATATTACCAAAGGAAATTAACTATTCGATCTTTAAAAGACTGATCATCCACGCTTTCTGTTTCGACCTTTACACAATAAGAAATTTAATAAATTGAATAATCTTTGGAATGTCCCTTCCAGGCCACCCCCTGAATCCAACACTGGACGTAGAAGGGGGATCCTCCTCAGCCCGTCCCCCTTACATTTATCTGTGGTCACAAAACTTTCGAAACATTGCCCTGTAAAATTTTAATACTTTTTACTTTTTTTCCATTTTTTTTCTCGTTAAAAAATAATTTTCATCCTTTATCGCTACAATTATTGTCCGCTATTCGGAATATCCGTTATTCGAAGGTTAAACATACAAAAATTTAGATTTTGGGAGTGGGGATTGGAAAATTGTCCGTTAAATAGAGGTGTCCGCTATTCGGGAGTGTCCGTTATGGAGATTTTACTGTATTACATCTTTATTACTAAATTTCTTTTTTATATACATTTTAACTTTTATTAACATGGGGCATATGCATATTATTTATTACTCATATATAATAAAATCCCTGAAAAGCGGACACATTAGAAACAGTGTATGGTTGTGCCTTTTTTTTGGGGTCGTGCTGACTGTAATTTTTTTCCGTTTTTCGGGTTCGTTCTAGAATAATTCTTGCGAGTCAGATTTGGGTTTATACGTAATGGGCTGTTATCTTCATAGAAAGTTTGAGAAGAACTTTGTTTCAGATGAAAATAAATACACATTTGAATATGAATGAATGTATATTCAATTTACTGCATCAGAAATAAAATACATATAAGAAATGTTATCACAGATTACCCTTTTTTACGGTTCAGTTAATAATCCCATTTCCTTCTCAGGGAATATAAAAGAAGTATTATTAACATTTTGTTTTTGATACATACATCTGAAAGCATCTGCGTCTTATTTGTGATAAATCATGCATACATGTACATGTACGTGTTAGAAAAAACATAGGGTTCTACTGAGATTTTCAAAATTATTATAAAAATAAATATGTATACTTTCCTTTGAGGAAATTTCACTATTACAGGAAGGAATCTAAATTAAGAAATGACTTTCGTACAAAAAGCTTTTGTCTGTGGTTTTTAGAATCAGAGTTATGGATATCACTATATATTTTTTCTTTTTGAGTACAATGTACACAGGTATTTGTCATTAAATTAAAAATGTTGCTCTGGCTGAGTTTTGTAATTTTTTTAAGAACTTAATAAAGGCAACCAGGAAGGACATTATGACTTTTGGACTTTGTTTCCTTGTATGAGCGGTTCCTGTTATGTATTCAAATCAAATTGTTAAAAATCAAGTTCGTGTAAATTTAACTTTTATTATTTCTTCTTTAATATAAGGGAATTTACATAAATAAGTACCCAAGAATACTAGAACATAGCTGAGAAAAAAGAGAGACAAAAACACTTTATAAATATCTCTATGTTATATTATTTATTCCCCCCCCCCTAACTTATGTATATTAGATTTTATTTTCAATTTAGTAAAATAGCTGTTATTTTAATATTTTGAATATATCAAAAATGGTGCATTTAAAATTATATAGACATCATCCAAATTTTTTAGAATTAAATGTTTAATTGCTGTTAGAAACTATGTAACATTCGTAATCTAGGGAATGTTTAATCGTCCCCAAAAATATGTTAATTACATAGGCAACTTCATTTCAAGTTATTAGATAAGAACATTTGTTACATAATTTCCCACAGTAATTCGTATAGTTTAGTTTAGTTAAATTAGATAACTTTAGAAATATATATTTAGAATTTAAAATTAAAACTCCACATTTATTTAAATTTAATAATGTTATATTTCATTTTAATATTTTATATAACGGTACCCTAAAATGGACGGACATATTTTAAAATTAAAAAACTTGTAATAAGAGACAGCTATTAAAAACATTTTTGCAGGAGCGTTATAAAAAATGCTACGATTATTTTGATTCTTGATTTTAGTTTAAAATAGCAGCGATAGATGGTGGAGCAAGCAATATGGGCCAAATCGAAAAGAGATTAAATATATGGAGTGGCTCAGTCTCCAGTGCAATTTTGTTATTAGGGACTCACTCCGTTTTTTTAACCTCCTTCTTTTGTAACAATACTGAGAGAAGAAGAGAGTTCAAAAATCGAGCCTCGATTTAGAGATTTGTGATTGCATCGCCATCTATCGCTGCTACTTTAAACTAAAATTTAAAATCGCAATACAAAAAAAAAAAAAAAAAAAAAAAAAAAGAAAAAAAGAAACCCTCGAGACATTTTACATAACTCTCCTTCAAGACTTTTGTAAATAGCTATCACCATTTGCAATTTATAGTAATTTAAAGTAGGCCAGTCCATTTTAAGACAATCGGTGTATTCAAAGTTACATAGCTAAAATTATTTAGACTTATTTCATATTTTTAAACAGTTATTTAACAAGGTTATCATCATATTTTCTGGATTGGATTAATGATTTTACTTTAAAACCCCGCAATCTTCGAAATATTTAATGTTACTAAAAATGTTTTAATGACACCAGAAAATTCATTTTAAGGTATTACATAGGAATATTTGCTATGTATTTTTAGTCCGAATTTCATGTTTATGTTCTCGGTAATGGCTGTTTTCCCATTTCGTACTAATATTCTGTACTCTTAAAATTACCATTTCATTTAATTTTCTAGGAAATGTAAATGAAATGAACTGATGCTTACTGAACCAAATTGAAACATTAATGTAATTTGAATTTAAGAATATGAACGAGTTATTTTCGCTGATTGTAGTATTACAAATAATTAATGTTTAATGCATATATTTTATTAATTCATGCTGTTTTTTTATGTACCTCAAATTCGTCTTAATTCTTTCTTTTTAAGTAAGTTGATAGTTATGTAAATAACCGTCCTTTGTCCGTTCGTATATTCGTATATAACAGCGAAAAAACTATCCAATAGAATGGTTTAAACTTTAATATATACATAATCGTTGAAGAATATTATAGAGTTATATCAAATTTTACGAAAACCGAATCAAAATTAAAAAGATATTAATAAAAGTTTTCTTCATTCTAGTAAATCTTATGATACATAATTAATTCAATCATATCCCATGATAGCTAATGATTCAAAGTTACCATAGTCTTATACATTCTATTTAAGAGGGAATCATGCTGTTTCCGTATTACTGAATTTAATATATATAATCGTACTAAATTTGGTATCCGTACATTTTTGTATAAGAGTGAAACAACTATTCTATCAAGATCTGAATATTTATAAAATTAATTATGATACATTTGCCACGTTTAAGTACAGTTTTGGACTTATTAAAATTGTAAACATTTTTATAACTAAAAGTTTATGACTCTATGGTGTTGCATTATATTTATAATAATATAGGACCACATATTAAGTATTTATATCTGATTAAGCATTTATACAAGAGATTACACTATAATTCTAATTTAAAAAGCTCTATTATAGCTGAGGAATTTATTGATAGTTCCATTAAAGTTTCATCAAATATTTCAACCCCTGTGCCACTTCCGTCAGGCAAATCCTGTGTATCGAAAGTATCAATTAACCTCTTCAGACCTGAGCATAAAATAACACTACAAATATATATTTATAGCTTTAGGGACTAGTAATTTAGGTTTACAAATATGGATTTAAAAGTACTAATCCCCTTAAAACATCAGTTTAACTATCAGTAATATAGTTTTGCCCAATAACAAAATTAAGGTCTTTAAACAAGTAAATGATCAGCAAACCTTCAAAATGCTTTATTGTAAAGCATTTAAGTTAAATAATCATGAATATTTCTTACTTTCTTGGCCACAATGTCTTGAAGGTATTTTCGAAACTCGGATGAAAATAACATTTATTTTATGAGGTAAGATTTATCAGTGCTGACATTTATTGGTTTTGTTTTAAAGAAAAAAAAAACATTCAGCTGTATAGAAATAAAGTAAAAATGCAAAAAGTTTGAGCAGTTTAGTTTTTATGAGGAAAAGAATGGCGGTACACATTTGTGTACCTCAGATCTGAAAAACTTAATAGTTCAAGATAGCATTTTGGAGGACCACATCCTATTTTATCAGAACATAATTAGCTGAACAACTGACAATGAGAATAATCCAACTGAGACTATTGAAGAATTTGATTAAGCACAGTGGCGCCAACTTTGAAAAATATTGGGTTGGCTCAAAAGTATTGGGTGGGCACAAAAATATTTTGGTAAAATAGTACACTGTAAAAAAAAAAAAAATCAAGAGGTTACTAAAAATTTTTTAGTAAATTTGTATTCCACAGAATTTTTTAGTAACCATTACAAACTTTTTTTTTTGCAAGTGAAACAAACATTTCTTTTGTAAACTGAACAAAAGAATTTTTTTCTATAACTAACTTAAAACTTTTTAGTACGAGCCACCAAGCAAATTTTAGCAATAGCTCTAAAATTATTTTTAGTAACCATTACGTGTGCCCGAAGGGCTGGAGCTTCCTTCGAGTTGCATCCAGTGGGTAAAAAGACAGACTTCGGAAACGGAAGATTTTCGGTAAAACCGCAATAGATGGCAGCACCAAACATTGCTACCTGCTCTATTTTGACACGTTTCTAAAGGGGAGGGAAAGTTCAGAGATCATTACCCATGGTAACTGCTACGACAGGATTTTCATAATCCCTTTATTTAACAAGTACTTACATTGCATACATTCGGTGCATATTTGGCGGCTGCCAGCATCGAACCCAGGTACTTTCAGCCTGGAGTTCGGTGCTATGACCACTAGGTTATTACGGCCACACCAAGTGAGTTTTAGTAATAGCTATTAAAAATGTAAAACTATTAACTCTATTCGTCTTTTTTCTAGTAATTCTTACAGATTCCTTGTAACCGAGTAAGATTACTAAAAATTTTTTAATAATTACAAGGATCACTAAAATTTTTTTGGTAGATCGACCCTTTTTTTTGCAGTGTACGACCAGTTTGTTCATCTTGAAAGGGTGGGCAGAAGGTGGAAGATGATAACTTTAAGTCAAGCTATCATACTTTAACAAAGTTGCCATTTTATTAATTTATATTCTCATATCTTTTTCCTTACAAAAACAGTAATATTTATTGTAGCATCATCATATAATGAATATGACTACAAAATGAAATAGCTTGAAAGTTATGGACATTTCAGTTATTTGGGATTTATGGATGTCAGTTGGAGAACTAAAACACACGGTCATTAGCAAAATAAATTTCCTTCTAGGGAGAAAAAAATAAAATAATGAAATGAATAACTAAATAAAACAATGAAAATTAGGTATGCTAAGATTTTAAATTATTGGGTGGGCTCGGGCCTCATTGGGCTTATATAAGTTGGCATTACTGATTACGCACCAGAGTTATGTCTAAACAAAACAAGCTCCCGTATAAGTGTTATCTTCATTAATTTTGATTAAAAACACGTTTAATATGACCGTTTTGTTCAAATTAAATACCACCTAATCTCGTTTCCTGCTAAAACAACAGAAGTAAGGAACAGTTTTTCTGTTACTATTAATTTTATTATTCATAAGTTATAAAAATTATTCAATATTCACAAACATTGAAATCCAAATCTATAATCAGCCCCCCAAAAAATCTGTAAAAATTTGTTTATTTGTGAAAAATACAGTTTTTTAAAATTTATTGAAAGTTCTAATTCTGTGACTTATGTGGTTTTTTTTTTAAATGACCGATTCAAATAGTACGTAATTTTAACTAATTTCATCATACTTTTCTAATAATATTTTTAGAGTTTTATAAAACTCGATGCAATTTGGGCTTATAAATGATATGTACATAGTATATTTTTCATAGTAGGGGCAGTCAGTAAGTTATTCTCATAGGTACCTTCTGCAGGCAGCGTTCCTAAAATTTTGTCACTGTCGGACCATAATTTTTAAACGATAACATTTATTCTGGGATTCTATTGTAAATGTTAAAGGAATCTGCCAAGAAATTTTTTTATTTAAATTACTGGTAGCTATGTAGGAAAATTTTAGGAACGCTGCGCGCCCTGCTTCTGGATCAGAATCGAAATCCGACAAATATTTTTTAAATCATACTTGACTTTTAATATCATTCGCAGCTGTTTAGATCCAGAAAATAATATCGCGCAGTGTATTAGCCTTTACTTCGCTCAGATCGAGCATTTTTTTGACTGATTTTAACTGAGACACAAAGTAGTAATAAATTTTTAATTTACTCTACTATCATTCTGAATTTCACATACTTAAAGCAACATATATTTACATGCATCTTTTAGTTATTTACATACTTAGATGCATTCATCGTACATGTTTACATGCATTTTTCATCTTTACATACGTCTTACTAGTACATACATGGATATATGTCAGGAAAAAAAATTTCCTTTAATGCACACCATTGATCTGCTGTAAATATGTTATTTTCTTGTGAATTGCACATATTACGTCTTACTGCAACTAATCTGATTGTAATTTGAAACAAATCGGAAACTGCACGTCAAGCGTAGAAAAGGGGTTGCGTTACTACTATAACGAAGTTTTAAAAATATTCTGATCTTGATATAATACTATACAGTACTGCAGCTGAAATCTTTTGTGCGTCTCTGTAAATTCTTTCCGCTTTCTATTATGCAGGAAGTAATTTGTACTAAACCTCATTAATATATATTGATTTCATAAAAACAGAAATAGTTTTATGTAATTCAAACACGCGACCAATTATTGCTTCCCCCTGTATTGCCTGATATGCAATAGAATACTTTTGTTTGAGCCTGTAAATTAAAAACAAATACTATTTGTTCCATAGATTGTACAGAATGTATATTTTAGTATACAGGGTGAGTCATAAATATCGAAACAATAGGCTATCTCCTTAAATATTGCCCTTAGACCCATACTTCCAATTGCAAAAATTCATAAAAAAAATGTGAAATTCTTGATAAGATAAATTGCGACTCCATGGGGGTCTAGTTGAAAATTTAAGAAAATTAGATTTTTATACGGCCCCTGTAGGACAAAAATTCCAATTAGGAAAACTTTCCTTATTCAGTCCTGAATAAGACCCAAAAAGTTGCATCTTCATATCTCCATAATTCGCAAAGTTATAGCCATTTAAAAAATTCATCAGGTTTTAAGGGATTAGACAAAAATTGAAATGCGCGCAATTCAAAAAACAATGTTACTTTAACAGTTCTAGAAAACGCATAAAAAATCTATTTCTTGAGTTAGAATTTTGATTTTTTTCTTTTTTTGTGATGGTTAGCCTTATAATTTGCTAAGAAAATCACATTCTAAAATTTCTCATACAATTTATAAAAGTTTCATGTGGTTAGTACTGTTTAAATCGGACAATCAAAAAGCGCTATAACTCGTAACATTATTTATCGGATTTCAATTTCTTTCCATTTAATTAAAGATGAAAATCTGATTTTACTTTTGTTCCAAGTTTTTTTTTAATGTTAATTTTAAAACTATTAAAAATGTTTATTGAAAAAATAATATAACTTTTAAAAAAATCATATTTTCAAAAGCAAACATTTTTTCAAAAGTAAACATTTTTTTTTTCAAATTTGCCGAAACAAAACTAATGTAAAAAAATCAAAAATGACGTGTTTCAAGTTCTTTTTTCTTTTAAAAATTCTTAACATTTAATAATTTAAAGACAAGAAATAGAGGATAAAAAATTCATTATGCAGAAAAACGAAGTGTATTGTTTAAATGTCCGTCAGTTATTTTAAAAAATGCTTTTTCTAAGATGCAGATTAAGTCTTTTTTTTCTTTTTAAATTTACCTCTGACAATTCAGGCTTTTTATTGTCCTCCAGAGGATGTCAAAAAATCCGTATTCTGGGCCCAGGTAGGGCCAGGACCGAGATGTTACTTTTTTCTGAAGACCCGCCATGCCGGGCCTAGCGTACTTTTCATAAAGGAGGGGACTACTTCCTTCAACTTAGGTGCACTCTGGATGAAATTTTCAAACCTGGTCTCGACAAAACCCGTATTAAAATCACTGTGACTGACTTAATACGTGCATAAAATAAATAAAATTCGGCTCAATCGAATTTTTTACGAAAAACATATAGATTTTAAAATCTTTATTAAAAAAAAACTTTAAAATTCATTTTTTTAAATAGATTATTCAAAGGCTAAAAAAATTAAATACAATAAAGACAGTGAAAAAAATCTACCTATGACGGAATTCTGTCTTAAACGGAAAATATGGTGATCCATGCAAAATAAATACAATAATGCCTGACAAGCAAATAAGCTCCAATTACATTTTCTAGGGAGAGCATCTGTCTATAACGTATTTTTTCTTTCCTATGTGATTCCGTCTTAAGAAGTTTTAGTGTATAACATTTTTCAGAGTCTCCAACGCATCGGATATGGATTAACGATATTAAAATATAAGTGAAACATTTACATATAAATAGAGATTCATTGATAAAATAAATATATTACAGCCTTTGGCGTTTCTTTAATAATAAAAAGTATAAATATAAAAAAACGAAAAGCTATAAAAGAATTTTTTGATCAGAACTCCTCAATATGAAACATTTTTTTCCCACGCCGAATTAAAAAACTATGTAGAAATTTGCGACTGAACCGGGCTATGATTTAAACTATTTTCCAGACCGGTCCGGGTTATGATGGTGACATTTTTTCAGGCCACGCCGAACTTTTTCCCCTATGGGTCGGTTTGGGACCTAATCTAGATATTTTGACCCGGGTAGACGTCTGGTATACCAATTTAGCGTAAAAACTATACGCTGCTATTTTATGTCCAAAGAAAAAGCGCTATCTTAAACCGATTTTTATTAAATTGCAATTTGTGAATGTTCCCTGTCAAGAAATCACAGGGAAAAGTGGTGTAAGTCAGGAATTTTTGAGGATTTTGGATTTAATATCTTTGTGGGATTTTTAGATACGGAGATGAAATTTGTTTTGTACAATTTAGGAATGGATAAGGAATAATTTCCTAATTGGGAATTTTACCCTACGGGGGCCGTATAAAAACTTAATTTTCGTATTTTTTCAAACAGACCCCCCATGGAGTTGCAATTTATCTTATCAGAAATTTCACCTTTTTTTATGAATTTTTGCAATTGGAAGTATGGGTCTAGGGGCAATATTTGAGGAGATAGCCTATTGTTTCGATATTTATGACTCACCCTGTATACTTCATCGATGCATATCAATTTTATTGCGTTCGAAAGAATATAACATCATTACAATACACTTGAAACTATTCTTTACCATTAGCCGTAATGTAACGGCATACTTTTGATTGACCCTGTAAATAAACTTTTCACCTGATTTTCATGAAAGTTGAAATAACTCAACAAAATTATGCAACTATTATATATTTTAAATTTCTCACGATTTGTTTGGGTAGTTTTTGCTCTGTTATAAGCGGACAGATGGACGGATACACATACAGACGGGCAGATGGACAGACTGAACGACAGATATACAGGGTGTTTAAAAAATGACCGGTATATTTGAAAAATTAATAAAAACTAAACGGGCAGCGATAGAAATACACTGTTTGTTGCAATATGCTTGGGACAACATTAAATTTTCAGGCAAACAAACTTACGAAATTAGTTTAAAATTTCAACAACAGATGGCGCTGCAGTCTGAAAAATCTAAAATACGATATTTTCCATAAATCCACCATGTGCAGCAGTAATATAACAGCAATAAAATTGCCTTCAGCGCCATCTGTTGTTGAAAATTGCAACTAATTTCGAAAGTTTATCTGCCTCAAAATTTACTGTTGTCCCAAGCATATTGCAAGAAACATTGTATTTCTATCGCTGCCCGTTTAATTTTTATTGATTTTCCAAATTTACCGGTCATTTTTGAAACACCCTGTAAGTATAACGTATTTATATAATTACGATCGCACATAAAAAAGGATGAAAAACCTATCTCCGATAAATCTAGTAACTAGCAAAAGAAAGAGTCCAATCTATCGGAAAGTTACTTAAATATTATTTTTAATGACGTTCAAAAAGCATTTGAAAGAGAGGAAATGTGTGAAAAGAATATTTTTCTCTTGAGAATGTGGCTAATTCAAAGATTAAATTTACTGTAAAAGAGTGCGAAATGAAAGAGCGCCTTTGAACTTATATATGCAGTTTTAGGAGACTTTTTATAATGTCCTTTGAAGATTTTCAACAAACTCAAATACCAATTTAAAAGTATGGAATGACAGTTGTGATCAATTTTGAACTCTTTTAATTTAAATGTAGATTTTATTCACGAATAAAACTGGTTATTAAAATACTTTCTAGTATTTAATCACCATTATAGATTCATGTTTTACTCTTAATATATTATCTCCATACTTCATGCATGTCACATGTTTACTTGTCTACACTGTTAAGAAAAAAAGAAAAAAAATCTATAAATTTACTAACTTTTTTCTAAGAAACTGGGAACTTTTCATGTAACTGTAACAGAAAAAAAATCATGTAATCAATTATATTAGATGAGCTTTTTCAGTTACCATCACTTGCGTAAATACGGGTTAGGTCCCCTTAGAAAGACCCCCACTAAGGGCATTCCTCCCCTGGTCCTATATCCCTAGTGAAGATAATCGAACGACAAAAATACAACCAAAAAAACCAATCAGTTACCATAACATAAAAAGTTCTAGGAATCACAGTCTCTTAGAAAAAGTTTAGTAACTTTACAGTTTTTTCTTTTTTTTTTTTTTGCTGTGTACACACATAGGATGTCCATAAAATAAATATTCGAACTATACAGGGTGATTCAAAAAACGTTGACAAAATGATATGACAAATCAGGCATACGACAAGGATAAAAAATCATACAGAAACATAAGGCCGCAAACTACTTTTTGAGTCACAAATACAGGATGTTTCATCCTAAATCAATTTGGGTTGACGGTAATATGTTTCAGAAAACTGAAATATATTATAATAAAACATTTAACAGACATTCTCAGTTTTGTTTTAAATGTGATAACACCAAACAAAAGTGGTAGAAGTTTGCATAATGCGCGCCCGCAATATGCACTTGACACCTCACATTTCGAACTGTGATAATTAGTTTATACGGTATCATTGATTGCTTGTACAAGATGTTTTTTCAGATCTTTTCGTAACGTTATCACATTTTACACAAAATAAGATACATATCGATTCATTTTCATTACAATACTTTTATTTTCCTCGAAATTATTATAGTCAAACTGGGTGTAACTAGAATGAAACACTCTGTATTTGTGACTCAATAAATAGTTTGCGACTCTATGTCCTATGTGATTTTTTATCCTTGTTATATGCTTGATTTGTCATATCATTTTGTCAGCTTTTTTTTAATCACTCTGTATATTTTAATAGTATTAACTCAAAGTATTGTAGAGTATTGATACAAGTTCACAAACAGAGATAAAATCGAACAATTTTCGGTAAGCGTATGCACGAGTACTGATTTTTTTTCCCTCGCTTGCAGCTCCATATACGCGAAATGGCATTTCCTGGGCGTAAGCCGTTATTACTGGGCTGAACATTAAAAATGCGATTTTTACTTACCTATCATACGTAGTATAAGGTAAGTCTTGCAATCGTTTTAGAAAATCGAAAAAAAAATTTTTTTGACGAATTTACACGGTTCCGATACTGTAGATTCCGAAAAACATATTTTTAGAAATAAAACAATTTGCCGTCCGTCTGTCTGTGTCTGTGTCTGTATGTCTGTAAACGCTCTATCTCCCGAACAAATTGAGATAGAGACATGAAAATTTGTATGTACTTAGTATGTAAGAATGGAAAAAAGCTTGTTGAATATCAGTAACCTCGATTATCCGGAACTATTTTTTTTTCGGACTTTAGAAACATTCGTTCTCATGAAAGGTACATAAAATTTTTCGAAATTTTTTCTTTTAAGGAATGGACATAAAAATCAATAAAATAACACACATTGTGCACTAAGTCAATCGGATTATTAGTTGCCGAGATATTTGTAATCCTGTTTTCCACATTCTTTGATTTTTCATGACCCTGTATTTCATTCAAATTTCAATTCAAAGATATATTTTAAATGGAAATGAGACGCTAAATTCGAATGCAGTAAACTGTTAGTTAATATGATTATTATTTTTGAAATTATAAGGATGTTTCTTTTAATCAATTCGGTACTGCTTGAGTAGTTTGGCGTTTTATATAATTTGTCAAAATGGGTTTATCTGCAATTCATTAATAGAGCATTACTATGTAGGGGAGAGTGGGGATACTTGAGCATAGGGGATACTTGAGCCACCCCTATTATCTCTACAGTTGGTTAATTTTTCTTTCTAAAACTGCCAATATGTTAACACATTTATAGTTCTGAACATGTAAAAAAGAAATCACACATCTTGGTACCATTTTGAAAGTATAGTGATCAATAGTTGTCTTTTCCCTATCTGAAGTAAATTTTTGGGTACATGGTTTTTTTGTTTTTTTGTAATCAAAGTTTTGTTTAAAGTTGCAACTATATACATAAATTTAATAAGCATAATTTCAATTGTATTTTGAATCTAAAATAGTTCTAATAGCTGCATGCTTTATTTAGTAAAACTCTGGGAAACAAAACTAGTGGTAGTGGGGATACTTGAGCCAGTGAGAGTGGGGATATTTGAGCCATGTCTCAACCCTCCCCACTAGAAATTAAACATAGAAGAAACAAACAAAAAATAAAATTCCTTCCTTATATTCACTAATAGATTTTTTTCTGGATAAAAGAGAGAATAATTTTTCATTTTATTTTATTTTTCTTAAAAAAATAACGACTTAAAAATGTTTAAAAATGTATATTTTTTAAATGAAAATATCCATTTTAATTTTCATTTTGACTAGCAAAATAGCCTGTCTAGATAAATGTAAACATAGTTTTCAATTTAACTTTTATTAAATTAAAATAACTTTTTAAAACTGTTTTACAGGCTATAATCTCTAATACTTTAATTAGTTAGGTCCAACATATTAAAATATTTATTTTTTAATTTAACATATTAAGATTAATATCTTATATTGAAATCGTAACCTCTGTTGCTGTAATTTTTTTTAACTAAGAAAATTGAAGAAAAATTGGTAAACAGAGCGCACAAAAAACAAGAAAAGCAACAAAAATCCCAGTTCAAACTTACCAGCATGGAGCCAAAGAATAAGACAAAATCTTTTCCTGTGAAATCAAAAAGTGTTTGAAATAGTAGAATGATACATCTGGCTTAAATTCCGACAGCTACTAAATTAAAAGCATGAGTTCGACATTATCATTAGAGGAAAATTCTGCCAATGATGGTGATGATGTGAAAAGAAAACCTTCTATTGATGGTTGGTTACTAATAAAATATGCCAGAAAGAGAACTAAAAATATTTGTTGGATAAGCACTTAATATTTTGAAAATGAAATTTACCCGAAGAATAGCAGATTCCAAATTTAAATGGCTCTGAACTGAGGGAGTTTCTACCGTTGTTATAACTCAAGTTGGAATTATCATTTGACAACCAGTTCTAACGACAAAAAATGATCGTATTACTAACTTTGTTTTCTCAATTGGTTTGGAAGGACTTTTTGTTTCATAATTTATCATTCTGTAAAATGTTTGTGCAAAAATAAAGCGAAAAAAATTACTTTTGTAGGTATTTTTCCGTAGTGGCTCAAGTATCCCTTCACCATGGCTCAAGTATCCCTCCCATGGGGATACTTGAGCCACCATGTAAAACAAAAAATAAACATTTTTTATACATAGAAAAATAGTTCAAAATTAATTGAAAGTGGTTTTCAGTTGAAGAAAAAATATCAAATTTTCATTTTCAATATTTTATTTTATTATAAGAAATTATAAAAAATTTAAAAAAATTAAAATTCAAAAAATGGCTCAAGTATCCCCATCTTCCCCTACATTAAAACTATTTAAATATACTTTTAAATTTTGTTATGGAATTGCAATGCATTTTACAAATAAAGTACATATGTTTTATTTTCATATATTATATTATGCATATTCATAATGGGTAAGTATTATGGTGGCCCCCAACGTCTAGTTTTTCTTTAGGGCTTTATAAAAAATCGTGTCTATGTTCAGCTGCTACCTGATGATTTGCCAAAATTGAGACACAGAATTGAAGAGGTTATTGCTTCCATTACTTGTTCACTTGACTTGTTAACCGAAGTGTGGGAAAAATTGAACTTTAGGTAGGTCAGTTGATTGATTATGGTTTTATGGTGCAAAGGTCCCCTTAGGAACATGCTGAGGCAAGGACTTTAGGTAATATGTGTGCTGCATACCTAAAGATGCACCTATAGTACACTTTTAAGGAAAACAAGATTAATTCACTTTAATTTTGCCGTATGATTTGTTGTAGATAGTTCAAATTAAAATTTTATAATGTAAGGTACCCTGGGGTAATAACGCCACGTTAAGGTTCTACCAATTTTCACGGCTTAGTTTTAGATTGTATTTTTCAAACAAATATAGGATCTGAGACAGCAACTCATTGACTATCTATGTAAAATAAAATAATTTAACAGATATGTATTCATAAAATGTAATGGCGTTTTTTCTTGACCAATGCTATTTGGCGTTATTACCCACCTATATGGGTAATAACGCCATGAAAACAAAACTATGAAATAAGATGGAATAATTGCATGTAGATAGCCCAATTCTAAAAATACAAACTCTACAAACTTAGAAATTGACAAATTGCATTCTAAGCTATTGAAAATGTTTATTTTTTTGTGAAAGTGTAAGAAAAATAAAGGTGTGGTGTGGGAGGGGGGGATGAGGCAAAAGAATATCAGACCGTAAGCTTCTTTTTGCTTAAAAAGGACCGCTTAAATAGAATTATTAGAAACATTGCATAGTTTTAACTGTGTTTATTTGAATCAGTATTTAGGATGTAGCTCGGCCACTGTAGGGAATCAACCGGGGTATTAATGTCAAGGATTGGCGTTATTACCCCGGTATAGTTATTGCGCAGTACATTTTAAATTACAAATTATTTCAAGAAAATATCCAAAATCTTCAACAATATTTTAAAAGTACATGAAATGCACTACAGATTTATGTAATTAACAAAGTATTTCCGGATAAAAAGATAGTCTTCACATCACAAAACGTATCTTGCAAATTTTAGATCAAGCGTTAATTTTAGTTGTTTGTAAAATCAATAAGACCTAAAAATGAAACAATTTAACTTGAAGCTGTTTTTTGCGATTTATATGACTCAAAACCCTTCTGCGCAGAGCACATGGGTGTCATTTACCTGATTATTTCATAATTATGCAAAATATAAGCACTTGGCGTTATTACCCCGCCTGGCGTTATTACCCCAGGGTACCTTACTATTGAAATTGGAGCATTTTTTATAGACACCCTGTATTTTACATAGGGCCTTACTTAGGTTATGGAGGGCCTCGGCATAAGCATCATTCTGGAGGGGCCCCTTCTATTTAGTTATAGAATTTTTTTGTGAATAGTGTGGAAGTAGTTACCACTAAACTTCATGCATATTAAAGCAGATATATTCTACAAGCATACAGACATAAACCCAACTGGAGTGAAAAATTATCCAGAGCTAGGAATACTCAGTGCTCAAACCCAGTATCAAAGCATACCATGTTATTGCTGTACCACTGAACCACTGGTATGCAGGGGTCCCAGGTTCGAATCCTGGCTCTGGATACTTTTTCACTCCAGTTGGGTTTATTGTATTTATGTATGTCTGTAGAATATTTGTTTATACCTTTAATGGTTGAATGCGGGCGTTATTTATGTGTGTAAGTGTATTTCCGATCATGTATGTTGTGTATCTCCATAAGTTTTGTACCCGGTCTTGCTTATATATGTATACAGGTTATCACAATAGATTGTCACAACTTTGAGAAAAAGTGCTAGTTGGATAATTGTAGAAACAAATGGTAGATTTGTTAGCAGCAGTATTTCTTTGCATTTTTACTTTTCACATCTACTTACATTATAAAGTATCTAAAAGGAAAAAATGTCTCACATGTGTCATAATCAATAATTTTAACTTGCCATATTACGACGAAAACGTTAATAAAGAATTTCTTTTGAAAACAATAGAATACTAAAATTTTTTAATAAAACTTTAATCATTGATTTTCTAATGATATAGCTTGTTTTTTGCATAGGTCATGGAGATAATGAAGGTTGAGAGGAAATGGAAACCACATTCCTTAATAAATGTTTGAAAATTTATGAATTTTGGTAACTTATGGTTTAATTTTAATCATTTGGCACCTTTTTATGAAAATCCTTTTTTAATCTCTGGGAATCTCCTAAATAAGGGGGCTCGGAGCAGCTGTATCGCATGCCCCTGATTAAGTTGGGAAATGATTTTACATGCATAGATCTGTAAAAATATATATATATATATATATATATATATATAAGGTACCCTGGGGTAATAACGCCAGGCGGGGTAATAACGCCAAGTGCTTATATTTTGCATAATTATGAAATAATCAGGTAAATGACACCCATGTGCTCTGCGCAGAAAGGTTTTGAGTCATATAAATCGCAAAAAACAGCTTCAAGTTAATTTGTTTCATTTTTAGGTCTTATTGCTTTTACAAGCATCTAAAATTAACGCTTGATCTAAAATTTGCGAGATAAAGTTTTTGATCTGAAGACTATATTTTTTATCCAGAAACACTTTGTTTACTACATAAATTTGTAGTGCATTTCATGTACTTTCAAATTGTTGTAGAAGATTTTGGATATCTTCTCGAGATAATTTGTAGTTTAGGATTTACTGTGCAACAAGCATCCCGGGGTAATAACGCCAGGGATTGGCTTTTTCTTTCACTTTCACAAAAAATCAATATTTTCTATCGCATAGAATGCATACATGGGAATATAAATACTGATTCAAATAATCCGTGCAATGTTTCTAATAATTCTATTTAAATGGTCATTTTTTAAGCAAAACGTAGCTTAGAATCTGATATTCTTTTGCCCCCCCCCCCCTGCCACCAACACAACTTTCTTTTTCTTTCAGAGTCACAAAAAAATTGTACATTTTCATTAACTTACATTGCAATTTGTCAATTTCTAGAGCTGTAAAGTTTGTATTTTTAGAATTAGGCAATCTACATGCCATTATTCCATCTTAATTTATAGTTTTGTTTGCATGGCGTTATTACCCATATAGGTGGGTATTAACGCCAAATAGCATTGGTCAAGAAAAAACGCCATTACATTTTATGAATACATATCTGTTAAATTATTTTATTTTATATAGATAGTCAATGAGTTGCTGTATCAGATCCTATATTTGTTTGAAAAATAAAATCTAAAACTAAGCCGTGAAAATTGGTAGGACCTTAACGTGGCGTTATTACCCCAGGGTACCTTATATATACTTAATTTACACCTTGTTGAACTGGTGAAGACAGAAGTCTTTTTAAATGAAATTCACGTCATGCTTAATTTTGCTACAATTTTATATAATTTGGAAAAAAATGATGAAAGAACTCGCCGTCAGATAAATTTTCCGACTACTAAAAATAAGAATCTTCATTTTTCTGCAAGTTATCTGGATCATCTTTTTATTGGAGTTGATAAAGTACTTTAAAGAAAAGAAAAAAAAAAAATTCTTTCTCTTGGTACCATAGGAAATTTAATTGTAAATTTTCCGTTACAGTGTATAAAATGAAAGAGTGCCTTAGAATTTATTCACAGAATTTTCAGAAAGTATTTTGTTTTAGACTTTGATAAAGATTTTTAAGATCTTCAATAAAATTCAAAAGAAAAAAATCTAAAAATCATGAAAGGCATTCGTGTTGACTTTTGCGCTGAATATTTCTTTTTTCATTAATAATATAATTATTTAATGATCAGGGGAGAAAATGGTGATATTCGACTTTTTGTAAGATTTTAGATAACAGTGCCACGAGGAGCTTGGAAATCGTACTTTGAAAAACCTGGTTGATAGGTTCCCTAATAGCATGCATGGTCACAGTGACGTCACTGTGAGTCACTTTGGTCACATCACATCTGTGATCAAAATGCCACCACTCACTGACGTCACATTGTGACTGAGATGTGACTTTCTTAAAAATCTTTAGAAATTTATGAATATCCTTCAAAACATGTTATTTACTTTAAAAAACATGTTTCTGGCAATTTAAATATCGTCGCTTTTGTCACAGTTTCGTCCCAATGTTAATGTCAAATTAGTTACAAATGACACATTTTTCACAAATTTGTCACATTGTCACCACTTTGTGAAACGTCACAAAAGAGCTCTAAAACGTCCATAACGACTTCACATTTTAGTCACAGTGACTTCACATCGACGTCACGTGACGTCACATCGAAAATCGATGGTCACAAAGTCACAATGTGATTTCACAACGACGTTGCAGTGACGTCACCATACTTTACGGGTTATCGCAGGAGAAGAATTAAAGATATTTTTTGTAGTAGTCATAAAAATGCACTGTTAAAAATATCATGAAAAGTTACCTCTGATTTTAAAGACAATCTATTTTCTGGCCAATTGGAAATGCTGCATTTGCTGAATAAAATGAAATTCGCTCTTTAAAGAAAAATAACAAATATTGGATCAGTTGGTACCGGTAAGGTATGGTGACGTCACTGCGACGTCGTTGTGAAGTCACATTGTGACTTTGTGACCATCGATTGTCGATGTGACGTCACGTGACGTTGATGTGAAGTCACAGTGACTAAAATGTGAAGTCGTTATGGCCATTTTAGAGCTTCATAGGCGTTTCACAAAGTGGTCACAATGTGACAAATTTGTGAAAAATGTGTTATTTGTGACTAATTTGACATTAACACTGTGACGAAACTGTGACAAAAGCAACGATATTTAAATTGCCAGAAACATGTTTTTTAAAGTAAATAAGATGTTTTGTAGAATATTTATAATTTTCTAAAAATTTTTAATAAAGTCACATCTCAGTCACAATGTAACGTCACTGAGTGGTGGTATTTTGGTCACAGATGTTATGTGACCAAAGTGACTCACAGTGAAGTCATTGTGACGTCACTGTGACCATGCATGCTATGAGGGAGTAAACTTTCTTCATGACACCAAATGCGATTTTTAACAAAAATGATCATTTTTTTTACATATCTGTCGCTTGAGTAAAACTGGTTATAGAAAGGACAATCACAATCATTTGTGTTGAAATCGTCGTTTGTACACACTGAGAAGGGTTGATCGGATTTTCGCCTGATTCTGAGCATGTCTCCAATAATGACTGACGTTTCGGCTTTTTTATCTCATTCCAATAACTTTATTCTCACGTATGATTTTTTTTTCAACCTTCTTTTCCGTTTAGCATGATCTTCAAGTTTTACTTTATATGGATTACTGGTCAGAACCGTTGCTGAGCAACTCTGATGTTCTGGTTTGCTTACTTGAATGTATTTCTCACTTAGATGTGGCAACGAGCTTATATCCATGAGAAAAACTTTGCATCTATTTGACGATAACAAAGAGAAACACAGCTAGACTGCTTTCGAATAAACACTCGAAGTATGTCACTCTTGTTTACAGGTGGTTCGAGACCACTAGATACAGGCTGTGGCTCAAGTTATTCGCGTCTAATTTAACTTATTTAAGCTGGACCACTTATCAGTGGTGGACAGAAAGAGTCTCCTGCGTGTTTCTGTTGATAAGGAATCTCAGCAGAATCAACCACTACACTTTTATGGTCTTGGAATATATTTTTATTAATATATATATTTATATTTATAAAAAAATCTCAGCAATCACTTCATAAATAAAAAAGGTTGACATTCAGAACTTTAACCCCCTGACGGCTGAGAAAAAGGGCAAAAATGTAATGTTTTCTCTGTAATTTATGCAAAATTCTAAAAAAAAAGATATTTTTTCCAATATGATACAAAATATTTTATTATGAATAGATGCATAAGCTTTGACAATATTGATCGTAAATTAATTTTCCAAAACTGGCATTATTTGTAGAATTATATTACTCTAAATATTGCTTATGTTGCAGTAAAACCAGCAGATTAGTGAACGGATATATCAGTTCAAGGCAGTGGAAAGGTTAGACAAAATAGATTGTGTAATATCGCACAGTGCAAAATTAGGACTGCAATTGGGGTGGGATATCAGGAAAAACAAAACATCACACTATGGTCGACTCTACATGTTGAACTAGATCCTTACAGTTATATCTAGTTAAACTATGAGATTACGTGGATTTATTTGCATTGCAATAATTAAGAACAGCATTTACTTTGAAAATAATATTTCACTGTATGATAAAGTAGACAAAACTTTTAAATTTCCACAATAAATAAACAAATAAATAATTAAATAATAATAATAATAATAATAATAATAATGAGAGACTAAACTTAACTGCGTATTTAACTAAGGCGCTCGTACACTATATGGTCAAAAGTGACCGGCTACGTGTGATTTTATACGTTTTATTATACATTTCTAGAAAAATATATCAGGAATTTTTCTGAAACTCCAAGTATCGCAAACAGAATAGTACAGGTCATATATTTCCGAGAAGATTTTTTCTGGAAATCCAATAGGGGAACGTTGACAAATTGAAAAAAAAAAAAACGAAGATCTTTCGCATAACCCTGACAAAACTAATTTAGCAAAACTTCCAAACGGCAGATTATGATTATGTGGCTTATTGTAATAAACCATTTTTATGAGGATATCATGTATACTCGAAAAGAAAATAAGGTTTTTATAAAAACTGTCCCAAATTTTGACAAGTGTTTTGTTATAATTTGCAGAGTTCTTAATATAAAAAATGTTCTTTTCAGAATATATGACAAATAATATTGCACATAACACTCAGCAGTCAGAAGGGAAAAATAATAAGAATTATAGGAAAAATGAGTAGGTTTATTAATAATGTTTCACTGCGCATGTGTAAACGTAATCAAATTGTGATTTGCATACTGTGTTAGCTAAATATATAGAGCAACTTATGTAAAAGCCTCAAAAACATAGCTTGAAAATTCTGAAATTAATCGTCGATAGAATAAACTCAAAATTCGTTATTCCTAAAATAAAGCAAAAAGATGGTGGGTTGCACCCAAATATAGTAGTACGTATAATATTGTTTATGTTATATTGACACTAATCAATGTTTATATGGATACAGACTCTCACATTTTTGCTTCATTTTGGGAAAATGGATTTTGAGCTTATTCTACCGACGATAATTTTCAGAAATTTCAAGCTATGTTTTTGAGAATTTCACACAAGTTAGTCCATACATTAAGCTAACACATTATGCAAATTATATTTTGACTGCGTTCGCGCAAGCGTAATGAAGCATTATTTAGTAAACCTGCGAATTTTCCTATAATTTTTATTATTTTTTAATTCTGATTGCAGGGTATATGGGCAATGTCGTTTGTCATATTTTCTGAAAAGATAATTTTTTTATATTAAGAACTCTGCTAATTATAAACAAAAAACTTGGCAAAATGTGGGACTGTTTTTATGAAAACCTTGATTTTTCTAAGAGTATACATGCTATAATCGTAACAATGAACACAGTTTATTACATTAAGCCACTTAATCATAATCTACTCTTTGAACGTTTTTGTTACATTAGTTTTGGCAGGGTTATCCAAAAGATCATCATTCTTTTTCAATTTGTTGACGGTTTTTTTTTTGGTATTTCGAGAAAAACTCTTCACGAAAATAAATGACCTTTACTGTTTTGTTTACATATCAGGAGTTTCAGGACAATTCCTTATGCATTTTACTTGATATTTAACAAAATGTCAAAAATCCCAAGTGACAGGTCGTCTTTGGCCATATAGTGTATGACTGATGCTTTGCCGCTAATAGACACTAGTTCCCAGATTCGGACATGTGGTAGTGTACTTTCTTGACGAGATCATGAGGGGTGTGATATAAGGGGCATTGTCCACCTACATGAAAACCTAATCAATAAATAAACAAGCATAGATATTTATTAGATGCATGTATCCTCTGAGAAGTCAGCAATAATTCAATGTTTTTTTTACTTTTCAGATAATTTTTTTTCTTCAAATAGGCAGCTTAAAATTATTTTTTAAAAATAAATCCTCAAATTTTTTCTCTTAATAAATAATGAAGTATAGAAACTACAATATAAAAACGTAACGCATATTCCATCTAAAGTTACTTCATTAATCAAAAATTGTTCAAAAAAAAAAAAAAAATCTCGAATGTCATTTTAAAATAATGCTGTATAAATAAACAAATATCTATCTTTCTATTCTAAACTATTCTGTTATTGACATAGTATTTTTTCCTAATTTATTATGAATTTATGTCACAGTTCTAACTATTCAGACTTTTTTTCACAGAGGATTACTATTAGTTTTTCATTTTATTTATGAAAATGATTAATAAAATATTGATTTTCGGGGAAAGCATTTGATAAATTATGCAAACTGTCAAATGCCATTACAGGAATAACTAAATTATTTTTTTTCCGTGCTTTGAATTTTTGCTTTATTCTCTGTGACATACATGGAAATCTTTATATTCAGCAGTTTTTAAAATATTGTTTGTCTTAAATTTAAGTATTTTTGACATATGGCGTAATATATATTTCTATAGATATGTAGATTAGAAGGAAAAATAATTTTTTTAGATATTTATATATAATCTGAATAAATCCGTATTCAATTTAATATGACATTTAATTTTTAATTTAAAAATATGCAAAATATTTTACACAAAATTTAAACAGTACAGAAAAAAAATCGAAAGAAATATTTGTTTGTTTATTTTCCTATTTCTTCAGCTCTAGACTTTTTATTTCTTTTCTTAACCCCTTAAGGATGTTCTTAAATCAAAAAATGGATAGTTTTGTGACATACGTTTTAATTTATTTTTGTTCGTAAATGTATGAAATTCGCAGCTGTTGTTATTCAGAAACTATCTAATTGCATTAATTTTTCTGTTCTTTTTGCAAACATAATAGGTTTTTCAGAACAAGCCGTCAAAATTGGCATTTTGAACTGTATTACCCGACGAAAGGAGAAAAGCCAGCCAACAAACGGAGAAAAACACTTGATCCTGTGATCGAAATCCCTTATAACTCGATAGGTAATTTAATTCTCCTAAAATGGAAAACAAAGTTCGATTCGAAATTTCTTCCATAATCAGGACTTTCAATTTTATATCTTTCTGTCAAAAAATGAATTTGTAACTGCGCCAAAACATTTTGGCTTCTTGAGAAGATTAGCTAAGAAACAGTCCTAAATGATCAATATATTTTTAAAAAAAACTTTCATATAATGCCTGTTTTTTATTTCAAAAATCACATTTTCATGCCATTTTTAAACGAAATATATGAAAAAAAATTACAGATAAAAAATAAAGATTATGTATAAATAATCATAAGATAATAAATAAACATTTATATACAAATATAAATGTTTAAAGATAGAAAACCAACGGTTATAAATGCACAAATACTATATGAAAAGCTAGCAAACAGCTGTTTCGAATCTACTATCAACATTCTTCGTCAATGCAAATTTCAGCGAGCTAGAAAAACCAAAACTTTGCTATTTTCTAGCTCGCTGAATTTTGCACCGAAGAAGATTCTCAATAGTAGATTCGAAACAGCTATTTTTTACCTTTTCATGTATTATTTGTGCATTTATAATCGTTGGTTTTCTAACTTTAAACATTTTTGCACAAAGGCTTCATTTGCTATCTTAATAAATATAAATGTGTTTATTTCCGTCTTAACCCATTCAGGACGAGTGTCCTTTACAGAATTTTTATTATTTTATCACCAGTTTTTCAAAACAGTAATTTTCACCTGATTGAACCAGAAAAATGCTCGGATTAACCCCTTCGCGACGAGAGCCTTTTCCTTAATTTTTAATCTTTTGCCACGGGTTTTTCAAAACAGAAAAATTTTCTCTAATTGAATCACGAAAATGCTCCGATTAAGTAAAATAAACTGTATAGTAAAAAGTAACTGGTGAAAGATAAATAAAGATTTCTGAGAACTTTAAGGGACACGCATATCGGTCGCTCGTCCCCAAAGGGTTAAATAATGCAAAGTTTATAGTAAAAATTTACTGGTGAAAATAATTTGCCCACATCACATACAGGCAAATAATGATTGGGGGAAAAAAAGTTGCCCGTATGATGTACGGGAAAATCAGGGAAGCAGTCAATCTATCACGAACACATGTTACATTATAAATACATTGGATCTTTAAGTGCGTTTGTAATTACAGTAGAACTTCAATTAACCGAGCTTCAGTTAATCGAGTCTTCTGTTAACCAAGCCGATAACAAAGTCTGTTTTTTTTTGTTTTTTTTTTTTTTTACTTTCTTCTAACTTCAATAGAATAAAGTATTGTAATCGAAATTTTTTTTTCGACTTCCGGTTTTCGACGGATTTACACGTTTTAGGGGTCAGAGATTCCAAAAAAACATGATTTTACAAAATGTCTGTCTGTCCGTGTGTCTGTGTGTCTGTGTGTATGTCGCCCTTCTACCATCAAACAGTGTATGAAGTTATGCATAGAATTGAACCAAATTTTCTGTGAATGTTTTTGGCTGTGGCAAGCAGGTCTTCCTTCAGTTTTTAAATATTCTGCCGGAAGGGGGCGCTGTAATCGAGATTTTTGGGCCATTTTCAATATTGGACCGACCAAAAGTATATGAAGTTATACATTGAATTGAACCAAATTTTTTGTGTATGTGTATGACTATGGCTAGTTGGTCCTCCCTGAATTTGAAAAAAAAATCTGCCTATCATTCTATTGTCCATCGGCTCGTGCAGAGACGGAAATTCTTTTTTACTCCAATTAATTGATTGAAGCAGAAATTTAAGATGAAAATCAAAGTTGGTATGGTATTGAATTAAAATTATTAAAGCATTAAAATGAGTAACTATTTTTTCTAAATATTAAAACGTACGTATGAGATAGAAGAAAGTTTTGGGATTGGCGCATCCAACTAGTTTTCATTAATGAATGAACTTTGAAAAAAGCAACACATTTTAGTTCACTGTCCATGCTACAGGACCTTCTGCACCAAAAAACAACCAACTTTTAAGGGGACGGTGGACGGTGGACGTTGATTTATTTTTATTTTTATTTTTATCGTAGCAATTTGAAGTTTTGTGCATACAGGCATTTCACCAAAAGAATATAGAACACCTTCAAAAAATTCTTCAATCTTATTCAAATTTTTAATATTAAAAAAAAATTAAAAATGCTCCTCGTGTTTTAATTTTTGGGATATTTTCTTGCTTTTGCATTTTTATCCCTTAAAACTCTATTGTAATGAAATTTTTGTAACATTTTTTTACTTTTTTGAATAGTTAATATTTTACATATTTTTTTCTAAATTCCATATCGATTTTCATCAAAATTTTGCTTTTTAATAAGTAAAAGAATCAAATTTGACTATATTAATAAAGACAATTTTAAAAAGCTTACACGATTTCTTTCTAAGCAATATCAGGATACTTCGTTATCAATTTCATAAATATTGATGAAGGAGCATTTCAAAAATCTAAAAACGCTGAAAAATTAGTTTTGAGAAAAACAGATTTAAAGTATACACTTACATTTGTTATTTACTTCTTAAAACCTTCATAAATAATATTTTAATAAGAAAAAAACTATTATGGTACTACTATACCGCGAAAATAGAGCTTTTTTGCGACGATTTTGCTCAAATAGAGGTCAATTGTCCTCTATTGAAATATTCCACCGTGAGAATTCAACAGCAAATAATGCTTTGTTTTTTGTGGGCGTGTGGGCCTATTGAAAACGAAGTGCAATGTACAATTTTTTAATTAATTTGCAGCAGTGAAATTACGCTTCAAATTATTGAATATTTAATACGTGATTTATTATTTGCTAACTAAACGTACAACCAACAGGGTGAACTATGCCCAAGCTGGGGATCAAACCCGCAACCCTTGGAAAGCGCTCCAAATGTTCGACTGTTTAAGACGACGATTTTACCGTTTAAGACGACTTACCACTACAAGGACGATGTTCATTTTGTCATTTGTCACTCGCAAACGTTGGTAAGACAGCAACTGCAGCACAAGATAGAACAGTCTTCACGAGGACACAACCCTGAGGCGTAACACGAGATACAAATAAGCCAATTATCGGTGAACACATAAACAATTTTTTAATTAATTTTCCAATGAATTTTCAGCAGCGGAATTATGCTTGAAATGATTGAATATTTAATACGCGACTTATCAGTTGTTAACTAATCTTAGAACAAACATGGTGAAAAATGTCTAGACCGGGGTTCGAACCCAGAAAATGCGTTATACCATTTAAGCTATGAGGAAGCTGGACATCGTCCTCGTAGCTTAAATGATAGATCGATAGTCTAAGCTCAAAATCCATTGTTTTCAAAATGAAGCAAAATTATGATGGGGTATATCCACATATCTATTAATTCGTATCAATATAGCATACACAATATTGCACTTACTACTATATTTGAATATGCCCCTCATTATTTAAATCATTTTGAGAACAACGGATTTTGAGCTTATCCTATCGATGATAATTTTCAGAATTTTCAAGCTTTATTTTTGAGACATTTTCAAAAGTTGCTCTATACATTTAAGTAACACATCATTATGCTCATTATATTTTGATTGTATTCATGAATGCGCAGTGAAACATTATTTAGTACCCCTGATCACTTTTCCAACAATTTTTATTATATTTTAATTTTGATTACAGGTTATTATGAACAATGTCGTTTGTCCTATTTTCTGAAAAGATAATTTTTTTTATATTAAGAACTCTGCAAATTATGAGTAAAAAACTTAGAAAAATATGGGAGTGTTTTTGTGAAAAACCTTAATATTTCTATGAGTATACATGTTATCCTGGTAACAATGACCACAGTTTATTACAGTAATCCACTTAATCATAATCTACAGTTTGAACGTTTTCACTATATTAGTTTTGACAGGGTTATCCAAAAGATATTCATTATTTTTTAATTTGTTGATGGTTTCTTTTGGGGTTTCGGGAAAAACTCTTCACGAAAATAAATTACTTCTACTGTTTCGTTTATATACCTGGAGTTTCAGGGCAATTGCTCGTGTATTTTACTAGATATTTAACAAAATGTCAAAAATCGCAAGTGACAGGTCACTTTTGGCTATATAGCATATAAGAAAATGAGACAGATTTCATTCGGCCATGGAAACAAGGAATTGTATCCATGGAAATGAACAGTTAAGAATTTAATTTGCCTATATTTTAAATGTCTCGTTGAATATATTAATCATATTGATAATTTAAATGACAAGGCTGGATTATACAAACATTTCATCGATTCATTTTTTTTAATCTTAATATGAGCGCGTGAAACCTTCTGTGCATTTGAAGGCAGCATAGTTACAAATTAACTTTTGCCAACACTTGTTTCTGAAAATAACTATTAACCTTGAATTTCAAAAACACTTCTTTAAATTTTAGAAATCTATTGATTTCGTATCTAAAAATAAAGAAACGTTTGCCGGCATCGCAGATAACTTGAAAGAGTTTATATTATGCTTTCCGAGATGTTCGGAGAGAAAATATATAGATTAAGAAATATTTGACATTTTATCGAGTGTACAGAGATTTTTGTTTTAGCTTTTGTGTATTGACTTTTAAAAAAGTCCATAGTTTTCGTTTCCTCGAATTTCAAGATGTATGTATGCGCCGTTAGGTATATTCTTTCGAATGTGAATACCCGGAAGTTCTAAAACTTTTTTTTCAGAAAAACTTTTAGTACTTGGTAAATACTGTCAATAAATCCGTATAAAGTTTCAGATGATTTCTGATTTTTTTTAATCTTGAAAGTACAACCATTCTACAACAAAATCTACAACATAAGCTTTAAATTCAATGAAAATGAAAGATAAACACTTTTTTTTTATAACCGTTTATATTAATAAGTGATTTGTTTGAATTAGACATATACTATTTACTTCAAAGCGTTTTTAGCATTTTCCAACAAAGTTGAAAAGTGCTTACATTCAGTTTGTCTATCTGTCTATTTCTCGTAAAATGTACTCGGATTTTCATGCAATTCATAAAACTTATTTAGTTTCATCAAAGTTTGTTTGGTATTGCGTATGAAGTAGGTACGAATAATCGTTCATTCACAGGGACAGTCAAAAGAATTCTATTACATTATGGTATATGTAAATAAACCGTTTGGAAAGTATTTTAATGACATTATGCTATTTCAAATGTATTGAAACTGATATAAATCACTTAATTTTACTACGATCATGTTAAACAGAGCATTCATAGCATTTTTTATTAATTTACAGGGACACACAAAAGAAATCGGTTACAGTACTGTCGATGCGAAATAATTGCTGGAGAGTATGTTTTAAATATCGGTATGCGCTTTTAAATTTAATTAGTTTTTTGTATATTACTTTTCATATATAAATTCTATACCTTATATATAGGACTGAAAAACAGTATTCGCTCCCAAATTTTCCTTATTAGAGGATATTGCTGAAGGGGAATTTTGAACTGAAATAAGTGAATCTCTGAAATGAAATGAGTTTTTGAATGCTTGCTGTTAATAGAAAAAAATCTCTATAAAATATTCAGGGCTGCTAAAAAATTCAGATAATTTTCCGATTGAAGATGGGAGCAGCTGAAATTCGGTCTCATTTACATATGATGAAATAAGACGTACTATTTTAATTTTTGAAACGGTGCAGTTTTGTTACATTATTCTGGATGTGTTGGAAAGTGCTTCATAATCCATGCTTCACAAATGATTTTTATTTTTCGTTTAAATTATACTCGACATTTTAAAAATTTTATAACATTCATTATAAAATAAATTTTTTTAAACGTATCATGAAACAAAGGTGCAGATATATATATATATATATACACTATATTGCCATTGATTATGGGACACTTGCGATTTTAGACATTTTACTAAATATCTAGAAAAATACATGAGGAATCATCTCGAAACTCTTAGTGTATAAATATAATAGTATAAGTCATACATCTCCGTGAATATTTTTTCCCGAAACTCCAAAGAGGTCCGTCAACAAATTAAAAAAGAATGAATATCTTTTGAATAACCCTGTCAAAACTAATGTAGCAAAAGCGCTCAAACTCTAGATTGTGTTTGAATGCCTTATTGTAATAAGCCTTGTTCATTTTTATGCAAATAACATTCATACTCGGAGAGTAATTAAGGTTTTTATAAAAATGATCCCAAATTTTTTCAAGTTTTTTCCTTATAATTTTCAGAGTTCTTAATATAAAATAATATTTTTTTCAGAAAATATGACAAACAACATTGCACACAGTACCCTGTAATCAGAATTAAAAAAAATGAAAATTGTATACAAAATGAGTTGGTTTACTAAATAATTTTTTACTGCGCATGCGTCAACAATATCAAAATTTCATTTGCATATTATGTTAGCTAAATGTATAGAGCAACTTTTGTGAAAGACACAAAATCATAACTTGAAAATTCTGACAATAATCGTCAATTGAATAAGTCGAAAATCCGTTATTCTCAAAATGAAGCACAAACAAGAGGGGTTGTATCCATATATTCATTGATTAGTGTCAATATAGAATACACAATATGGGATGTACTACTGCATTTGGATAAAATCCCTCATTTTTTTGCTTCATTTTGGAAACAACGGATTTTGTCCTTTTTCTATAGACGATTACTTTCAGAATTTTCAAGCTATGATTTTGAGACTTTTACAAAAGTTGCTTTATACATTTATCTAATATAATATGCAAATGAAATTTTGATATCTTTGACGCATGCGCAGTAAAAAATTATATAGTAAACCTACTCATTTTTCATACAATTTTTATTATTTTTTAATTCTGATTATAGGGTACTGTGTGCAATGTTGTTTGTCACATTTTCAGAAAACAATATTATTTTATATTAAGAACTCTGAAAATTATAATGGAAAAACTTGGAAAAATTTGGCACCATTTTTATAAAAACCTTAATTACTCTGCGAGTGTGCATGCTATTTGGATAAAAATGAACACAGTGTATTACAATAAGGCATTCAATCATAATCTAGAGTTTGAGCGCTTTTGCTACATTAGTTTTGACAGGGTTATTCAAAAGATATTCATTCTTTTTTAATTTGTTGACGGTCCCCTATGGCGTTTCGATAAAAAATCTTCACGGAGATGTATGACGTATACTGTTATATTTATACACTAAGAGTTTCGAGATGATTCCTCATGTATTTTTCTAGATATTTTGTAAAATGTCTAAAATCGCAAGTGTCCCATAATCACTGGCAATATAGTGTATAAATATATACTGTATTCTTCACTAAGAATTTTTTTAAATACTTATGATCTAGTTTCAAGAATAATTAAGAAAAAATAATGACCTAGAAAGTAAAATAAGTTGATAAATCATTGAAACTGCCACATGGTATTTCGAAAACAACTTTAAATTATTTTGTTTGCTGATACTTAGATATTTTTTTAGCCTTTGTGACGCATATTGACTTTTAAATATCAGTCGTTTTTAGCTTACAGGCTATCATAGCCTGAGAGCTTATGTGCCCGTCCGTTCTGTATGTATGTTCGTATGTACGTAACGCGATAACTCATGATAAAAATATCCGATCCACTTGAAATTTTGTATGTAGGTATATCCTGACAAGGCGCTTCCCTGATTAGTTTTTGGAGTTCATTCGATATGTATAAGAGGGGGAACGGGGGGCTCATGCCCCCCGTTAGTTGATATAGATGGGATTTTCATGCAGAATTAAGTTTTCAAAATTTAGATTAGGATCATTCTGATGAGGCGATTCCGTGACTGTTATTAGGTGTTCATTGATTAAGTATAAATAGGGGGAACAGGGGTTCTAATGCCCCCCCCCCCGTTAGTTGATATAAATGGGATTTTCATGCAGAATTAAGTTTTCAAAATTTAGATTAGGATCATTCTGATGAGGCGATTCCGTGACTGTTATTAGGTGTTCATTGAATAAGTATAAATAGGGGGAACAGGGGTTCTAATGCCCCCCCCCCGTTAGTTGATATAAATGGGATTTTCATGCAGAATTAAGTTTTCGTTCAAAATTTAGATTAGGATCATTCTGATGAGGCGATTCCGTGACTGTTATTAGGTGTTCATTGAATAAGTATAAGTAGGGGGAACAGGGGTTCTAATGCCCCCCCCCCCGTTAGTTGATATAAATGGGATTTTCATGCAGAATTAAGTTTTCGTTCAAAATTTAGATTAGGATCATTCTGATGAGGCGATTCCGTGACTGTTATTAGGTGTTCATTGAATAAGTATAAATAGGGGGAACAGGGGTTCTAATGCCCCCCCCCCCGTTAGTTGATATAAATGGGATTTTCATCCAGAATTAATTTTCGTTCAAAATTTAGATTAGGATCATTCTGATGAGGCGATTCCGAGACTGTTATTAGGTGTTCATTGAATAAGTATAAATAAGGGGAACAGGGGTTCTAATGTCCCCCCCCCCTTAATTTATATAAATGGGTTTTTCAAGCAGAATTTTCAGGTTTCGTTCAAATCTCTGAATAGTTTTGGAAGTTTAATGGTTAAGTATAAAAGAGGGGCATAACTCTTTTTAAATTATATAAATGCTAAATGGGTTTTTATTAAGAATTATCTAATTTGCTCTGAATTTTGGATATAGATTTTTTATATGATAAAGCATGTCTTTGACAGTATAGGAGGTTCAATGATTAAGTATAAAAAAAGAGAAAAGGGGAGAGCTGTTTCCCCTTCTTAATTTTTTTTTTCGAACGGAATTAACCCTTGAAAATATAAAGCTTTAATGTGCAATTAGTATTTGTAGCCTGTGAGCTCAATGCCTTCAGTTTAACTGGGCAGTATTCTTTATTTAATTTTACTTTCTTGTTTTCAAATTGTGAGACATTGACAGGTACTGTAATCTATAATCTTATAAATTTGAAAATCTGGGTCTCCAGCTATTTTTGAAATATTTTTTCCTATACTACGTTTCAAAATAATATGAGTACTGAATTTTTGAAGTCTAAAAAAGATAAAATATATTACAAAAGAAATTTAAGTCTCAAGAAGTTTAAATATAGCACAAATATTTACATTTTATAACAAAATATTCAGTGCTCAGCAAAAGTTTAGACACTGGTGTTATTTAACCTTTAAATAAAAAATACGAACACGTGAGTTTTACAAATGGCTATACTTATTTTCAAATATATTTTATACAATGTAGAATAAAAATAATGGTTATAATATAACATAATATTTAATTTAACTGAAAAAAGTGAAATTTGCATATTGCAAAAGTTTAGACACTTTTTTGATTTTTAGCCAACTGTTCATGGAAAAATGCACATTTTCAAGTTATGATGTTACATATCTGAAGTATTTAATTATACATCGATATAGCATCCATTAGTGAAGATGCCGCGAGCTAAAAATATTCAATTAGATGAGGTAATCGAAGTAGGAAAGCTGAAATGGAAAGGGAAGACTGTTGCAGAAATTTCAGCAGCATTGAATCGTCCAAAGTGGTCTCTCTATGAAGTATAGTCTAAGGATGACTCCTTCAAAACAAAACATAATCTAGAAGATCTTGTGTGACGTCAAAATGAGATGACAAAAGGATCCAGAAACTGACATTTACAGAAGTAATGATTGCTAATCACATTAAAAGTAGGTCAAAACTTTCTGTGTCGACGGAAATGATTCGTAGATGAATTAAAGAAACAGGTAAATCAATTTACATGAAAATTATAAAACAATTAGCTTTAAAATACCGCTGTAAATTGGTGAGAATTCAATTAACTTGCAAACATACGTCATATGGACCCCAATGGTACGCTATGATATTCAGTAACGAAAAAAAAATGAAATTTGAATGGCCCAAACAAGTGGGCATACTATTGGAATGACTTAAGTAAAGATCCTGGGACTTTATTAAGTCGACAAAAAGAAGGTGATTTTTAAATAATTTGGTCCTCACTTAACATTAATGTTCGTGTATCTGTGGAGTTATTCATTGGTTGCCAAGCAACACAAGACTACGTACATACGTTGGAGATTAATTTTTAGTCATTTGGGGAACTTTTACTGATCTAAAGTATGGATTTTAGCATCTATTCATGTTGCATACAAAAGAAGAACTTCGTTTAACTCTGAAAATACTATTGATCTCAACTGGCCGGCGTGTAGTTCTGTTCTGATCCGGACCCAATCGAAAACTTTTGTAACATCATATGTCGTAATGTTTATGCAAATTTTTGCTATAGTTCTCTTTTTATGAGGTTTGAGCTGCTGTCGAACATGTTTGGTACGAAATAGACCCCCAAGTGACGCAGCATTTAGTTTTTTCGATGAAAAGTCACATTCTTGCACTAACTGCAAACAATGCGTGTGCAACTCGATTTTAATTTGTAGTTTTTTTTTTCCTGTAAATACACAAATTGCCTATACTTTTGCCACAATATTAATTTTATTTTTTTGTCATTATATTTTATGTAAAAGGTAAAATTCAAAATTTATTGTGTGTGAATAAAGGATAAGTCACAAGTAATATATGACAGAGGACTTACAAACATTCGGTACATACTTCTGAAAATAGAAGCGTAATCGATCATTGTCTAAACTTTTGCTGAGCACTGTATATGAAATAATGATTTTCAGGCGCAGAAAACTGAATTTCTTAATTTTGAGGTTTTGTATAAAGCCAGTGGCGCACCCCGGATTAAGCTTTGGAGGGGGGGGGGAGGGGGCAGAATATTTTAGGTATATATTAGGTGTTAGGTAGTATATTTTCTGATCGAGCCTGAAATGTCAGACAAACTCGGTCCGATTTTTTTTTTTTTTTTTTTTTTTTTTTTTTTTTTTTTTTTTTTTTTTTTTTTTTTACATTTTAATAAAAATAAACGAAATGTGTCGTTCCCGGAAAAACATCCTTCATAGCATGCATGGTCACAGTGACGTCACTGTAAGTCACTGTCTTAAAAATCTTTAGAAAATTACAAAAATTCTTCAAAACATGTTATTTACTTTTAAAAACACTTTTGTCAAAACATCGCTTTTTTCACAGTATCGTCACGATGTAAATGTCAAAGTAGTCACAAATGACACATTTTTCACAAATTTGTCACACCATGACTTTACAAAGTGGTCACAATGTGATGTCACAACCCGTAAAGCATGGTGACGTCACTGCAACGTCATTGTGAAGTCATTTTGTGACTTTGTGACCATCGATTGTCGATGTGAAGTCACAGTGACTAAAATGTGAAGTCGTTATGGCCGTTTTAGAGCTTTATTGTGACGTTTCTCAAAGTGGTCACAATGTGACAAATTTGTGAAAAATGTGTCATTTGTGACTAATTTGACATTAAGAGCCCACAATAGTCACAGAAAAAGTACGCAAAAAGACCCGGATGATTATGTAAAGTCTATGGGAGCGTTCTTTTCTAATATCTCGCTCAAATTTTAATATTTTTACATGATTTTTTTTTTGCATAGGCTAGCTTAGGACGATCTACAACCGGGTTCGTTTTTACTTTTTCGATTTTGCTCATATATTTTTTATATTATGATAGTTTCAATTTCAGAACCGGTTTAAACCGGTTTTGAAAGATAAATATATTTTTTAAAAAAATCTGAAACCAAAACTGAAAAAGTAAAAACTAGCCTGGTTGTAGATCGTCCTAAGCTAGCCTATGCAAAAGAAAAATCATGTAAAAATATTAAAATTTGAGCGAGATATTATAAAAGAACGCTCCCATAGACTTTACATAATCATCCGGGTCTTTTTGCGTACTTTTTCTGTGACTATTGTGGGCTCTTAACATTTTGACGAAACTGTGACAAAAGCGGCGATATTTAAATTGCCAAAAACATGTTTTTTAAAGTAAATAACATGTTTTGAAGGATATTTATAAATTTCTAAAGGTTTTTAAGAAAGTCACATCTCAGTCACAACGTGACGTCACTGAGAGGTGACATTTTGGTCACTGATGTGATGTGACCAAAGTGACTCACAGTGACGTCAGTGTGACGTCACTGTGACCATGCATGTTATTAGGGAAACGAGCTCTAAAACGGCCATAACGACTTCACATTTTAGTCACTGTGACTTCACATCGACGTCATGTGACGTCACATCGACAATCGATGGTCACAAAGTCACAGTGTGACTTCACAACGACGTCGCAGTGACGTCACCATGCCTTACGGGATGTTTTCTATTGATTTGATACCCTAATAGCATGCATGGTCACAGTGACGTCACTGTGAGTCATTTTGGTCACATCACATCTGTGACCAAAATGCCACCACTCAGTGACGTCACATTGTGACTGAGATGTGACTTTCTTAAAAATCTTTAGAAATTTCTAAATATCCCTCAAAACATGTTATTTACTTTAAAAAACATGTTTCTGGCAATTTAAATATCGTCGCTTTTGTCACAGTTTCGTCACAACGTTAATTTCAAATTAGTCACAAATGACACATTTTTCACAAATTTGTCACATTGTGACCACTTTGTGAAACGTCACAAAAGAGCTCTAAAACGGCCATAACGACTTCACATTTTAGTCACTGTGACTTCACATCGACAATCGATGGTCACAAAGTCACAATGCGGCTTCACAACGACGTTGCAGTGATGTCACCATGCTTTACGGGTAGAGAACGAAGACCGGGTGGTGGAAGCGGGGAGAGTTCAGCAAAACCTGTGAGAAGGGATCTGAAAATCTTTGATGGGACTAATTTTGAAGGCTTAAACCTCTCTGATAAATAAAAATAAAATATTGTTTTTAACTGGTGAACATTAAAAATGCTGATAGTTCAAATTTCATTAAAAAATTATAAATAAGAAAAAAAAGTGAAAATATTACTATTTTTCAGAATGTATTAAAATTAATAAAATTAAATTTTCATAATTTTAGAAAAATTTAAATAGTTAAATTTTGCGGTGTGGGAGTGGCTTAAGCCCCCTTAGCTCCCGACGTGGGTGAGCCAATGCATAAAGCTGTGAAAGCTGACACAGATTTGCAGCCAGTTTCTGCAGTAAATTTTAAATTCATCTAAAACATGATCAACCATAAAAAGATCAAGTTTCTGAATATATAGGGTGATTATAATTAAAGTTGCACTTTCAAAAGTCTGCAAAAAAGAACCACTGGTCAAAATGATCTGATACTTCACCTGAGTATACGTGAAGCAATGAGATCGCGTTTTATGAAAGAGTTCCAAATTTCATCGATAGATTGCGCTGTACTCGTCAAAAGATGCTAATTAAAATACACTGGACATGCACCACACGTTACACTTATGATGAAATGGCACGGAACATAAGAATGAATAATTGTGTAGTTACATTAATTAAATCTATTAAAATAATTTAATAATTAATGTTAAAAATTAACTTGAATCTAACTTCTAACAATTTGGACAATACCTAAAATATTATTTCTAAGTGCATATAAAATGCATATATTAATTATCTATTTTATTCTTTCTTTTACCTTATATTGAGATATTGAGTTGAGGTTAGTATTGTCAAATTAAATGACATCTATTGTCATTTAATTTGACAATACTAACAATTTTTACTTATCAATTATTGCTACATCATTTTAGGGGTAACTATAGTGTCTAGTATGTTTTTTCCTTTTCTATCCGTTTTAATAATGTTAGTATGATTTATTTTGAATGTTTTTCTCCATTTTATAATGGATTTGTGTGTGTTGGTAGCCTCAAATTCGTTTTATTTTGCATTTTCATGGCTAAAACGAAGATGAAACCGCACAACTTATTTCTAATTTCAAAGTATTTGTGGACCTGAGGATTATGCTTTTGTTCTGCAAATTGTATTCATTTAAATTTTTTTCCTATGTTTCAATGTCGCAGTTTTGTATTAAATTCTGTTGTTTATATATTACTTTACAATTAGTAGTTATGTATATATCTATATATATAAATGCAAATGTATATATGTATATCAAGAAAAATCAAGTAAAAGAACTGAGAACTGAAAATTTTGAGCAAGTTATACCACTTTATGTGATCTTAATAAAATATTTAGGTGGTTCTAAAAATCTAAAAATCCCGACTCAAGAAATGAAAGCTTTTTGACACATTATCTGGATCATCTGCAAAAGCAAATGCATAACATTGGCATTCCTGAATTTTGGAGTGGTTTAAGATTGAATGGTGTTTTCCATTTTTTGATAACTACATTACTTATCGAGCTATTAGAAATTGTTTTCACGTGATAACAGATTTTTAACTTTTCTTGCTCTGTTTCGTTTAGAAATTTGATTCAAAACTCCAACACTGGCAATATTTTCTAAAAAATCTTCTATTCTAAATAAACAAGTAAGAAAAATCATACTTTAAGCATAGATTATGAAGCACTTTCCATCACTTCATGAAATCTTAAAAAAAAAAAAAAAAAAATTATCCAAGGAAATAACGTATTATTGTTCATATCCAAATATGTATTCCAATACTTTTGAAAAGCCCTGTATTTGATCTGTCAGTTAATATAGGCTATATAATGGTAAAATTTAGTTTAGCAAGAAAACGCCTAACTGGTTGAAATTTTCCTTTCAGCAATTTATACTAATAGATTGAAACATACTTGAATACTTTTGTTTAGCCCTGTAAAATACATAGTAAATTTATTACACGAAAGAATTTATTAAAATGTAGTTTAAAAATAATTTTTTTTTAAACTACTTAAATCAAATTTCTAGAAATTATTATCCAAAGGCGATCATGTAGCCAGTTTTTTGCGTGATACTGTGTATCATTTTATCTGTATTTTACAAACATTTCTTAACTAAAACAGTAAACTAAATGCCGTTCATAGTAAAAAGCATAACATATTTTAAAACCACCTTTAAGTAAATTACACTCATATTCAGTAAACTTTCCGAGATCTTTTGTGTAACTACGTATACCTAAATTGTGTAACAAATAGTATTTATGTAAACCATATAATGCGCATACATCTAGTGAAACTTAAAAGCATATATCATAATTAAAAATGCATTTCATCCATCAAACAGCCATCTTCCATAATATAGAGGACTTCGGATAGAATACACTATTTGAAATCTTTTGTGTGTCCCTGTAAATGCTAAGCACTAGTATTATGCATGAAATAATTCATATTAATTCTCAGCAACGTATATCAATTTGATTATGTATGTAATCGTTTACCATAATTAAAATATGTCGCAAAAATTCCCCCCTTTATTATTATGTATTGGAATTCATTTGTATGGCCCTGTAAATGAATACTAACTATTCTTTTCCTTGCGTACTTTATAAAATGCATATTTTAGTACACTTTGTACAAAAATATGCATTTGTACTTTGTAAATTTGAAGGTGTTTGAAGGGTGTAATATCTTTAAAATTCATTTGCAACGATTTTCCCCCATAGTCCGTAATGTAATGGAAAACTTTTGACTGTTCCTGTAAATAAACTAATCGTGGCAGTACCTTCATTTTCAATAGGGTTCGTGCTCGGATAAACTTCATTAACGTCCAAAATTTCAATCCGAGTACATTTACGAGAGTTAGAGCGCGGACAGACGGCCATACGGATAGACGGACAGACAAACCAAATGCATAAGCACCACACCCTTGAATACTATTGTATTACACAGTTTCTGAATAAGAATGCTTACAAATTCTCTGTGTTTCCGAACGAAAATAACTTCAGATCTTCAGAAATGTGTCATAAAATAGTGCCTTTCAATATACGAAGTTTTATGTTTCATTTTAAATGTGACAACACAAGCGGAAGTTTTAAAGTGAATAAAGTGAAAAGGAAGACTTAAAATTACAAATACACGTAAATTAATTCATTTCGCGGTTTTCGAATATAAAAATTTTATACACAGCGATCAAAATTAATATGTTCTTATCAAAAAAACTTTTTATTCTTGTTCAGTTTCTTTATAAAATACAGTAACAGGAAAAAAATAATCACAAAGGAAATTAAATAAATGTTTCAAATAATCATAAAAAGTAAAATTGTGGGAAAAAATGTCCCTGTTAATTTTATTTTTTGAAGGCAAAAGCGAATCTTTATTTACCTGATTTTTATTATTTGCTATTATTTGCATATTTGCTCCATACGTATATCATCAAAACATTGTGTTGCATACGTCATTAACAAATATATCAACACACGAAAATACAAAATTCGATTTAAATATAACGTAATTTTTACATTAAATTCTTTTAGCTCGTAGTTTAATTAATATAAAGTTACAAAGAGCCTATGTACTTTTAATAGTGTACATTTAATTTTTAATTTGTACAACTAATTATGTAATTCAATTGAAAATACATTGCTTGAAAGCTATATTATTTGGGCTGTTTAAATTATGACAATTTGAAATAAAAAACAGTCCTTTGAAAAATATGAATAAAATTTTACTTGAATAATGACATTTTAAGTAAATAACTTTAAAACCATCAGGATAACTTATAAATTAAAAAAAAAATCACAGAACATTTAAAACTATTTAGTTAAGCATGTTCCTGCAAAAGGTGGCTAAATTGCTAAGCACAATTTTTGATCCTGCAAAATTAATGTAATTGATTTATCGTAATTAAACCCAATGTTGAATAGCTTTTCGATTAAAGTAAAACTTCGATTTAACATCTATTTGCTTTAGTATGTTTTCCGCACATTTCTCTTTTAAGCCTACCTGTTTTAATGTTTTTAAATGCAATAGTTTTTACAATATACGCTGATAAAGTAAAAAAGCACTGTATATTCACAATAAGCATTAGCGTCAGTAACTTTTGTTCAGAATAGATATAACAGCCTTGTGTTTTAATTTTGCATTGTTTGTTAGATTATTATTTATCAGTAAAATATCCATTTTTAGAATTACATTTGCATTTATATTTGTCATTGTAATACTTTTAGAACAGATTTTTAAAATAAAATGCACTCATTAAAGTCATCTAATTTTGATTGACCTCTTACGAATTGCACACTAATGGAAACACAATTAAAATGACTTTGATTTTAAATTAAAGTTTACTTTTGATGCTTTGTACTTTTTTTATTATTATTCGTGAATTCGAAATCAAAAATTAAAAATACAATTTAACCAATCAACGCAAATTGTCACTTCCAAGAGAAGCATCTTTGAAAATACTTTAAAAGAAATTAGACTTTAAATGAATATGTACGTCGGTGACTTTATTGTGATCTACACTATATTGCCATTGATTATGGGACACTTGTGATTTTAGACATTTTACTAAATATCTAGAAAAATACATGAGGAATCATCTCGAAACTCTTAGTGTATAAATATAATAGTATAAGTCATACATCTCCTTGAAGATTTTTTCCCGAAACTCCAAAGGGGACCGTCAACAAATTAAAAAAGAATGAATATCTTTCGAATAACCCTGTCAAAACTAATGTAGCAAAAGCGCTCAAGCTCTAGATTGTGATTGAATGCCTTATGGTAATACGCCTTGTTCATTTTTATGCAAATAGCATGCATACTCGCAGAGTAATTAAGGTTTTTATAAAAATGATCCCAAATTTTTCCAAGTTTTTTCCTTATAATTTTCAGAGTTCTTAATATAAAATATTATTCTTTTCAGAAAATATGACAAACAACATTGCACACAGTACCCTGTAATCAGAATTAAAAAATATTGAAAATTGTATAAAAAATGAGTTGGTTTACTAAATAATTTTTTACTGCGCATGCGTCAACGATATCAAAATTTCATTTGCATATTACGTTAGCTAAATGTATAGAGCAACTTTTGTGAAAGTCACAAAATCATAACTTGAAAATTCTGACAATAATCGTCAAATGAATAAGTCGAAAATCCGTTATTCTCAAAATGAAGCAAAAACAAGAGGGGTTGTATCCATATATTCATTGATTATTGTCAATATAGAATACACAATATGAGATATACTACTGCATTTGGATAAAATCACTCATTTTTTTGCTTCATTTTGGAAACAACGGATTTTGTCCTTTTTATATAGACGATTACTTTCAGAATTTTCAAGCTATGATTTTGAGACTTTTACAAAAGTTGCTCTATACATTTAGCTAACATAATATGCAAATGAAATTTTGATATCTTTGACGCATGGGCAGTAAAAAATTATTTAGTAAACCTACTCATTTTTCATACAATTTTTATTATTTTTTCATTCTGATTACAGGGTACTGTGTGCAATGTTGTTTGTCATATTTTCTGAAAAAAATATTATTTTATATTAAGAACTCTGAAAATTATAATGGAAAAACTTGGAAAAATTTGGGACCATTTTTATAAAAACCTTAATTACTCTGCGAGTGTGCATAAAAATTTATGCATGCTATTTGCATAAAAATGAACACAGTGTATTACAATAAGGCATTCAATCACAATCTAGAGTTTGAGCGCTTTTGCTACATTAGTTTTAACAGGGTTATTTAAAAGATATTCATTCTTTTTTAATTTGTTGACGGTCCCCTATGGCGTTTCGGTAAAAAATCTTCACGGAGATGTATGACGTATACTATTATATTTATACACTAAGAGTTTCGAGATGATTCCTCATGTATTTTTCTAGATATTTAGTAAAATGTCTAAAATCGCAAGTGTCCCATAATCAATGGCAATATAGTGTATAAGAATTGTTATGATGAAAAAAAATCATGTGTCTGTATAATTTTCCGATATGATACATTAATCTTCTAAAATTCTTTACCTCCTCAAAAGCACTTTGCTCGTTTGAATCGTCATTCTCCACACAGATTTCGAGCACAATTGCATAGTCACACAAATACGGAGCTTGCCGAAATGAATTTCATGTAAGGGATTTTGCAAGGAAATGCTTCACACCCAACGCACGTGCAATAGTTCTCGAGATTGTCGAAGGACTATCCTCCACTGTGCGTCATACTGCTTCTTTCTCTGCATAAATTTTGCAATACATTTTAGTGCGGAGCATTAAGGATGTATTTCGATTCATACTGCTTATTTTCCGATTTATTTTTAAATTCATTTTTGCTTTCATATGCACGAAACTGGCAAATTGTCTTGTTTAGAAAGTACACAGAATATGTCGTAGGTGCCGTGATTGTCGATTCTTTGATAAATGCAAAAAATATTGCCAAAAAGCAATCAAAAATGGCGTTTTGAACAGATTTTTCCGAGGCGGAAGATTTGGAAACGAAAAAAGGGTCATACTGAGAAGATAATAGTTTAAAAATCAAATTCTAAAGAATTGAGCGTAAAATGAGATCACACGGCACCTTATACGTCTCTTCAAAAATCCCCTCAGCAAGTTTCATGTTTCTACTTTTAGTAATGTGTCTGAAATTGTATCAGAAAATTTCAAGCTGTTGGAGGTGGAAAAGCGTTTTTTCGAACATACCCTTAAAGGACCCACTCGCGCACAACTCTCGATGATGATGCTCAGAATGTTTGGACATCCGGCAGATTTCTATCCTGGAATAATTCCAAGCACGGTTGTGGGAAAAAAGTAAACGTCCCATACTAACTCTTCAACAAATCAACGTAGAAGGAAGTTACTGCTACCGAACGATTAGAAATAATGTCTAATTTTAGGTCATATACATAAAATATGCTTAGGGAGTCATCTACATAATAAAACAAACCCAAACTTCATTTTTTTAAAAATAGAGATACCCAATTTTAACGAGTTACTTCAAATCTTAGGTTGAAACTATGCTTAGATATCAAATTTCGAGTCATTTGAATGATAAGTTTTTGAATTATAAACATTCAAAATTTAGTGCTTCTAATGTTAAATTAAATTTTCATATTTTTATCAATATCTCCTGATATTATACTCCTAATGTGCTAATTTTTTATGTTGCAACAATACTAAAATACCCAAACATAACTACGTTGAATATGCAATTTTTATATTTTTATTAGATGAATTATAAAATTAATAATAAAAAAATTATGAACTACAACCCACAATTTTTTATGAATTTATATTCGTTAATTCCTGCTTTACGGAAAACCAAAATTTCAAAATTTTCTTCCAAGTAGTTATAACATTATGCTTAAAAAAAGGCAAAATGATTGCTTAAGGGGCAATCTACGATAAAAGTGTCTAGATATTTTGAAACTTTTTAAGATATTTTGTAATCTAGCAATCTTCAATGACATTTTCAGTGATGCCTAAGATGCCTTGATCAAGAAGAAGACTCTCTCGGTCAAAAATCGAGTACTAAGTTTCAATTTGGATACAGGCCCTAAAATTTGCTCGATTTAAAATAATTAATTTCTCGGAAACTTGTCGTACGAATTGCATGGATACTGCTATTAAAAAAAAGAGAGATTGAGAGGATTTGTTTTAATATATAGATGGCCCCCTAAGAAAATTTTACATATATAATTTATAAGTAGACCTTATTTTCAGTCTTTTGGTACCAGAAACTTCTAAAATATTTTTTGCAGAGTTAGTAAGAGATATTAGTTTTATTTCACAATTGTACATTCTTTTAGGACCCTCTCCATTTCTTTGTGCAGACCCAGACATGAAACGCATGCCAATCTGTGCAATGGTGTAACAACACATGTTGTTCAAAATCCGAGCGGAGAATGACGATTCAAGTCAGCGAAGTGCTTTATCCACTGATCTCAACAGCGTCTTCTACTGCTTCAAGCTACATTTCTGCACCCATATATTCCTGTACGAAATCTACTTATTTGGATTTTCTTTACCTATTGTTACATTTCTGATGCATTACTTTGAAACACTCTGAATATCAATTTCCTTAGTCTGTTATGAATCTAGGATAAACATGTTTTTGATAGTTGTATAAATGTATACAGTGGATTCTCTCTATTCCGAACACTCATGGGACCGACCAAAAATGTTCAGATTATGGGGGTGTTCAGAATAGAGGGAGAATCGGAAATGCATTACTACTACTATGTATTGAATTTACAGTAGGTAAGAAATATTTATTTAGCATGGGTAGTCATAACATTGTGCAATGCCAAACTAAATTTAGTCAGTTTTGTACTGTGCCGTCACATTTTATTATTATTATTATTATTATTATTATTATTATTATTATTATTATTATTATTATTATTATTATTATTATTATTATTATTTTACAAAACCATACATTTACATTACACTTCTTGAAAACATAATCAGTGTATTACTTAAACGAATAATTTTAGTCTGTTTTTGCATTGTATGTGTTCATGCAATGTTCATGTTATCTGGTTGTTTAAGAAGTGGAAAAGCTTTGAGGTGACGTTTCAGGCACATAGTTCGACAGGTCTTGGATGAGTCTCTTAGTCATTACTGCTTGAATGTAATCATCGTTCATCTTATTTCGTCAGGGGCCCCACCAGTGGCCGAGAGGTTCGGACCTCTCAACTGGTAGACGGCAGGTGCTGGGTTCGAACCCAATCACGGCTGTCGGCCTAACCGTTCGGAGTTTTCGTGGTTTTCTTCGAACCTTGCGTAAATACGGGTTAGGTTCCCTTAGAAAGACCCCCACGAAGGGCACCCCCCCTGGTCCTATATCCCTAGCGCAGATAATCGGACGTCAAAAATCTACCAACCAACCAACCTTATTTCGTCAGTCCCTTCTGGTTCTGCTTCTCCTTCACTTTCCTCTTCCTCTTCAACAATGTTGTTCTTTAAACCATGAGGATTTCCTCGGTTTCGAGATAAGCTCCAAGTTCTGTTTCATTATGAAGCTTCTGAAGAATTGATTCCAAGTCACTCACAGCTGTTGCTTCTTGGTCCTCTATTCTCGTTTGTCCATTCTCACATAGGAATCCAATATTATAGAAGCATTTTTGGATGGTGTAGAAGGTTGTTTCATTTTATGCTATTGATATCCAATAGACAGCATCCATGACGTTGATCTTCTGCCGAATTTGCCACATCCATCACCAAGGAGAATTTTTTTCAGAAAACGGATTTGGTAGTAAGTTTTAATGGTCTTGATTACTCTTTGATCCAGTGGTTGGATTATAGAAGTACAGTTTGATAAAAGGAACTTCAAGGTAATGTTGCTTAGCTCCGTGTTTGTAAGTGATCTGGTATTAACAACAACAACAATTTTTTTCTTCCTTTTTCTCTTCATTATCTCGTTAATTCTGCCGAACCACTATGAGAAAATTGTGAATATCATCTGCACTTTTCGATTTGGTTTTAGTGTGTAGGCAATGATGCGATCTTCACATTTTTAAAAAAATTTTGATCACAAGAAATTTGAGCTTCTCATCCATCAAACTACTACAGAGCATAATGGCAGATCTTTCTTTTGATATTTTCCCAACTATGCAATTTTTGCTTCCTTTCGCTTGGGTTTTGTTTGCAAGAGCTATGAAAAACAGATCGGTTTCGTCAGCATTGAAAATGTTTGCTGTATCGAAATCCTTCGTTATGTTCAGAAATTTTATTTTATATTTTTCCACAGTGTCGATATTTACATTTGCAGCTTAACCATTGATTATTTTGAATTCGATGTTATGTTAAATTTTGAAATGAGTCGTCAGTCCTTCCCGATGCCTTTAATTCTGCAATTTTCTGCTTTTCTGAAAAATCCGAAGTAGGAGTCCAGTGACAGGATGATTCTTTGTTCTTATTTAACAAAAAATCTTCCGAACATTAATGTTTATGTCCTTGTATCCCGTTTTCTCTTCCAAAATTCTATACTTATTTGAGTTCGTTAAACTTTTTTATTCCTCTGCAACAAGTTTTGCTGAATTTCCATGATACGGGAATTTCCTGATTCAGATTCCAAACACATGTTCAGTTTACAGAGAGGTGAGATAAAAATGGGGATCGAAAGTAGCGTTCATAATAGCGGGGTGTTCAGATTAGACGGTGTTCAGCATACAGAGAGTTTATCTTATGTTAAGTCTATGGAGTTTCGCCGGGACCATCGAAATGCGTTCATAATACCGGGGTGTTCAGATTAAAGAGTGTTCAGATAGAGAGACTCCACTGTATTTCTTTCATTTAGAAGTTTTTAAACAATTTCCCGCTTTTTATTTTTTATGAGAGTAATTTATAAAGTGATGATCCAGGGGAAGCGTAGATAATAAATAATGCAAACTGCAATGTACTTGTATTGCGAAAATAAATCTAACCTTTATTCTCGTTATTATACGTTGAATTTTTCTTTTATTCGTTCTGACACCTGGGGATTTTCCAATATAAGATGTTTTATTTTCTTTTGATAACGAGATACTGAGACGAGTCGTAAGATGTATTCCTACGAATGTCGAAATCCAGATGCTCAAATATTTTCTTGGAAAGCTTTTCCTATTTGAGACATATTGTCAATAACTTCACATTGAGTTTAAGATAATCTTAGATTTTTTATCGGGAAGTCAACAAATGTTACAGTAAAAATATAAAATGTAGAAATATAAGTCAAATCTTTGGAAAGCTGGATCCTTAAAAAAGATTAAATAATTTTAATTTTACTGGCACCCGAAATATTTAATTAAACTTTTCCTTTTCTAACGGACAGGAAAAGGGCAAGTTTGTATTTTTTTAAATCGTTTATAAATTTTTATGTCAATCGCTCATTTCATCAGTTCATAAACGGAATTATTCTACACCGGATAGGGTTAAATTAAATAAAAATCCCTGTCGGCTGGGCCTATAGGCGGAGGTAGATTTCGAAGAGTGCTCATTTCAACAAAAAAAGAATATATATATGATTAGAGATAAACCCAGTTTAATAACTTCATTTGGCCGTTTATGAAAAAATTTTAACTTCATTTTTCTGCAAAAACTGGTTTTATCAGAATCATCTTAAGAATAATTCAGCTCAAATGCCCATTTTGACAACATATTTTGAAATAGATTCTGAATTTATTAAAAAAATCGACCAAAACAGTACATTATACAGTTCCTAAATAACAAAAAACTGGCAGTTGAATGCATTTGAGAAAAAAATTGAATTTAAAAATGAGTCATAAAATAACCGATTTGTTGTTTGAATACATCCTTAATTCTTTAACCATGATTGCTTCGGAAAATTTTGTGCGAAATACTCATTTGACAGCATTTTTAAAAATATATTCTATCTTTATCAAAAAACTGGCCAATGCGTCACAGTATATAGTTCCTAAATAAGAGGATCTGTAAATTGGATGCGTTTGAGAGCGAAAATGGATTTTAAAACGAGTCATAAAAAACGCAATTTGCTATGTGAAAACTTCCTTAAATTTTCAAATCACGAAGACTCCAGGAAATTCTGTTCAAAATACCCTTTTTGGTAGCCTTTTTCCAAATATATTCTGTTTTTATCAAAAAACCGATCAATGCATCACATTATATAGTTCTTAAATAAGAGGATCTGTAAATTAGAGGCATTTGAGAGCAAAAATGCATTTAAAAACGAGTGAGAAAAAAACGCAATTTCTTATTTGAATACTTCCTTCAATTTTCAATTTTTTTCCGAAAGTCCCGATGACTTTCGGAAATTCTGTTCAAAATACCCTTTTTGGTAGCCTTTTTTGAAATATATTCTGTCTTTATCAGAAAATTGACCAATGCGTCACTTTATACAGTTTCTAAATAAGAGGATCTACCATTTGGATGCATTTAAAATCAAAAATGAATTTAAAAATGAGTCACACTATAAGCAGTTTGGATTTGAGGTTTTTTTCTCCAACTCCTATTTTTGTTTAATTTCTTTTTGCTATACGAATTGGTCCTATGAAAAACTTGTCAGTATAAAAGTTGTAGATATTTTTGAGAAGATGTAAAATAAATTTAATCAGATTTGATATCTTAAAAATTGACGGAGTTATGGATTTTTCTCTTTTTTTAGCGCCCTTTTTCTTTTCGTTTTTAATTTTTTCATCGATAAAAGTTGGTCCTATCAAAAACTTGTAAATACAAAAGTTTTAGATAATTTTAAGAACATTTACAAAAAATTTAGTTGGACTTGATATCTTGAAAATTGACAAAGTTATGAATTTTTTTCTCTCAAAATCCCTGTTTTTTTCGCCCCTTGAGCAAATTTTTAACTTTATGAAAAATCTGTCATGCATATACTTTTGGCCCATTTTTAAGAAGTAATATAAACTTTAAACCGATTCGATATTTACTTTAATTAAGATGTAATGGCGTTTTTTCGGTTTTCACAAAAACGCCCCTTATTCCGACCCCCTTGGTCCGATTTTGCCCATTAACGAACTTAGTCAAGATTTTATCCCCTTTGATTTTATGTACCAGTTTGGTGGAGATTGGTGAAGAATTATAGAAGTTATCGTGTCCATAATAAAGTGATATATATATATATATATATATAGATAGATAGATAGATATAAACTGGTGCGATTGCAATAGGTAGTATTTCTTACGAAATCTACCTAAAAATGTATAGTAAGCACATTGTGTTATTATTTTGTCTTTTGTTGAAACAAAAAATATCTAAAAAAATATTTTTCTTATCTGCTTTTTACTTTCTTCTATCTTTACAGGTAGAAAGTATTAGATTTTTTTTAATTTTTCGAATTCCGGTTTTTGACGGTAATGTAAGGTTTAGGGGTGAAAAATTCCAAAAAAAAAAAAAAAAAAAAAAAAAAACATGTTTTTACAAAATGTTTGTCGGTGAGTCTGTCTATAATATAAGTTATGTGGGTGCACTATCTCAAGAACTAATGCACAAAATTTAATAAAAAAATATATATATTCAGGTAATCCAATGTAAATTGATGTAGATTAGTTTTTGGTGTAAATCGCTTAACAGGTGATGCTGCTATGCTGCATTTTTTACAATTCACGCAATAGCTCTATCTCAATAACTAATGCACGGATTTCGGTACTTACGTATTAACACCACCGCAGCTATCGATTTGGTGGTTTTTAAGTTCCGCCAATCTACACCTAAAATTTTTGCGAGAAATCATAAAATAAAACACATTATTTAAAATCAAAACATTTTCAAAATTCAAAACACTTTATTTAAAAACAAAGTAGTCAATCGGATTTCGGTGGAAAATGTGCCGACATAGAGTTTAACATAGATTCAAAGTAATATTGCATCTTGTTCTGTTTTTGGCAAATCCCGAACACGCATTTTCGCAACACTAAAAAATGACGTCAAAAATCAGCAAACAACGAGGCAACAAGGAATCCAAAAGATAACTGGGCGTGCAGCAAAATTGCTCTTTATTGGCACATTAGCGCAACTTTTGCTGCGGTGGCGTTAATACGTAAGTACCCAGATTTCTATCAAATATCAGATTCAGTTAGTCCTTGACATGAATTGATGTTGTTTCCATTCTTCTGTCAATCGCTCACTAGGTGGCGCATCTATGTTGCATTCTTTAGAGCACCTGGACCTTCCTTGTTTGTAAGAGTAGCGTCATGAGATCAAGTACGCATGCTCAGTGGAAGAAAACTGGAGGATGGAAGAAATCGCGTGCAACCCTGAAGTTTATGCTTGGCGCTTCCTCGCCCTTTGGTTATTTTTATCATTGCTATTATTATTATTTTAATGCGCGTTCTTACGAATCGGAAATAGATAAGCAAAACAAATTTTCTTCTTTTTTAGAACGAGTCTGGAATATAGTAAATTTTGTTTATTTCCGTTTTTGTCCCTATTATGAAAAAAGTTGCACTGTGAAATTCATAGCTCATTTAATATTTATTTTAAATTTATTACTTAGAATTTAACAATAAATATTTATCTATTTAATTTATATTTTCTAAAAGTATAGTGAATGAATTGAAACCATTTATAACATAAAATAATATTTATATATATTATATTGCATTATTTAGGACAATCGATTTCACTTTAATCTTAAAAATTAAATTTTTATATATTTTGAAAGAGGAAAACATGATTTTATAACATATTTCTCAAAACATTTTAGTATGTTACAATTCCATTTTTTTGCCTTTATAATTTTATTAATTAATTATAATTATTTATTATTATTTATTATTATTATTATTATTATTATTATTATTATTATTATTATTATTATTATTATTATTATTAGAGTAAAAAAAAAAAAAAAAAGATTTTTAAAAGTATTAATGTTTCCAAAACATAAATATTCCATAATGATCAATGAACTCTTCTTGAGTTTTCAAAAAAATTATCTGCTAATAATATCAATGAAAGTTGTAAGAATATACAGGAAATATATTAAGGGTGTTCTTAAATCAAAAAGGGCAACTTAGTGACACATGCATTAATTTATTTTTGTTCGGAAATGCAGGAAAATAGCAGGTGTTGTTATTCAGAAACTGTCTAATTGCACTCATTCTTTTGTTTTTTAAAAAACACAATAGATTTTTCATAACAAGCCTTCAAAATTGACGCTTTTGAGTCTATTTCCCGACGAAAGCAGAAACACCGGTCGAAAAGGAGGAGAAAAACGGGTGATTGCGTCATCGAAATAGCTTATAACTCGATAAGTAATTTAATTATCAAAAAATGGAAAAATAAGTTCAATTCGAAATCGCTTTCATAGTCAGGCATTAAAATTTTATATCTTTCTGTTAAAAAATGAATTTGTAAATGTGTCAAAACGTTTTGCGCTTGTTGAGCGGATCAGTTAAGAACACCCTTAAGGACAGAAATCAAATGACAGCTCATTTGACCTTGTCTGTTTATTTTGTTGTTATTATTTTGTTTGTTTGTTATTTGATTTAACCAATCAGGAATAATTTATAATTTATTGTTACAGCAGCTTTTAAAAAAACTTTTAATGGATTAAAATATATGTGTATATTATATACATACACTAATTTTTTGAATTAAAGCGCTTCATAGTTTGATATAGTTCAATGTTATTATTGTTATTAAAACATAAAAATAGAAACTATCGTACAGTAGGGGGTTAATTTTATAAAAATGAACCTGTAGTAAGTTATTTCTAGTAGTTAGATATTTTTATGCTATTAAATTACGACATGAAAATATTTTAAACATAATTTTATTCGATATTATTACTAAATTAAAATCTAGGGTTTTTTTTTTTTTAATTATTATTATTAAAATATAGCCCTTGTATTATGTTAAATATTAAAACTTAATTTCATTGAGAAAAATTGATGTAAAAATACATATTTTATTAACTAATATAATATATTATAAATAAATAAATTAATTAAATATTAAAACGTAGTTATTTGGAAAGAATCGGTAAAAAAAGAATAACTAATTAAAAAAAAAAATCTGAAATAAGTTTATTTTGTAGCAAAATATAGTGATCCAATATTTTAAAACCTTAAATGTGCACATATAGAACATACCATAAAATATAAAATTTTTGCTGAAAATTTTGAGTTTAATTATTTTTTCTACTTTTCTCATTATGAGACCTATATATAGATTTAAAAAAAATAATAATAAAATAAATTAAAAAAAAAAATCATAAAAATAGAAAAAATCGTACAGTGAAAGGTTAATTTCATAAAAATGAATACTGTAATAAGTTATCTGTAGTAATCAGATATTTTTATATTATTAAATCATTTTTAAAAAAAATAAAAAAATCATAAAAATAGATAAAATTGTACAGTGAAAGATTAATTTCATAAAAATGAATGCTGAAATAAGTTATCTCTAGTTATTAGATATTTTTATATTATTAAATTACGATTTAAAAATATTTAAAATGTAATTTTATTCGATATTATTACATTAAAATTTATGTTTCTTTTTAATTATCAAAATATAGCTCTTGGATGATATTTAATATTAAAACTTAATTTCATTTTAAAAAAATCTAAAGTAATACAATATTTTATTTTATGTAATATTACTATATATATATAATATTATATTATTTTATTTTATATATATACATTATTTTATAATAAATTATTAATAAATTAATTAATTAAATTAAATATTGAAACTTACTTTTTTTTGAAAGAATTAATTAAAAAAATAAAGTAACTTTTAATAAATCAATAACGAAAAAAAATAAAATGTTTCTTTTTAATTAGCAAAATATAGCATTTGGATGATATTTAATATTAAAAGTTAGTTTCATTAAAAAAAATCAATCTAAAAAAACATATTTTATTAACTGGTAATAAATTACTCAAAAAAATAAGTGTAACTTATAATAAATCAATGAAGAAAGAAAGAAAAAAAAAAAAAAAAAAAAGGAGAAATTCAGACCGGGGATCGAACCCACAACGTTGGGAATACGAGACCTGTATGCTAACCATTACACCAAATCATCTGTGAACGTGTCAGCGAAACGACTTTTTTAACCTCGAAACAAGTTCATAAAAGAATTTGGCATTTGGCGTTCTTGTATTCCTCGCCAAACCTATTTTGATTACTTATGACGAAAAAAAGGAAAAAAAAAATTACTTATGATGCGATTCCACCAAAACAACGCAAGGATATATATACAATTTAGTCATACCAATAAAAATAATTCAAATTTTATGTATATACATAAAACATAACGAGAAAATGATGGGATATTTGCTCATGCTGGCAGAATGAAAACGAAACTTACGGAAGAAAAAAAATATTTTTGCATGAAAATTGCGAAATTCGTAGGCAAAATTATATTTATATCCATAATATAAACATTTTTTAACATGAAAATTGATGTTACAAATCGAAAAAAGCATGAAAATATTATGAATGATGAGGATTTTAAAAGTAGCGTCATGAGATCAAGTACGCATGCTCAGTGGAAGAAAACTGGAGGATGGAAGAAATCGCGTACAACCCTGAAGTTTATGCTTGGCGCTTCCTCGCCCTTTGGTTATTTTTATCATTGCTATTATTATTATTTTAATGCGCGTTCTTACGAATCGGAAATAGATAAACAAAACAAATTTTCTTCTTTTTTAGAACGAGTCTGGAATATAGTAAATTTTGTTTATTTCCGTTTTTGTCCCTATTATGAAAAAAGTTGCACTGCGAAATTCATAGCTCATTTAATAAATATTTTAAATTTATTACTTAGAATTTAACAATAAATATTTATCTATTTAATTTATATTTTCTAAAAGTATAGTGAATGAATTGAAACCATTTATAACATAAAATAATATTTATATATATTATATTGCATTATTTAGGACAATCGATTTCACTTTAATCTTAAAAATTAAATTTTTATATATTTTGAAAGAGGAAAACATGATTTTATAACATATTTCTCAAAACATTTTAGTATGTTACAATTCCATTTTTTTGCCTTTATAATTTTATTAATTAATTATAATTATTTATTATTTATTATTATTATTATTATTATTAGAGTAAAAAAAAAAAAAAAGATTTTTAAAAGTATTAATGTTTCCAAAACATAAATATTCCATAATGATCAATGAACTCTTCTTGAGTTTTCAAAAAAATTATCTGCTAATAATCTCAATGAAAGATCAAATGACAGCTCATTTGACCTTGTCTGTTTATTTTGTTATTATTATTATTTTGTTTGTTTGTTTGTTATTTGATTTATCCAATCAGGAATAATTTATAATTTATTGTTACAGCAGCTTTTAAGAAAACTTTTAATGGATTAAAATATATGTGTATATTATATACATACACTAATTTTTTGAATTAAAGCGCTTCATAGTTTGATATAGTTCAATGTTATTATTGTTATTAAAACATAAAAATAGAAACTATCGTACAGTAGGGGGTTAATTTTATAAAAATGAACCTGTAGTAAGTTATTTCTAGTAGTTAGATATTTTTATGCTATTAAATTACGACATGAAAATATTTTAAACGTAATTTTATTCGATATTATTACTAAATTAAAATCTAGGTTATTATTATTATTATTATTATTAAAATATAGCCCTTGTATTATGTTAAATATCAAAACTTAATTTCATTGAGAAAAATTGATGTAAAAATACATAATATTTTATTAACTAATATAATATATTATAAATAAATAAATTAATTAAATATTAAAACGTAGTTATTTGGAAAGAATCGGTAAAAAAAGAATAACTAATTAAAAAAAAAAAAAAAAAAAAAAAAAAAAAAAAAAAAAAATCTGAAATAAGTTTATTTTGTAGCAAAATATAGTGATCCAATATTTTAAAACCTTAAATGAGCACATATAGAACATACCATAAAATATAAAATTTTTGCTGAAAATTTTGAATTTAATTATTTTTCCTATTTTTCTCATTATGAGACCTATATATAGATTTAAAAAAATAATAATAAAATAAATTTAAAAAAAAAATCATAAAAATAGAAAAAATCGTACAGTGAAAGGTTAATTTCATAAAAATGAATACTGTAATAAGTTATCTGTAGTAATCAGATATTTTTATATTATTAAATTATTTTTTAAAAAAATAAAAAAAAAAAACATAAAAATAGATAAAATTGTACAGTGAAAGATTAATGTCATAAAAATGAATGCTGAAATAAGTTATCTCTAGTTATTAGATATTTTTATATTATTAAATTACGATTTAAAAATATTTAAAATGTAATTTTATTCGATGTTATTACATTAAAATTTATGTTTCTTTTTAATTATCAAAATATAGCTCTTGGATGATATTTAATATTAAAACTTAATTTCATTTTAAAAAAATCTAAAGAAATACAATATTTTATTAACTGATAATAAATTATTAATAAATTAATTAATTAAATTAAATATTGAAACTTACTTTTTTTTTGAAAGAATTAATTAAAAAATAAAGTAACTTTTAATAAATCAATAAGGAAAAAAAAATAAAATGTTTCTTTTTAATTAGCAAAATATAGCATTTGGATGATATTTAATATTAAAAGTTAGTTTCATTAAAAAAAATCAATCTAAAAAAACATATTTTATTAACTGGTAATAAATTATTCAAAAAAATAAGTGTAACTTATAATAAATCAATGAAGAAAGAAAAAAAAAAAAAAAAAAAGAGAAATTCAGACCGGGGATCGAACCCACACCGTTGGAAATACGAGACCTGTATGCTAACCATTACACCAAACCATCTGTGAACGTGTCAGCGAAACGACTTTTTTAACCTCGAAACAAGTTCATAAAAGAATTTGGCATTTGGCGTTCTTGTATTCCTCGCCAAACCTATTTTGATTACTTATGACGAAAAAAAGGAAAAAAAAAATACTTATGATGCGATTCCACCAAAACAACGCAAGGATATATATACAATTTAGTCATACCAATAAAAATAATTCAAATTATATGTATATACATAAAACATAACGAGAAAATGATGGGATATTTGCTCATGCTGGCAGAATGAAAACGAAACTTACGGAAGAAAAAAAATATTTTTGCATGAAAATTGCGAAATTCCTAGGCAAAATTATATTTATATCCATAATATAAACATTTTTTAACATGAAAATTGATGTTACAAATCGAAAAAAGCATGAAAATATTATGAATGATGAGGATTTTAAAACCTTCTAATTTCATCCCATGTAAAGTCTATGGTAGCGCTGCAGTCGATCGCCTGCGGCGGTTGAAAACACATTTTGTCCAATCAGAATTTATTGCCATCATGTCGCAACTCTTACCGAAGGATGTAGGAACACTAGCATTCTTCACGATTTGCGCAATAGCTCTATCTCAAAAATAAATGCACTAATTTTCATCAAACGTCAGATTCAGTAAATCCGTAATATGAACTAGTATAGTTTATGTTTTAATGTCAATAGCCCAACAGGTGGCGCTGGTCTATCGAATTTTCCCGATTTCTGCAATAGCTTTATCTCAACAACTAATGTAAAATTTTTTTTCATGAATCTTCCGGTTCAGATGTAGCTTGATAAATTATATCTTGATATTATAGCTGTTTATATTTTGGTATAAATTGCCCAACAAGTGGCACTTTTATAATGTATATTTCCTGATATCTGCAATAGTCCTAATTCAAGAACTAATGCGCTGAGTTTTATGCTTTTTAAATCCTCACGATGAGCATAAGTTGCCATTTAATTTTGACACAGTGGTAGCAATTTTTGAAGTATTAACATGCCTGAGATAGAAAAAAGTTTTGAGGTTACCACATCCGACTAGTTATTTTTTAATATATCAAATATCACTAGAAAAAAAAAAGAGACCAAATATACATTGGAAAAAAAAAAGAGAGTGTTCTAATCGAAACAATCCTATCACGATGAAAACAATTGAATCAGAACTGACAGAACCAATATTATCTGAATTCGCGTTTTAAATTAGTTTTCTCATTTTCTTACTTCTTAAATAAAAAAAAAGCAATTAATTTAAAGTTTAAATTATGAAAAAGAACTCATAAGGAAGGTCTCCATATTGGGCATACTCAGATTATTATTATTATTATTTTTTTTTTTTTTGAAAAAATACTAATTAAGCTACTTATGTATGTAATAAAGGATCAATGAAAATTAGCAGCGGAATTGCAGTAGAAGACGTGTAAAAAATAAATACTTTCCAATATTTGGCATGAAAAGACGAAAGTGTCTCACGATTTGGCGAGCAGCACTTTTTCTCGCCAAAAGAAAACGATTTTAATGCAACTGAAAACTCTTGGATTTTTAGAATCCGTGTAAATGGTATTTTAGGAATTTAAACATAAAAAATCAGATAGTTTAATATACTATTTACATATACATATATATTAATTGTTGCTGCAATTATTTAATTTACCACTGGAAAAAATATTTTCATATATAAAATAATCTTATTCAGTAAAATTATTTTCATACATTTCAGCGTATTCAAAAGTAAAAGCCAGATGTTTCCATAGCAACAAAATCTAATTGACAATGCTCAACTGGACTTTGAACTTGAAACAGTTTTCATTAATTTAAATTTGAATTTAGTTTTAAATCTCAAAATTTAGATGGTTAAATTAGAATGTGAATACATATTAATATCGATATAATGAATTTATTCTTAAAACAAACTAAAGCTGACAAAACCAAAGATATTTAATTTATCTAAATTTGTTGAACATGAAACTTTTTTCCTTTAAAATGCATTTGACATAAAAAAAGAAAAAAAAAAACATTTTTTGAAATTGCTTTTCATTGCCAACGGATGATAAATCGCCAAATAACAAAATTTATATTATTATTAATATTATTATTATTATTATTTTTTTACAGACAGGGTACGGAGGTTCCGCTGAAAATTTTTTCATAAACGTATATATCCTTATGGGAAGAACATTCGGTAATTTTTTTCAGATTTTTCCGAGTATGCCCGTATGGAGACGTTCCTTGTCAGGAAACGAATGAAGATACATATGTATAGTTTTAAAGATATGTAGATACCCGAATAATTAAATAGGTAAAGTGGTACCATAAAAACCATTTTTTCTAGTTAGCTCTTTAACCCTTTATCTACCAAATTATTTATCAACAAATTACTTCATCTCTATAATTATTTTTTTTATATCTGAAGATAATACCGGAATTTTTAAGTGATAATTATGTGGAATTTAGATATGTTTTCTCATTAAAATTGATTAAATATGTCAGTAGTTATAACTTTTTTGAAAATATTTACAAAAATAATAAGATTAATTAACCAAAAATATTTGTATGGAAATATCACAATTCTTATAAAAGCTATGTATTCAAATGTATTACGATCCTCTTCGTAAATGAAAAGTCTTTTGCAATTGAAAATATTTCATACAACTTTTTTTCAAAGAAAGAAAAGCCCTACCTTTGTGAAAATCATTAAGAAAATTACCACTTTTTGAAAATATTTAGCTTCGACTGTTTCTCTGCTCTATCTGAATTTGATCGCACAGAGTATAAATGTGTTGAAAGAAAAATAAGGTTTTATTAATTAGATTGAGTAAATATATTTTACGTTAAAAATTTTTAACGATACTTAAAAGTACCGTCAGTGCACAAAGGGTTAAGGGAATTGTTTACCTCAAAATTGTTTAACAATATATATAGATATATTTTTAATATTAAAGGAAAGCTTGTTTAATTGTGAATATTTTGAGTAATCATTTTTCAAATATGGCAGTTATATCGTGTTGCTTTTCTATCAAGTTCATATTTTTTTCACTTTCATGTTTTAAAAGATTTTTTTGTGTTTTTTTGTGAGATTGCGATTTAATTTTTTTGCAAATCTGATCATGAAAATTAGCTTTCACATTTTATGTTATTTTTTAAAAAATAATTGTATATGAAAATGTGTTAGATTTCATCGCTTTTTACTATGTATATGAGTAAAAAAAATGTTAAATGTGATATTAGCTGTACTTAAAAATCCATGCGCAGTCTTGTATAATAAACACTAGCAGGGTAGACCGAGCTTAGCTCGGTCAAAATTAACTTTGTGTTCAACTCGATGTAGTATTTTCACTGTATCATTAACTCTGTATTATTACTGCAAAACATGTTTATAATAGTATTATTTAGAAAAACAATCAATAAGAAAACTATGTTTTTATGCGCATATTTATAAATTTTATTTTATTTTAAATTTTACAACGAAAGGACATCGATCTAAATCACTTTTTTAGCTCGACTCTGATCGGTTTAACCATGCATCTCGAATCCTTTTCAGAATGTATAAAAAAATTCTTTACATTCTGAAAGACAATATTTTTTGCTAGATATAGCCAAATTTGGAGGCATTCTTTCATTTGGCTCCAAATACGTGTTTTGGTTTTCGTAATTTTTATAGTCGATTTTTTGGCCATATGTCGCCAATATTTTGCCAAATATCACCAAGTTATTGGCTTTTGGCATATTCTCGTGACCCTGATCCGTATTACCCAAAATGAGCCACTAATCAAATTTGATCAAGCATGTGACATAGCTCAATCGTCTTCAGGTAATCAAAAACAGTAGAATATAAAATTGAATCAAAATCGTTTAAGTCATTTTTTAGGTAAAATTAGCTTGGCAGCATTCAGCAATAAAGCGAAATGGCTCACTAATATAATTTTGTTTAACATGCGACTCAGCCCAATAGTCTTCTCGTGACAAAAAACGTTTTGTTTCAAAATTTAGGTAAAATTGATTGAGTCGTTGATATATATAATTAGAATGACCCTAGCTCATTAAGACCCAAAATGACTCACTAATCGAATTTTCGCGAGCATGTGTCCAAGCCAAATGGTTTTCTCTTGCTCAAAAACGATATAATACAAAGTATAGTCAAAATGGTGAGTACCATTTTCTACATAAAATTAGCATGACCCATCATGACCAACAAATGACCCTTATAATCGAAATCTCTCGAACGTGTGGCCTAGCTCATTAGTTTTAGCATGCTGAAAAACATTAGATACAAAAATTAGATAAAATCGATTGAGCCTTTTTTTAGATATAGTTAGTTTGACCCTGACCCCTTATGATCCAAAATGACCCATTGATCGAATTTTCTCAAAAATCTGTCCTAACCCAATGATTTTCTTGTGCCCGAAAATGATAAAATACAAAATTTAGTCAAAATTGCGCGAAATGTTGTTTAGATAAAATTGGAATGACCCAAAAGTGGCCCATTAATCGAAATTTCTCGAACATCTGACCTACCCCAATGATTTTCTCATGACAAAAATATATTGTATATAAAATTTCGTTAAAATCGACCCATCCATTCTTTAGATATAGCTTGACCTTGACCCATTAAGACCCACAAATGACCCTTATAATCGAAAGCTCTCGAATATGTGACTTAGTCCATTAGTTTTCTCGTTTTTAAAAATTGTTACATACAGAATTTCGTTAAAATTGATCCTGCCGTTCTTTAATTATATATAGCTTGACCCAGACCCTTTATGTTCCAAAATGACCCATTAATCGAAATTTTTCGAACATGTAACCTAGTCCAATGATTTTATCGTGCCAAAAAATGTTGCATACAAAATTTCATTAAAATCGGTCCACCTGTTCTTTAGATATAGCTTGGCCATGACCCATTATGACCCATCATGACATACAAATGACCCTCATAGTCGAAATCTCTCAAACATGTGATTTAGCCCATTAGTTTTCTCATGTCGAAAAACTGTCACATACAAAATTTAGTTATAATCCATCACGCCGTTCTTTAAATATAAATAGCTTGACCCAGACTCTTAATGACCCAAAATGACCCATTAATCGAAATTTTTCGAACATGTAACCTAGTCCAATGATTTTATCGTGCCAAAAAATGTTGCATACAAAATTTCGTTAAAATCGATCCACCTGTTCTTTAGATATAGGTTGACCATGACTCATTATGACCCATCATGACCCACAAATGACCCTCATAGTCGAAATCTCTCAAACATGTGATTTAGCCCATTAGTTTTCTCATGTCAAAAAACTGTTACATACAAAATTTCGTTATAATCCATCATGCCGTTCTTTAAATATAAATAGCTTGACCCAGACTCTTAATGACCCAATATGACCAAGTGAAATTTTTTCTCGAACATGTAACCTAGCCCAATTTTTTTCTCGTGCCCGAAAACCATAGAATGCAATTTTTAGTCAAAATTGCGTGAGAAAATCGCTAGATAAAAATAGTATGACCCACAATGACCCCAAAAATGACCCACTTACCGAATTTTCTCGAACATGTTACCTAACCCAATAGTCTTCTTGTAATCCAAAACGATAAAATATAAAATTTGGTCAAAATCGTTAGAGCCGTTTTTTAGATAAAAATGGTTTGACCCATAATGACCCAAAATTGACCCACTAATCGAAATTTTTCGAACATGTGACCCAGCCTAATAGTTTTGTTGTGCCAAAAAACGATTGGATAGAAAATTTCCTTAAAATTGATCCAGCCGTTCTCTAGATATAAATAGCTTGATCTTGACCCATTATGACCCAAAACGACCCAATAATCGAATTTTCTCGAACATGTGACCTAGCCCAATGGTCTTCTCATGTCCGAAAATGGTAAAATCCAAATTTTTGCGAAAATCGTTAGAGCCGTTTTTCAGATAAAATTTACCCACACACACACACACAATTTTTGCTCGCATTATAGTATAAGATTTGAAAATCATAAAAAATGGGCAAAAATATGACTATTTAAAAAGGCAGTAAAGGTTTTAAAAAGTGCATTTTTTTAAAAAAATTAAAAAACTTTTAACTAAACATGCAGTTAATTTTTTTTTTCAAAATTCACTTTTTGTTGAAAATTGAAATGCAATTGAGTTCCCCAAGTGAATTGTATTTTTAAAAATAAACAAAATTGTTTAAATGTAAAACTTAAACTTAAAACTTAACCCTTAAGGATGTTGATTACTCAGATTCGGAATTCCCCTCCGTAATGTAAAGTCTATGGGCGTTTCATGCATTCTTATATGCAAAATATCTCCTCAAGAAATTAATATTTTTAACTTCTTTCTGTTTTTTCTTCTGGAAAAATATCACTTTTTTTCTTAGCTTTCAAAATATTTCTAAAATCTACGCTTAATTTTAGATGAAGTGTTGAAATTTTACTCCCAGTTCGTCAGTGTTTAAACCATGAAATATTAAACTGAACACAGATTTTAGAAATATTTTGAGAATTAAGAAAAAAAAAGTGGGTTTTCAGCTTAAAATGTATATTTTTCAGAAACATTTTGAAAGATTTTCTATAATAAAGTAAATCCTAAAAATTTAAGTTAATAAGTTTTAAATATTCCAGCTTTTATTCCAGGCATAAAGATTGTACAGTAAATTAAACTAAATATAACTATGTTCTATTCTTTAACCCTTTATCTACCGACGGTATTTATAAATACCATTAAGATTACTTATTATAAAATTATTTTAGCCTTTGTATTTTTTCAGCTTTCTTAGCGTTAAAGGGAGGGGGATGGTGATTTTTCAATTCGGAAATATTTGTATAATAATACTGTAAGAACATCATATTGGTACATTTCATACTTATACAAAATACTAAGAAAACAATTTAAAATAAAAGATTTGAGTAACGTTATAAATATTGTGCAAAATACCTGTAAATTCAAATTTAATGAATCCTTCTAAATCCTCCAATCCTTCTAAAATTCTTCAAAAATTTATTAAATGAGTGTGTAAATCTTTTAATTTAGTTTAAACAATTTACGTAAAATGCTTTAGAATGTAAAATTTTCCTGAATTCATAATGCGGTAGATAAAGGGTTAAAAAGTGGTGCGCGGGGTGGCTTGGAATGCTTGGAGGCTTGGCCAAGCATCCAAGATGTTTGCGTCATCTTAGAAGCTTGACGCAGTCAATGAGAGAGAAGGTTGATTATGGTCAAAGCTCCCTTAATTAAGTTTTTTTGGAAAATCTTTTTACTATACAATGTTAAAAATGAAGAGTTGATGGTTACATTTCTAAAATAATGTAGATTTATACTGTAAAGCTACAGTAGAATGGAGTGATAGTAGGGTATTTCCACAAGCAGTTGTCGTGTAAGTCATATTAATTATAAGCTGTTAAATTGTTGGCCCCGTTATTTTTGAAAAGTTTGCATAGTCTTCAATTAGTGAAATATCTCTGATAAAATAAGTCTCATTTTTCCGTTCTAAAATACTGGTACCAAAAATCGTAGTATGTGACTTACACGACAAATGCTCATGGAAATACCCAGCGTAGAAAATGTAAAAAAATATAATTAAAGGAAGACGTAAAAACTGCTATAAAAGCAATTCAATGCAAATTTGAAAGCTGATTAGAATTTTTATTTAATTTATATAGTATCCATAATAGGTAAACAGAAACAATGGTAAACGTTAAAAAGAATAGATGTTGCAGCCTTAAGTATAGTTAAGTATTCATGCCCCTGAAAAGGAACATAAAATTGATCAAAACGTTTTAGGATGATATGTAGACAAATTTCAAGAAGATGAATACAGTGAGATGCAATGACATGAACCCAAAGTATTGTAGCAACTAGTGTTTCCAGATAGATTTTCAGTAAAATTGGGAGTTTAAAATGGAATTTTTCTTCTGAGTCTTGGATTTCGTATAAGCAAGTTTGTTTATACATGATATTTTCACAAATAATTTTAAAGATACTGAAACCATGTAACATAAAGTTATTTTCATTTTTTCAAACTAATTTTATCTCCCTTAACAAGTATTTCAAGGTAAAAAAAAGTGGGTCAAGCATTCCTTATGTGATTAGCTTTGACCCATTATTTTCTTGTAATTAAAATTAATCATTTTCAAACTTTCTTATGTAATACACTTATGCGCTAATTTCATTTTAATAAATGATTGCATACGAATAGAATGATACATTAAACTTTATTCTAGTTGCATTATTATAAAAAATAAAAAAAATTCATTTGATAAAAAAATGGACCAACCCTTCCCAGTCTCCAATTCTGAGTTCGGATATACTAATACAATTATATAAAAACGAATGAATGAAATATACTTTTTTTCAAAAGTTAGATGAATATCATCATTTATTTATTTATTTATGCCTAAGTGGGACAAGATCACCAGATCGCTAGGATCCGGTGTAGACCCTATTTGTCCCACCCGGAATGTTCCCCGGCATGTGGGGATTCATTACAATAACTTCAACAAAAAAAAAAAAAAAAAAAAAAAAAAAAAAAAAAAAAAACATAAAATACATAATAATAATAATACATAATATACAGGCTGTATACAACATCAACACAGTGATATGCGCGCCGGAGACCTGCTCCATCGCGACAAGTGGCGCTACGACTGCCAAAAGCTCAACAAAGGCTCTAACGCGACAGCGGGTAGTCTTAGGAGAGAACGGTTAAGTGGTAAGATTGGCCAGGTCCATAAGGAAGTGATAAATTTGTGCCAATTGACGGAGTAGTTTTGGGCGGGTTAAGATATTTGTGAGCCAGGTATCTGGGCGGGAATAAGGGTTCTTAAGGTGCCAGGCCTCTGTGAGTGTGCAGAAGAAATAGTAGTGGTCTGGGGACCCTATGGCCCCACACTCGCAGAGGTCCGTATCTGAGCGTTTAAAATAATTTAGGTATGTCCTGAATGGACCATGGCCGGAGAGGAATGCTGATGTGGGAGGGGAGAAAGCTAAGAGATTGTATGAGACTTTTGGGATAAGGGAATAGGTGTGCCTGCCTTTGCTTGAGGCATCCCAGTAGAGTTGCCAGTCTGAAAGAATGTTTCTTTTGAGGAAGTGGCGAACATGAGACGGGGGAACAGGAAGGGGGATATCTATGTTTGGACGTGAGGTGGCCTCCTTGGCCAGTGCGTCAGCTAGCTCATTGCCAGCTATGCCGATGTGAGCGGTAACATGACCGAGAGAGACCCTATGGACGAGAGTTTTTAAGATAACTTTTATCTTAAGCACTAAAGGGTGTTTAGTTCTATGGGCGAATATTTCTTGTAGGCTTGAAAGGCTGTCACTATAAAGGTGAAAAAAAAGTAGTATGAGGATAGAGAACAATCCATTCCAAAGCCCGCAGGATTGCGAAGAGTTCCGCTTGGAACACCGAATTGTTATCTCCAATCCTGCAAGCCCACTGATGAATAACAACACTGTCTTTGAAAACACAGAAGGATGATGCTACTCCCGTCTCCGTGTGTGAACCATCGGTGAAAATGGCTGGATTTTTCGAGGGGCTGTAAGAATGCTTATTAACATTAACTTGAAGATAGGATGTCTCATCCGCCGGATGCATAGTCCAGCTGTGGACTTTTCTTTGTAAGAGCAAGTTAGGGAAAAGTGCTGACTGTGTTGGTTCGTGTTCTAAGTGTAGTATTCTGTTTTTCTGAAATTCGTAAGCTAGTGTTAAGTGTATGGGTGGAATACCAGTAAGTACTGTGAGTGCATCCGTTGAGATAGTTCTATAACCTCTAATCATTTGCAGAAGGAATATGCGCTGGATAGAGGCAAGTTTTTGCTTAGCCACTTTGGTTAGCGAACCTCCCCAAACGCCCACACAGTAAAAGATGATGCGTTCAATGATTATGTGGTACCATGTTTTTAACATATTGGGCTTGATGCCCCATGTTTTTGATGTTAATTTACAGGAATTATGGTAGTAATTTAAAAGTTTAATTTTTAGTGCTTTGATATGTGGAATCCAGCTCTGATGTTTATCAATAATTAAACCTAATAATTTAAGAGTATGAACGTGGTGGACGCTAACCCCATTGACTCGCATCACGGGCTTGCGTTTGAGTTCTCTTGGTTTAATGAAGGTTAAAGCTTGGGATTTTCCGGGTGAAAGCTGGAGATGAAGGCGAGCCAACAACTGGCAAAAAGCAGGGAAAGCTCTTGCCGCTTGCAGTTCGAGATCCAGACGACGACGGCCCGAGAAAACAAAGTTGAAGTCATCTGCGAAGGAGTAAAGATTGAAGCCTAAATTCTCCAATTCTTTTAGCAAGACATTGGCAATAAGCAGCCAAAGGATTGGGCCCAAGCACGAACCTTGGGGGCAACCCTTTTCTAATGGGTGAACTGAAGTTCCTGAACCCCAGTTGATAAGAATGCTACGAAATTTAAGATATGTTGCAATGGTTCCAGCTATGTTTCTCGGGCAGCCGATTTCACGTAATTGTAATAAGATGTCCCGCTACTCTACATTGTCGAAAGCACATTTAATATCTAAGGAGACAAGAGTTGTGTAATTTCCTTCAGCTATGCTATGAGCACAGGAGGTAAGAATTGCAAACAAAGCCTTTTCACATGATCTGCCTTCTCTGAATCCGTATTGTCTGTGATGAAGTAAGTTATTAGATTCAAGAAAGTGGTTAAGCCGAAATACGAGTAATTTTTCTAATAATTTGCCTAAGGATGGTAGAAGGCAGATTGGGCGGTAAGAAGAAGGTTCTGAGGAGTCTTTCCCTTGCTTCAGGAAATATACTACTTCCCCTTGTCTCAGAGTGAGCGGGAAATAATGGTGAATGAGACAGAGATTAGCCCAACGCGTAAAAATTTTGGGAATCACATGGAAAGTTAATTTCAGAATTTTAAAGTCTATACAGTCCGGATCTGGAGCTTTTTTGTCATTAAACGTACGTAGCGCGGTTGCTACCTCAGATTTTGAAAAGGGTTTGTCGGGGGGTGCATCAAAAGTAATGTCAGAATTATCTCCTGGTGGATATGAGGAGGGGCCAAAAAGATGTTTGGTGAGGTGCTTCATGTTTTCCTGCCTAGATGATCGGCTGGGTGGCAGTTCGAGCTTAATTTCATCAGGAGTGAAAAACTTTCCTGTGAAAAATTTTTGAGCTGTTCCGAAAGGGTCTGTTTGATTTGTGCAGAACTTTTGCCAGGCAGCATTTCTCGCATCCAGTACACTGCGCTTATATTTAGCGGAGAGAAGACGATAATTGGCGCTGAGATTGCGATAGTAATCCGTGTTAACATCTTCTGTTAGTCTAAGTCTTTTTAGTTACCTCCTCAGTGCCGTGAGGTGATTACGCTTAGTCTTAAGATCGGAGGTCCAAAACGAGAATGACTGCTGCCTCCGAGTGTTCTTTAATCTAAAGGACGCTTTGGCTGCTGTTTTCATGGTTTCTAATAAATTAATGGTAAATTCGTTTAATTGAGTAGTATTTGTAACGTCCTTTAGGTGTTGATTCAGGAGTGGTTTGTGTGTTTTAATAAGGTGCGAGAATTTACGGAAGTTACCTCTTGCAGTATTGAATCTTCTTTGTGAAGTGTATAAGGGTGTTATTTCGAAAGAAAATCTTATATAATTATGATCTGAATCATTGTGGACATCTTCAACTTGCCATTGCCGAATTTTCGGTAGTGTTGGGGGATTTACCAGAGTGTGGTCTGGAAAACCCTCAGCTATTTTCTCTCCTTTGCTGTTATATTTTTGAAATGTAGGTATAGTGTTGTCGATATTGGCAATGACAAGATTTTGAGCAACAATATGTTCGATGAGGCATTCTCCACGGTCATTTTCGTAGTCATATCCCCAGAGTGGAGATGTAGCATTGAAATCACCACCGCAAATGAAGAAATGCCTCTGTGTAATGAGGTGTTGCCATTCTTCGAGGGTTTCCTCGAAATCTGATTTTGGTGCTGCATAAGTCGAGCCGATTATGAGTTTTCCCTCCTTAGCAGTAACTGTGACAAAAGCGCAATGTGTGCCTGTGTAAAGATGTGAATAAATAAGGCTAGTGTTCTGAATGACAAGATGGGCACTCTTTGACGTGGACGGAAAGACCGCCCAGGAAATAGGAAAGTCCGTGAGTGTGCCCTCTCTGTTGCAATATGCGTCTTGCAGAAGAGCAATGTCAATGTTTTCACTGATAAGATAATCTCTCAGGGTTGAATTTGCTGCTTTGCAATGATTTAAGTTAACTTGGAGAATTTTGATGTGACCGAAAGGTGGGCAATCCTTTTTAGGAATCATTAAGGGCTAATGAGAAATTGGGAGGGGGGACTAACTGAAAGAATACTAAAGATAACAAAAAATAAGAATTCAGGTAATTAAAATGAATAAAAGTTACTTAGAGTTGGGAAAGCTTTTTGACCAACCTCCGCGTTCTGCAACTTGGTGATTTTTGAACGCCACGTCCTGGGATGACAATGGCCAATGGCTGAAAGAGGCTGAGTTGAATCGTCCCATGGCATGCCCCAGTGATGCGGAGGTGGCCAGACCCACGGAGGAGTTACGCCAGCGCTCTCCTCATGGTGGGGGGCATCACTCTCAGGGAATTTCATTTGTTTGGGGGTGAAGATTGAGTCCAGTCTAATTCGCTCTTGTTTATAGGTAGCCTGAAAGACTGGACATTTAGGATCCGACGCCTTGTGGTCTGTGTGATAAGAGGTACCATCGTCCTTGTTGCTATAATAGCAATTGACACAGCTCGGTGGATCTGTGCACGCCCTGGACTCGTGCTTTTTCCCACATGTTGGGCAGAATCGGCTGTTTTTGCAGAACTTCGTTGGATGTCCGAAGTCTTGGCATTTTTGGCAGCGCTGTACTGACGTGTGTGGTCTCAGTCTGCAAAATTTTAGACCTATAGTGATACCATTCTCATGCATAATAGATTTACCTAGAACTCTTGGCATCACTATAATCCAGTCCTTAGTGTCCGGATTTTTTCTGGACTGCTGAGCTGCAAGAATTCTTACTTCATCATCATAGGCCTTGAAGCCATTTTGTATTGCATCCTTGATGTGAGTCGCGTCGAACTGTGGTGGTACACTAAGTAAGATCATCTTGTGCGAAGGGATCGTTTTGGGCAGAAAGACCAGATCTCTGTTAAGGACCTGGTTCTTCTGAAGTTCCCGCTTGAGGCTTTCTGCATCATCGGGTGTATTGCAGATGATTTCAAGGTGTCTTGGCTTAATAACGACCCTGTCTACTGAATTTGCAGTGCAGGTTCTGTCTCTCGTAAGAATAGACTGAATTTCATTTCCTTTTAAAACGTTGACTCCCCTCACGAGGAGGGTGCGTTTGTACATCCTGTCAAGTGCTGGAGATTTTGAGCGCTTTTTCGTGGGTGATTTGGCTGTGTTTGGGGCTGAAGTATTGAAGGTTTCTGCCTGGCCGGACATCCTTTCCTGAGTGGCTGGAAGAGTTACTGATTTTGTGTATGTTGTGGCATGGCTAAGATTGGCTTGTAGGGTTTTGTTGATTGTGTTTTCTACTCGTTCCCCCACTTCTTTCGGTGCGTTGCTTATTTTCGCCCTTATTTCTGCCGTTTGAATTTTGATCATATGGACTGACTCCTTTATTTCTTTTAAAATTTTCCTTTCTATTGTCATGGTATAACTTTCCTCATTTTCTGTTGGTCTTGTGTTTTCCCGGAGTTTTTTTAGCTCTTCTTCTTTCTCTTCTATTATTTTCTTTAATTCTTGGATTTCTTTTTCTTGTTCTTTATTTAATGATTGGTTTTTCGCCCCTTCTTCCTTCTCTGCATCTGATGTTATTCCCTTTTTCTTTTCATTTTCTAAGTCTTGTAATAATTTGGAGTTATACTCTTTCATGTGTACTATCTTTTTTACCGCGCAGTTCCAATACATTTTAGCTTCTTCTGCATCCCCAGGTCTCCTTCTTTTCGTCAACTTCACGCAAGTTTCCAACAGGTCAAGGATATCTGTTTTTCTTGCTTTTTCTTCATCAAATTTTGATACTACTATTTTTACTGGTGTGGATTTTTGTTTGTTTCCTGATTTTCTGATGTTTTTGTACCTCATACGTCCCTTTTCATTCCGGTTTGTATCAGCGGCGTAATCCGCTTCTTCTCCATCCGATGTTGAGGATTGCGATTGAGACATCTGGGACAGTTGTGAACTCACGTAGTCCCTGGAGTTAAGAGATTTTGCTGCTGATTGTTCTGGCGAAAACGATAAGCTGACGCTCTGCAGTTCTGCCATTTCTTTTGATCAGAGCTATGTTTTAACGATTTAAAGAAAGTTATTCTTTTAAATAATAGAAATTTTTTTATTTTGTTTAAACTAAAGTTTTTCTTATAATATATCAATATGATAAATACCAGGCATCGTCAGAGCCCTTCTCATGTCTCGTTGAAGGAAAGGTATATAGAGAGTTTATAGGAAAAACCGGTGAACTTGTCCACCGTAAATAGCTAAGATAAACAGTTAAAAGTTAAATTAATAAATAAATAAAAAAAAAAAAAAAAAAAAAAAAAAGGATAGTTATATTTTGAATAGTATTTTGGAATAGAGAGGGGGATTATTAATGGTAGTGGTCTAAAAAGAAAAAATTAAGAAGAAACTAATACAAAGTAGGTATGAAAAATTTTGCTGCTGATAAAAGAAGAGTAAATTTTGGTTGTTTAAGTGCTTGTGGTTGTCAATCCCTGCTCTAAACTTATTCATATACCACTGGACATATATTCCAGTTTGAAACATTTGTACTTAAGTAAATTGACTAAAAAAAAAAAAAAAAAAAAAAAAAAAAACCTACTTAAAACACTGATATGTACATACTTAGATACACTAACTATATATATATATATATATATATATATATACATATATATATATATATACACATACATACATACACATACACATATACATACTTCATACTTATATATATACAGAAACATAAACCACTATGATAAATGATCTTAGAATAGAATTGAGTAAATGTATTATTAAATATACAGTTATATGCATAGTTAGTTCGATACGAATACAATTAATATAAGTTTGAGTTCACTACCGCCATTGCAATAATCCTTAATATAAGCAAATTGTAAGATGTAATAGTGTGCCAAAATCGAAGCATTATTAAATAAACAACATTATACATTTCGATATACATTAACAATTATACCTATTTAGGAGAAGTGGAACACTTGGAGCAGGAAGGAGACCTCCTAAGGGCTTACTTGCTATGAGGTTATCCTTGCTGCGCAAGAGTTGAAAATTCTCCTGGCTTCTTAAACGTTAATGCTCCAAGGAGGGGGGGGAGGGGAGGGGAGGGGAGGGAAGAGAAATAGCTAGTGACAATGCGTTCTTAGAGACGAAAAGAAAGGGGTGCAACATGCCCATGGTAAGGTGAAAATTTAGTAAAGTTGAGATTTAACCCTGAAGGGGGCCGGGACGTGGCCCCAAATAGTAGGAGAGATCAAAAGATGTTTGATTTGAAATGTGGGGATCACCAGCTTTCCGTAGACATGTTACACCAAAAATTATAAGTCAGCCCCCCCTGCCCCCCCAGGGGCGGTCCCCTAGTAGATACCGGGGAAATTCACAAGCCAGAAAAAAGTCTGTGCGGGGCCAGTCTAGCCAAAATATTTCTCCTCGCTGTAGCTCCCATAGAACCAAAACTATAAGCGTTTAAAGATTGAAGTGAAGTGAAGAAATGGGCCTTTTTGAGTGAGTGACCAACAGGGGGGGTCTACAGCCCCGGAAGTGCAAAATTAATAAAAATAAATGAATAAGAGTGATAGACAAATGAACGAGCGAAATTTTAAGGTATATGTTGGGGGGGGGTGCCAGAACCCTCCCCCCCAGGACAGGCCATTAAAGTCTAGACATTTAGAACTTTAAAAAAATTACTCAATACCACGCTGTTCGAGCAAATTTTTTAAATATTGAGGGCTGGGAGGCCCAACAGCCCTAAAAGCCCCTATAGAACGAAACATAAAGCAGTATGGGTGTTTATTAGTTAAATTGATGCGAATTAAGATAATAAAAACAAGGAATAATGATTACAGAGAATAAAACTGGCTGTCTTGGCTACCCGCAGACCTTCTTACCAGCAGCAACGCTACTATAAGTCCATGATATTACTTAAAACATTAATTCTTGAACAAATGCTGTGTGGCAACACCATATATCGAGCCTCTATAACAATTAGTAACTTGAAACAATTTTAAAGAGCTGGACAAAACCTCTCTACATTTTTAATATCATTAAGTACTAAGTTATTGTTAGAGTTGATCCCTTAGAACTGCAACGGACCATTGATTTTGAACAGGGGACCAGCTAACAACTTCTCAACTTGTGCTGAACTTGGGCGGGATGTGCTAAACCCAAGCGTCATATTGAGTGACATTAAAAACAATGATAAACACTTTACAAAAACACTCATTAAAGACACTTAAAAAATCAAAATACAATAAAAGGTATGGCGGAGCAAAGAACAAACATTTCTGTACACGTACATATGCAATATTATAATTTAAAAGATAATTTAATATTTTTAATTGATTTTTTAAAAATAGTTACACTCTATGGGGACCACTTATGTAAATTAAAAGTATCAAACTCAAAACGACGATTTTTCAAAAATTAATTTTTATTACTTAGAATAGTCAAAATGCTTCCGAATTAGCGGCGGAGCAAAGATAAATGTTTAAATTAGAAATAATGTCCACTTTTGTAAGGATAATATAATAATTTTTTAGTATATTACGGGTTTAATAAAAAATGTAAACAATGTACTTTTTAATGGGATGTAATTTAAGCATTCGCCATTGCTATAACAAGCTATTTTTAAAGATAGTTAAAACACATTAATAAAATTACAAATAAAAAAAAACTTAAAGAAAAAAAACTCACTCTAAGTCGTTGAAAATGCTTTAATAGATGATAGTTAATCCAAGGTTTTGATTATAAATATAAACAACACTTTAATAATGACGACTATCGTAGTGATAGAATTATAAGGGATTGACAACACTATATAAAAGTACCCATAACTTCGTAAATAAGTTATGTTGAAAAACTAAAAATACTTTAAAAAGTCCAGAATAGATCTGGGTATCATTAATAAACGACAAGACACCTGAAAAATTAAGCATAATAAAAATAACAGCACAGAAACTTATTGGTACAGTTGCAATGGCTGGTTGCCTGGGGACGAGATTAAGTGAAAAGCTTAAAGTTTAATTTAAACAAATCTCGGCAACCACTGCACCGATTTTGATCAAATAAAAGCTAAAAAGACCAGCAGAACTTTAGGAAAAGAATGAGACATAATTTGAGGCTCTGGCTTACCTAGTTCCTACGCCTTTAGCCCTCCATGAAGAGCTCAGCAAAACGCGACATACTCATCCCTCAGTCTTAGTTACCGGATGAATATCATCATTGTATAATACACAGAGAAGCTTCGACACAGACAGTCACCTTAATGATTTCACGGATGAAAATCTAAGATTAGTTAAATCTCGATCCGCATATTAAAATGTCATCAGTTTCAGTTTCAGTTTCAGCTAGGTGGGGAGGCCTACCAAATGGCTTAAGCTCAACAAGCCCCACCCAGCAGGGTGAAATAACTATGCTAAAAGTCCAACATGGACTAAGACAGAAAAGCCAAAAGGAAAGGAGAATCTCCGTAGTCTCAGGAGAGACCAGGGACACTATTGAATGGCCCCAGACCGCCATCAAACATATATTAGAAAACAAATGAAAGAATATAATTTAAACACAATGACAACGCGTAGCCCTAGCTATTCAGTGCGTGCTCAAAAAGTAAACATAATTGAAGAATTCTTCACAGTGATAAATACAAAATTATATGTACAATATAAATAATTAAGATAAACCTGTGAGCATATTCATAACCAGAAGTTGCAATAATCATATTTCTAACTTAAATAATACTTAATGATGATAAATTTTCTTAGCTCTCAAAAAAAAAAAAAAAAAAAAAAAAAAAAAAAAAAAAAGAAAAAAAGCAATAGGTTAAGACAATTTAGAGATAGTTGAATGGAATAAATAAAATAAGCAGAATAATATAAGTAAGAGTAATAAATTAAGAACAAAAAGATGATAATGTAAAACTTGTTAATTTTGTTAATGATAATTTAGTAGGTTAAAGTTCTATTAAAAAATGTTTCTTATGATATTCTAAATGTCTTCATAATCTATTAAATCCAATGGTGGCATTTGAAAAAGCCCTTGATTTCTTTCCAATAATGTTATACAGTCTATAATTTTTTGAACTAGTGCAGGTTGTTTTAATATCAGTTGGAACCATGATGAAAGGGATATATTTTGAGATCGTCTAATATGATAAGTTGAAGTTAAAGAGCATTCAGTTATATAATGCAAAGAGGAACCTATTTTTCCACAGGTACATCTTGGGGAGTATGCCTTTCCGATTTTAAAAAGGTACTGCGGGAAAGGTCCATGGTTTGACGCTAATAAATATAAATTTCTATGTGATAACAACAGATTTTCAGAAATTGTTGGTATTAATTGAAAAGTGAATCTGCCTCTGTTATCTGTGTTCCATATATCTTGCCAGTCACGTATAAGTTTTAATTTTAATTGGCGCTTTAAATATGATGGTGGAAAGGGAATAAATTCTTGTTTTGTGTCTAAATCTGATATTGCTGCTTTCGCAAGTTCATCTGCTGTTTCGTTTCCATAATTGCCAGAATGACCTTTTAACCAGGAGAAATAAACTATTTTTGTAGTGTTTTGAAGTAGCTTAATGATTTCTTGAGCTATTGCCAATTTTGATGTTATATCTTCTAAGGCATAAAGACTAGAGAGGCTGTCAGTATGTATTTTTGCAGTATTATAATCAGTTTGAAGGAACCAGTTTAGTGCTTTAAATATTGCCGTTAATTCCGCTTGAAATATAGAATTCTCTTGTCTTAACTTGAGTTGGGAAGTATGTATTAGAGATTTATTTTGGTAACAACAAAAAGCAAGTCCTGTTCCCTCATCATTTTTGGACCCGTCTGTAAATATGTTTATCTCAGTTTCTTTGGCGTTTTCTTTGTCCCACTTAAGATAAGGTTTATACGGACAAACAGAGGCCGACTTAGATTTCGTTTGATACATTTCTGGTTTGAATTCATCTATTGGTATTCCCAATCTGAGGATTTTTCCTGATGTAGAAATCTGTGATAGTTTTAATGACAACGGTGGAATTCCTGTCAATGTGCATAATGCCAAAGTTGCAGTTTTTTTGTAAGCACCAGAGATTAACAAAAGGCATTGAGCTTGTATTGAGGAAATTAATCTTAGTCCATGAGATTTTTGAAGTAGATTAAACCAAACTGCTGCTCCATAGGTAATTTTCTTTTCTAGTATGGCATTGTACCAGATCTTTAAAATACTTTTTGAGAGTCCTCCTTTTTTAGATGTAAATTTGAGTAAGTTTTGAATGAGGAAATTTAATTCTAATTTTTTGTCTGCCAAGTCATATCTTGGTGAAAAATATCTAAAAACTCAATTTTAGCGGTCCACTCATGGGTTTACCATCATGTTTTTCTGTCCCCAATACTCCATCTTTTCATACTTTTGAGAACAGAAAAGCACAGTAGTAAATCTATGAATCAACCATTAAAATCACGTTTTTACATGTTTTCCACGAAGATATGACTTGGCAGACCGATGGCATTTTAATATGCGAATCGAGATTTAATTAATCCTAGATTTTCATCCGTGAGCTCGATGAGATGATTGTCGGTGCTGTCGCTTCCCGGTGTATAAGCTTTGTCACAAATGAGCTTTGTCAGCAAATGAAGATTATGTTCGAGCAAAGGAGGATTATTTTATTTTTAAAAATGATTTAGTGAGGGATTGAGAAAGAATTTTATAAAAACACCTTACTATCTAATATTAATATCATGATACTTTTTTTTGTAATTTATTAATAAACGATATTGTTTTATATAAAGATTATTGTAGACATAATCTTGCGGAATCCCAGAGGTCAAAAAGCATTAGGCAATAAAATATTAGAGCCTACGCTTCGGAAATACTCGTATCTAACAATAATAACAACAAAGAATTGATGTTAAATCTGTTACACAATGTTCTGATATTATATTTATCACACCCTTTTTATCACCACTCTCTGTATTTATGGCTTCAACTTTATCAGCCCTGTCCACCCTCACGGTTCTGAAATCTTCCATTCCCCTGCAATAAAATTGTCCTGCAGAGTTTTGACAGTTACGGCTATAAAGGCGTGGCTGAATTTCCTCCTGTAATGTACAGTAGCCGACATTTCTAACAGATTTTTTTAATCAAACCTGATTGTGCAAAAAGAATTTTTTGAAATTTAGACTGTAAAAAAAAAAAAAAAAAAATCTTTTTTATTTTATTATTATTTTTTTTAACTTATATGACGATAAACCTTATGCATAAAGTTGAAAAGTGTTTGATCAACGCTTCGATTTTTTTTTTCTGTCTGCACGTCTGCCCTTGAAGGGCGGTGGCATATATTAAAAATATCCCACCTAATTTTAATTCCAGAATAATTTACACCCGAATTTAGACGATAATTTACCCCAGAAAATTTCCATAAAGTTTTATTTTTATAACTTTGGTGCTGTGGTTTTATTTATGATGGTCAATTATTTGCACGAGGAATATAGTACCTAGGGGGAGTGCCCTCCGTGGGGGTCTTTCTAAAGGAACCTAACCCTTATTTACGCAAGGTTTCGTTTAATATTTCTACCAAAACAACTTACGCTTTAATTAATAAATCCAAATTGTTAATTTAGAATTATTAAATTCTTACATAGATGGTAGCATCAACAAATGTACTTTTTAAAATAATTATAAAAGAAAGTTATTTATTTTAATAAAAATTATAAATGTTCAAATGAAATTGTTTAAATAAAATCCAAAATTCCAAATTTTTTTAAAAATTCGAAAAAAATTAGTGAAAATATAAATAAAATTTTAAATTTCTAAAAATGATAAAAAATGTTTAATGAAGTTTAAAATGCTGAATCATTAATAAATCACAATAGTTTTTCAAATAGAAAGAAAATTGAATTTCAAAAAACATTATGAATGTCAGATGAAGGAAATATTAATATTATAACCCCTTAAATTGGCAAGAAATACGAAATTTCTTTTAATTTAACTCATCTTAATATGGAAATTTCACTTTCCATCACCAGAGTTTGAATTAGGAACCTTCTGTTTACTGCCGAAACGCTTTACCTGCAAGCTATGATGTCTACACACAAAGCGTTCAAATTAATAAACTTTAAATCGCAAAAATGAATAGATGACGCAGAATTCTCGCCAACGTAATAAAAAAAAAAAAAAAAAAAAAAAAAAAAAAAAAAAAAAAAAATTAAGATTAATATTTTATCAACATATCTAGAAACACATTGAAAAAAAAAATAACTTAATTAAAATAATAGATTTATTCAAGATATTATGATTTGTCGTGTGACATGAGGTATTCAGTTGTAAGTACACGAAATTTGAATTTTCTGACTTCTACTGTTTTTGTGTACGGGCTCTGTGACAGACGGATATAGAAGAATAGGATTTTATCAGATTAACGAAACCTTAAAAACACTCTAGAACAAAAGATTTTTCTGATAAAATTAAATGTAAAATTTCTTAAAACTTTCAAAAATTAATTAAATTATCAGATATTTCATTTTTATGTACCTTAAAAAAAATCTTTCCCTATGAAATAAACAGAAATATTTCAAACAATTTCAGTGCAATTAGCTTGCAAGTGTATTTTACTGAAAAGTGTATTTTTCTAAAACATAACATTTTCTGGAATTTCCTTCTTTTATGCAAGTTTTTTCGAATATGTTTTTATACCACCCACTGATATGAAATAAATTGAATTTTTGTTTTTGTATTTAAATTTTCTTCCAATTAATAGTTATGATAAAAAAAAACATACAAAACAAAAGAAGTTCAGAGAATTCTATACTACATAGTCCAAAAAAATTAAGATAAATATTTCATCAACATACTTATTTATTTCCTATTCTACGAAAAGTTAAAAAAAAATAGTTTTTTGGGGGTAAATGAAAATAAATCTCTATCAAAGTGGATTAATTTTAATTAAAAAAATGAACTGATGTAGGAATTTATTTCCTGTGAAATATTATAAGCATTATCTTGAAATGTCAATATCGTTAATGTTAAACTAACTTAGTATTCTTTAGTGATAAAAAAATATATTTTCATGGCAAACAATTAACATTTTTTTTCTCATATAAATTATTCTACAACTGCTAGTATATTATAGGTATAAAGTAAAATAAATAAATAAATAAGAAAATACAACTTTGTCTAGACTATGAAAACATTTTACCAATTAATTTTAGAAATTGTAAAATAATTTATCCATCAAGATTTTATTTGCCATCCATTATCCGAGAATCAACAGAGACCTTTTCAACAGTGAGAATACAGGATGTCCCAAAAATCACCGATGATATTAAAATTCAATAACTTGCAAACGATGAAAAATATATATAAAAAAAATTATTGTGGGAGGTTTATGTATGACGGAAGGAATTTTTTTACAATGATTCTTTATTTTAGTTTGAATTTAAAACAATAGATGGCACTGACAGCGTTTAGCGCTCAATCAAGGTAGAAACGCAGCATTGATGCCAAATAAGGAGATTACTACTATGGAGTGGATCTCATTCGCCAATAAACTTTTACTCTTAAGCCCTGATTCTGAGCACATTCGATATGATTTTAATAGAATGCGTTGTTATCATGCCAACAACAAATTCATCGATGGTGGAGTGCAGCGTTCAGAACTGGGCTTGAATTTAACAAACGGTATTTGAGTTTGCAGACGTGTGAAATTAGAATAAGTATGTCCAGTTTCTTATTTATTGATTTGATAGGAGCAGATTTTTCTAAACAGTACGTTTGAAGCTTCAATTATTGGCGTTAATTAAAATTTGGATCAGAAATAAATTCATAAAAAAATTATAATCCCTTATTCTTTTTTTCTAAGTGAATATAAAGCTTTAAAATAGTTCCCATAAAAACTTTAACTGTTACGTTATTAAATTAAATTTATCATACCTGTATTCCTTATAATCATTTTTCTAACAGAAAGAAATTTATCAAAAGGCTGCGTTACTTTTTCTAATAGTAATATATTTCTTGCTGTTCATGATTTAATTTGCACTTAATTTACTAAAAATTGCATAAATTATGCAAATAAGGAAACTGTTCCAGCAGTTACATATTTGCACACTTAAATTACCTACTCAGTGAATAGCACTGTTATTCTTATGAATCTGTAAAATAATCTCCTTGTTGAATTATGATTTAATCAAATAAAGAAAAAAAATGCACATTTAAAAAAGTACTTCCCTAAGGACTTACAGACATCTGTATACATGTGAAGCATCTTATGTAAATTTTTATCCTTAATATGAGATGTTTTTTTACTTTTATGATAAAAATTAATGCATTAAGTATGCTCTTTAAAGGAAGTACAAAAATTTAGAGATTTTTCTACATTATTTACAAAACATTTGCGATTATTTAAAAAAAAAATGCATATAAAAGCATTTTTTAATTCGATTTTCAAATGCATTTTCGATTTACTACATAGATATCTTTATGGAATTGCTTTATAGATACTTATAAACTAGGAAAACCTTAAGTAAAGACATTGGAAAAAAGATTTTTAACTATTGTTTTGCCTCTGTTGTTACATACAAAATCATGCTCTTTTGGGGCATTCGCTCTTAGAGATATTTTTATAGAATAACACTTCACATCCTTTCTTTACTGTACATAACGTTAAGGGTGTTCTTAAATCAAAAAGAGCCACTTTGTGACGCATGAATTAATTTATTTTTGTTCGAAAATGCATGAAAATAGGTGTTGTTATTTAGAAGCTGTCTAATTGCACTCAGTTTTCTGTTTTATTTAAAAACACAATAGATTTTTCATAACAAGCCTTCAAAGTTGACGATTTTGAGCACATTTTCCGACGAAAGCAGAAAAACCGGTCGAAAAGCAGAAGAAAAACGGGTGAACGCGTGATCGAAATAGCTTTGAACTAGATAGGTAATTCAACTATCATAAAATGGAAAATTCCGTTTGATTGGAAATCGCTTCCATAGTCAGGCATTCCAATTTTATATCTTTCCGTTAAAAATGAATTTTTAAATATGTCAAAACGTTTTGCTCTTGTTGAGCCGAGCAATAAAGAACACCCTTAATCGTAACATTAAAAGACAACTTAGAGCAATCAAGTATATCATGTAGCGTAAAATTATCGAAATTATGAATTAAATTTTTGGAAAAGATAATGTCATTTAATATAGCTGTTACTAAAATAAATAAATAAACAAATTAGCACAATTATATATTTTTATTAAACGTGCTCAGGATTCATGAAAATCTATGAAAAGATAATATTTTTTTCAAAATTAAGAGCAACGAAATGGCTTCATTTCTAACTCAACTATGCAACCGACATATATAATTTCTCAACAGTACACAAAGAGCAAACTATCGATAAAATATCGCTACTTTAAAATAGCACGCTTTTACTTTCATTGTCATAAAATCAATGCATAAAATCTTATTTATGACTATGTAGACAAAAACTACTTCAAAAAGATTTTATCTTTTTTTTACCCTATATAAAAGCCCTTGATATTTTCAAAACAATTTTTTGACCAATGGGAAACTTTTATCGTTTCAAAACGTAATGGCTTTTATAGGTAAAGGTAGCATTAGAAAATATTAACATGCTTAAATCTCGGTGACATATGAAATAATAAAAGTCTATTAAATCATGACTTACTGCTCAATACCACATTGAGGTCAAACTAATAGCTATACATTACATATCTCCAAACATCATACTTTTATATTTTATTTTAGAAAGTCTGCTCTTTTATGGCACTATTTATTAGGTCGGTACACCCCCGCAGCCATCATTGATGGGGCTTCTGGCTGTAAAATGTGACCATTTTCTTCGATTGATCTCCAGTCGGTTGATGCAGTATTCACCACCCATGGAGGAAGTTACAGAAGGGGAAACGTTACGGAATAGGATTCGAAGAATCGCTGATGATAAGTGCAAATGGGAAATGTTCTTCAGAAATACTCTGTAAAATAAACGCAGACGAGTGTGATTTTTTTTTCTTGGTAAAAACTGCACAACGATTCTGAAACTATTTTTAAAAATCCATTTTCTGCGTTATATGTGCTGTATATATATATATCGATAAAAAATTTTTGGCAATTTTCAACTTCTTCCCACCTAACCATACATTATAATTCTTCATCTCTACCCCTGTTGATGATATCATTATCAATGTCTGGAGATTCTTTGTTTTTTTCTTCTTTTTCTAAGTTTGTAGTTATATGCATACATTGTTATAATTTTATTATTTGCTTACTTTATCTATTAAAATGGAAAAAAAAAAAAGGTCAATCAAATTCTCTGTAAAATGAACGCAGATGAGAGTTAAAATTTTTTCTTTCTTTATTTTTCGTAAATTCTGCGCAGCATTTCTAAAACTATTTTTAAAATTCCATTTTCTCCTTCATACGTGCTGTATATATATATATAACGATATAAATTTTTAAATAACCCCTTCCCCTCTTAAGAATATCACACGTTATAATTTCCCATCCTTCCTCCTGTTGATAATATCATTATCAACGTCTGGAAAAAAAAATCCTTTTACTTTTATTTTTCGAAGTTTGTAGTTATATGCGTATATTGTTATACTTTTATTATTTGCATACTTTTCTGATCGAAATGAAAACAAGCGGGTAAATGTGACCGCAGATCTCATAGAGGATATCGTTTAATATTTCTTTCAAAACAACTTATACATTAATTAATAAATCCAGAGTGTTAATTTATGTTTAATAATATAGATACACATTCTTACATGGATAGTAGCACCAACAAATTTTATTTAAAAACAAGATAGAACTCGTCAAATTTTGACGAAAGAAAATGTTTAAGGAGGAACTGTTCCTTTAACTTATAATAAACCTACAAAATTAGTTATAGTAAAAATGCATTTTACATTGGTACATCTAACTCTTAAACAAAAGATATTTATCGTCAAATTCACAAAATACTATTTCTATAAAACGCAGTTGTAGAAATTGTTAAAATTAAACTTTAATCGTATATGTAAGCAGTAAAAAATAATAAAGATTTATTATTATTATGATTAGGTTACCAATTAAGGTTCTTATGCTAGTATTTCAAAATGATAAAAAGAAAAATTTATTTAACTTTGACTCAATCATAAAAAAAAAAAAAAATCCCGTGAAATCTAAACCCGGCATCATTTTCACCATATGAAAATTTACAAATGTTCATTTCACATCTGTATTCACGTTTAAAAAAAAATGGCATTTTAATTTAATAATTTTGATTCAAATCTTGAAGTTTCAATGCTATTAGCTGAAATAGATATTAAACTGTTGATATTATTTTACGTGTAAATCAAATTTTGTAAATGAAGTCAAAATTCACCGGGTTTTATAACAGAAAATATTTACATTTTTATTTTTTCCCTTTTAATGAGAAAATGGCAACATAAAGATACAGGACTCAATTTTTTCCGTTTTTTCCTTTGCATTAAATAGAAATGGAGTACTCCTGTTGCTACAATTAGAAAAGAGGTATTAAAAGCTACAAAAAAATTAATATTTCAAAAACAAATTAAGATACAGCTTTCAAACAAATTTCATTTTAAAATACATTTTTTTTTCGAAACGATGGTGTAAAAATTGAAAACGTGCGACATAAAGAAGTTTTAAAACTTTTAGTAGCAAAAACTGCAGTACCGAAATTCATTTAAAATTTGAAAGTATTGCCATGCGCAAAATGACGTATGGATTAAGCACAGATACGTTTGGCCTTTATAATATAGGTAGATAATTAAAAAGGGAAGTCATTTATTTCAATCAAATTAAAAATGGTTAAATCAAATTACTTAAATAAAATCTAAAATTCGAAATTTTTGAAAATCCGAAATTTAAAAATTATTACAGGAGATATACATAAAATTTTAAATTTCTAAAAACCAAAAAATTATGTAAACGAAATTTAAAATGCTGCATCATTATTAAATTACAATAGTCTTTAAAAAGAAAGAAAATTGAATTAAAAAAATATCATGAATGTCAGATGAACGAAATACTAATAATATAAACCCTTAATTGGCAAAAAAATAAGAAATTTCTCTCAATTAAATCCATCTTAATATGAAAATTTCAACTTGCAGCAACCAGGATCGAAATAACAATTTCCTGTTTACTCGCTAGGCGCTTTACATCCAAATTGCGATGTGCATACGTAAATCGCTCAAATAAAGTTTTTTTTTTTTTTTTTTTGATGTAAATCGCAAAAATGAGCGGATGACATTGATAAAATTATTTTAATTAAAATAATACTCTTTTTCAAAATTTTATGTTTTGCCATTTGATACCAGCTGTACAGCTGTAATTTAAATTCTCTGACATAAAGAGTTTTTGTATACAGACTCTGTGGCAGATGAACAAAGTTCAGATACGAATAGGGTTTAGTCTTCTGAACGAAATCCTAAAAAGAAGTTAATCAAATATCACAATCATGTGTAAAATTTCCCCCAACAAAGGATTATATTCGCAGAGGCCAAAACAATAGCACTTCCGAATGTTGGGGGCATTTTATATTTTGGAATGAAATGATTTTATAATCATTTATTGTCCTTAATAATAACTTTGTATTTTCATAAAAATAGATAATAGAGGGAAAAATATAAAATTGTTTCGATGTGAAGAAAAAGTTTCATTGGATGAAAAATAATAACTATCAAACGACATCTTCCCTACCTATAAGCGTGTCTTGCGATATATCAAGTGCGATATTCATCGTGAAATTATCAATGAAAAATCGATATTTAATCATTTTATAAAGTTAAATGGGGTAAAAAGTAATGTATTTTCAAGTCAAGAAATTTAAAATTACTAATTAAATAAAATGTTTTGAAGTTTAAATTTTGTTTTAAATAGAGACGAAATTAAAAGTAAATGTAACACTGAATCTTTTAACTTTTTATTTCAGCAAAATACATTAAGAAATTAGTGTTGGTAAATGTATTCACATACAGGGAAGTGCTAAATATTGTTCAAGGAAAATGAAATTCCTTTCTTAAAAAAAGGACAAGATTAGAATTTTTAATTGGAGAAAATGTTTAAAATGTATGCTAACTTTTGGGAAAAAAGGAAAATCCGGTAAAATTGGATTAATTATCCACTTCAGATAGTTTAAAATGTGTCAGTTAAATATGCTAGGAAATTATCTTTTTGTCACCCATCAATGATGAAACTTTTTAGCTTAATTTTTTGTTAATTTAAGAAGCGAATTGCAATTAAACCATGTCACAAGAGTCAAGAGTTTTCTAAGTGAAAAATAAATGTTTGACTTTAATTTAAATAAAGCACAATCTTTCGAGTAAAATTTTAAGGAGAAAATTTTCCTTTTGGAATTGAATTTATGAAAAAAAAATCAATAACATTGATACAAAGTGCTATTAGGTTTAGGATAAGTAGTGTATTTTCTTTCCTATAATAATACGGTAACATATATTTAACGTAACTTACGGTAATATACCGTAATATATAATTTAGAGTAATATTACGGTAATTTAATGCTAATTTTCATCACCGAACATGAATTATAATGAATTATAATGAATTATAACAGAATTAATTTGAATATTTAAATTTTCGCATGTCAACTGCCATATTAAATTGGTGGTGGATTATGACACAAGAGCAGCCAAACGATGAACAAGTTGGAAATTGCACGTAAAGCGTAGCAAATGAGGTGCGTTCGTACGATTACGAAGTTTTAAATATATTCAGATCTTGCAGTTTGAGAAGATAATACTTTGGATACAGTATCGTGGTAGAAATTTTTTTGTGTTCCTGTAAATATACAGGAAGTAACTTTTATTACACCTCAGCAATGTATATCATTCGCTATACTATCCGCTTTTTTTATACAGGAAATAACTTATAGTATTCCTCAGCAACGTATCGATCTCATAAAATATTGAATAGTCAATTACAATTAAAACGCGAAAAAAAAAAAAAAAAAAAAAAAAAAATGTTCTCCCTACACTATTATGTAATGGAATGCTTTTGCGTTGTTGTAAATCAATAACAAATGTATTTTCCACCACAGATTGTGCAAAATGTACATTATAATATGTACTTCATAGATGCATAACAATTTTATTGGGTTCGAATGAGTTTAACTCATTAAAATGCATTTGAAAGTTTTTTCACCCATTGACCGTAATGTAACGGAATATTTTTGATTGTCCCTGTAATTGATCTATGTATCTGATTTTCATAAAATTTGAAATGACTCGACAAAATTATATAATAATTATATATTTTAAATTTCAAACGATTAAAATGCATTTGAAACTTTTTCCCCCATTGACCGTAATGTAACGGAATAATTTTGATTGTCCTTGTAATAGATAAGCATCCGATTTTCATAAAATTTGAAATGACTCGATAAAATTATATAATAATTACGTATTTTAAATTTCAAATGATTCGTTTGGGTAGTTTTTGCGTTGTTATATGCGGACAGGCAGACAGACGGACAGACAGACGGGCAGACGGACGGACTGAACGACAGCTATAGGTGCTACGTATTTATATAATTACGAACGCACCTAAAAATGAAGCTGGTACTGTTAAACATTTGTTTTGCCTATTGCCAACTGGATATAACGGCCTGCGCATTTCGCTAAAAAACGCCGAAAAAGTGAAGCTGGATTCAGCTTCAAACCCTGAACCATTTCATTGGACCACGTAGCACAAACCCTGCCCAAATTAGCATTGTATGAGCTGATTTCTGTTCTGAGCACATGGTCATTGTTTTGGTTCAGGGTTTGCACGATTGGTCAGAATAACTTGGGCAAGGTATCAGAGTCTTATTACATTAATCTAAACTTTAAAATTAAATTCTAAATTAATGGGAGACTTCATACATTAATCTAAAATAAATGGGCCATATAGATCTAGTCGGCCATGGTATTGCCTAACGCAAAGTCATCCTGTTTATGAATTTTTTGCCGAAGAAGATATTGCTAAATAGATGCTCGTAAATGAACAGAAAGGTGACATTATTTCAGAAGTGGTTGAAAACGTTCACAAAAGAGCATGAATGATGCAAACGATGTCAATAAACAGAAAATAATGCATTCCGAAGATCTAAATGAGTACGAAAAGACTGTTAAACACACTGTAAAACAATTTGCGTGAAATTGCAGAGAATCTACTGGTAATCCATTATCTTAAATCTTATGTAAAATCACAGGATTCTGTTAAATAACAAAACCGTTATTCTGTAAATTTAGAGTAGAATCTGTAAATTAACATCCTTAAGAATACACAAGACTGTAAATTTGCGTTTAATGATAATAATTTAATCTACACTATTAAAATCCAACCGTATGTATGTATGTATGTGACGCTATACCCTCCGATCTCGGAAACGGAGAAACGTCGCGTTTGTTTTAAATTGATGAGAAAAAAATCCCTTGATCCCGAGTTGCTCATTCGTCTGTCTGTCCGTCTGTCCTCATACAACAACTCAAAAACTACCCAACCGAATCGTTTGAAACTTAAAATATATAATAATTAGATAATTTTGTCGAATCATTTCAAATTTTATGAAAATCAGATGCATAGTTTAATTACAGGGACAATCAAAATGATTCCGGTACATTACGGTCAACGAGGGTGTTCGCTCCTGTTTTGTAACTTTGTAACATCGCCTTGGCGACAAACACAGCCCATGCCAATTATACGCCAAACGGCAATTTAGTGTAACCCTGCTCACGTGTTGTGTGACGCAGTTGGTTTAGAGAAACGGTCTCTTAGCAACAAGCTCTGAATGCAGCAACTAGCTGCGTTTCTAACAAAAAATAAACATTCCATCAAATTTACAGTCTACTTGCTATTTCTGTTTAATTTAGTTTTTCTTTTTAATTTCGTACACCTCTGTACATTTTGGTCCTAGCGACCCGGAGGTATGACCGAGCCAGCATCTTTTCTTTTGAGTTAAATACTTGAATTTATCGAATTTCGTCAACAAGATGAATAATGTCGGAAACTGAAATAACAGCGTTGAACAGAAGGCGAGGGAACATCAAGGCCCAAGTTACCAGGATATTTAACGCAACGGATGGAAAAAGCTTCAATTTATCTGAATGGAAAGTTCGTCTGGACTCTTTGTCGAAAATAGAAGAAAAGTTTGAAGCTCTTAAGCTGGAATATTATAGAATAATAGAGGAAGAAAAGTTGGAAGAAACTGAAAGAATACTCTCGCAACTGGACGAAGATATTCTTAAACTAGAGGTAAGCTTAAAATCCTCTATTAATGCTTATTATAAAAATACTGATTCAAATAAGAAATCTATTGAACAGGACCAAGCAAAAACGTCTAGCATTAAGCTTCCTAGGGTCATATTGCCGGTTTTTAGTGGCAAAATAGAAGAATGGTCCGTATTTAAAACTACCTTTAATGAAATAATTAATGATAATTCAAATTTAAAGGATAATGAAAAGTTATTTTATATGCGTTCTGCTTTAACTGGTGAAGCGAGGAGTTTGCTTACACCAGATGAAAATTATGTTTCACTTTTCAATGCGTTAGAACAAAGATACGAGAATAAAAGAGTTATGGTAGATTGTCATATAAAGAATATTTTAAATCTTTATGTGATTAAACAGGAATCCGCTAAGGATCTCCGCATTTTATTAGATAACGTAAAGAAAAATTCAAGGGCTCAAAAGATCTTAAAGTATGATAGAGATAATTTCTGGAACGCAATTTTGCTGAATATTATTCTAAATAAACTAGATAATGAAACTCGTAAACAATACGAACTAACATTAAAGGATAATGAAATGCCTAATTTTGATGAATTTTTAGAATTTCTTGAGCGAAGATGTCAAATCTTAAATAGTATAAGTTCTAACGTATCCTCTAAATATACTGCAAAATCTAAAACAAACAAACAAACTACAAACAAACAAATAAAAACAAACAAACCTCAAAGTAAATGTTGCGTAATATGTAAAACCGAAAATCACCCCTTATACCATTGTGTTAAATATAAAAACATGAAGTTAAGTGATCGAATTAACCTTGTTAAGAAAAATAAACTTTGCTTCAATTATTTAAATTCAGCCCACCTCATTAATTATTGTAATTCAAAAAGCACTTGTCATGTTTGCAAGAGCGCAAGCCATCATGCATCATTACATAATTATACAACACCAGTGAACAATCCTGTAAACAATCTCCCAATACATGAAACAATAAATAGCAATTTTGTTTCGGAAGATTTATCACAAAACGAAACTACTGCTCATTCATTTTTTTCGTATGAAATTTATAATAATAAATCTGTCTTAATTAGCACTGCAATAATTTATTTGATAGATGTAAATGGCATCAAAATTCAATTCAGGGCAATATTGGATTCCGCATCGCAGAATTGTTTTTGTACATTTAAAGCAGCACAAATACTAGGCTTGAAAAAGGAGAAAATAAATATTCCTGTAAGTGGAATAAATAAATTGCCTATTTACATTAAATCTAGAATCAAATCAAAGCTGTCAAATAAAATGAATAGTACCAGTTATGATATTGAGTTATTAATCGTTCCAAACATCTGTGACTTCACGCCCTCGAAAAAGATAAACATATCAGATTTAAAAATTCCAACAAATATTTGTTTAGCGGATAAACAATTTAACATTCCAAGCAGTGTGGAGATAATTATCGGTGCTGAACTGTATTTTTATCTTTTAAATGAAGAAAAAATAAAGTTAGGCAATAACTTATACTTGCAATCAAGTATTTTTGGATATTTAGTATCTGGGTGTATTTATGACAAAACAGTAAATAATAATAATACTAATTATTGTTTCTTAACAAAAAATCTTGAAATACTTAATGATACTTTAAAGTCTTTCTAGGAAATTGAAGAAGTAGAATATTTAAAACCCTGTAACAGTGAAGAATTAGAATATTGTATTGATTACTTTGATAAAACGCACTTCAGAAAACCGGATGGTAGGTTTGTGGTCCCAATGCCGTTTAAACCACAGGTTTTAGAACCCGACTTGGGAAATTCCAAAAATCTTGCTTTGGAAATATTAAACTCTCTGTGGTAACGTTTAGATCGAGATCCTGTTATGGAAAACTTATACACAGAATTTATTAAAGAATATAGAGATTTAAATCACATGCATGAAATAAAAGAAAATGATACCTTTAGGTATAAAGTTAATATTAACAGAAAAGGTGATTTCACAAAAAGAGATGTACTTTCGCAAATTGCCCGCATTTATGGTCCTCTCGGTCTCTTAGGGCCAGAGATTGCTAAAACAAAAATATTCATGCAGGAGCTGTGGCTTCATAAAATAGAGTGGAATGAGAAGCTGCCCTCTCATGTTGTCAAACAATGGGAAACCTTCCTCGAAAGTCTTAAAGAACTGGAATCCATTGAATTACCAAGATGCTTCCTAGCTGTGAACCAATCAGTGGTGCTAAATGGTTTCGCAGATGCGTCTTCCAAGGCTTATGGCGCAGTGATATACATGCAAACATTTAATTCTAGTGAAATCAACAGTCACTTATTATGTAGTAAATCCCCCGTGTGTCCAACCAAAGTAATAACGGTGCCACGTCTCGAACTGTAAGCATGTCTTCTTCTGGCTAAACTCACTAACAAGGTCTTAAATTCATTAGACAAACAATTACCTTCAGTAAATTTGTTTTCTGATTCAACCATTGCTTTAGCTTGGATAGGCACTGCTCCTCATCTCCTGAAAACGTTTGTGAGAAACCGCGTTGTGCAAATTAAGGAACAAACTAAGAACTTTCCATGGTTTCATATTCCGTCAGAACACAATCCAGCTGATTTGATATCAAGAAGTGCAAGTGTGGAAAACCTTTCTTCTAACCAGTTGTGGTGGCATGGCCCGCCTCTTTCAATTCTTGAAGAAACAATATCAAAATTTGACTCTAATATGAGTGACATTAAAGATGAACATTATTCTAGTGAGCTTAAAGCTCCCAGCTATTTGACATTCGCTATTCATACTGACTCTAATTTGTGTGATAATTTAATTAATCTTAGCAATAATTTTCAAAAATTAATTAGAATTCTAGCTTATATTTTCAGATTCATTCAAAAATGTAAAAAATTAACATCTGCTACCGGCCCTCTGTTGCTGGAGGAATTAAAGAGAGCCGAGGTTTATTTAATGAAAAATGAACAGGTAAAGTATTTCAAAAATGAAATTTCGGCCCTCCAAGCGGGATCTTCGGTTCATCGCGCAAGTAAGTTAAAATTCTTAAATCCCTTTTTAGATGGAGATAGCTTATTGAGGGTGGGAGGAAGACTAGCAAAATCAAATTTGAATTTTGACCACAAACACCCCATTATACTTCCGGCGAGCTGTCGCTTGACGAAATTAATTTTTCAATATTATCATAAACGAGATTTTCATGTAGGACCCCAAGCTCTTTTGAACACTGTGCGTCAAAAATATTGGCTGCTTGGTGGCAGAAATATTGCGCGTAAAATTGTACATGAGTGTGTACAATGCTTTAAAATTAAGTCTATAACGGCTAATCAAATGATGGGAGATCTCCCTCCTGAAAGAATAGCCCAATTCCCCATTTTCAAATGTGGGATCAGATTTAAGTGGGCCTTTTGAAATAAAATATAAAGGTCAAAGAAAGGGTACTTTTCAGAAAATCTATGTTGCAATATTTGTATGTATGGTCACTAAGGCTGTACACTTGGATTTTGTCTCAGATTTGACATCCGAGGCTATAATAGCGACTCTAAAAAGGTTCTTCACTCGAAGTGGGAAAAGCTCTGTAATCGTTAGCGACAATGCTACAAATTTCGTTGGGGTTTCAGCAGAACTAAAACGTTTACGCAGACTTGTTACGAGTGATGAAGTTTCGAACTTCTTAGCTTCTGAAGGTATTAACTGGAAGTTCTCCCGTCCTAGGGCACCAAATTTTGGTGGCCTTTGGGAGGCAGGAGTCAAATCTTTCAAATACCACTTAAAAAGAGCTGTGGGCTCAGCTCATCTCACGATCGAGGAATTCCTGACAGTTATCACACAGATAGAGGCTATTTTAAATTCGCGACCACTTTGTCCTTTGTCAACAGATCCTGACGATCTTCAGGTGTTGACTCCTGATCACTTCCTCATAGGAAATCCTCTTAATTTAATTCTAGAACCCAATTTAGGTGAGGTCAAAGATAATTTGCTAAATAAATGGCAAAGGACTCAAAATTTATCGCAGTTAATATGGAAACGTTGGCAGAACAATTATCTGAGCCAGTTACAAGAAAGAAATAAGTGGCTATTTAAAAGGCCTAATATTCTGCCAGGAATGCTAGTTTTGCTTAAGGACTCACAACTACCCATTTGCACTTGGTCACTAGGCCGCATTAATAAGTTATTCCTAGGTGCGGACGGGATAGTCAGGGTAGTTGAAGTTCGTACCGCTAAGGGTAATTTTAAACGACCTATTTCAAAAATAAGTATATTACCCATTGAGAACAACATTTTAGATCCCAAACCTTAAATGTGATTTATTATGTATTAATTGTTCATGTATTATTGTGTTTTTTATTTATTTTTTTTTTTGCTTATAATTTGTATCATGTTGTTTTATTATTTGTATTGCATTTGTATCTTGAAATACAAAAATATTTCAACACCGGGCGGGATGTTCGCTCCTGTATTGTAACTTTGTAACATCGCCTTGGCGACAAACACAGCCCACGCCAATTATACGCCAATCGGAAATTTAGTGTAACCCTGCTCACGTGTTGTGTGACGCAGTTGGTTTAGAGAAACGGTCTATTAGCAACAAGCTCTGAATGCAGAAACTAGCTGCGTTTCTAACAAAAAATAAACATTCCATCAAATTTACAGTCTACTTGCTATTTCTGTTTAATTTAGTTTTTCTTTTTAATTTAGTACACCTCCGTACAGGGGGGAAAAGTTTCAAGTGCATTTTAATGGTCTTACACTCTTTCGAACATAATAAAGTTGATATACATCTATGATGTATATACTATAATATGCATTCTGTACAATCTGTAGTGTAAATAATATTTCTTATTGATTTACAGGGCCACACAAAAGTATTCCATTCCATACTTATGTATTGAGACATTGTTTAGTATGCATTTTAATAGTATTAAACTATTTAATACTAACAATTAAACTGTTTAATGCCCGTAATTAATACACTATTAAACTATTTAATGCCCGTCTGTTCGTCTAGACTGACCAGGGTAGAGAGTGAAGTTCGCTAGTTTAGTTTTTAAAATTCATGAATCTCCTAATCTTCAGCGAGCTTCAAAGAATTTGAACTTTCCGAGTAAATTTGAAGTGCTCTATCAGCAAACATTAACATAATGTTTCTCTTGATAGTGGAAGAACATATACTGACTGAGCTATAGGAGCTTTTGCTGCTGAATACAAAGTAAGTATTTTATGATTCAGCGGGGAAAAGTCTCCACTAAATCTGATGAGATGATTTTTCACTTTCTAAATTTTTCTAAATTAAAAAAAAATAAAATAAAAATATAAAATAAAATTGAATTTTCTTTTTAAATGTTTTTTATAAAATTATAAAAGAATTTTTGTGTATTTTGAGTTACACAATTTAACAAAGATAAAACTATCTTTATATAAAGACATGGAAATCTCTATAGGGAATTAGATATAAGGGAAATGTGCGTAAAATGATGACCGAGAAACACAATCAAATGCATTTAACCAAGTATTAGTGTAAATTTACTGAAAATTTCGCTTTATTTTCTGTGTTTCTACAGAAATATTTAACAGTGTACACCTGCAATTCTGATTGAACTTTTAAAAACTGTGGCTATTAATTTCTAGGATTGATCTAATAACTCTAGAAAATATTATATCAAATAAATTTCTATTTAACATTATTTCAGAGTAATTCGTATCTGCCATAGGAGTTGCATATTATCGTGGTCGCTTGCATAACTTTCAGAAACAACTTTTAAAGCCCTCTTTCGGAATGCTCTTTATTAGGGCCGTTATCATTTTCTTGATGCCTGCAATATCCTCAAATCTTGTTCAAATAGGTTTTGTGCAAAACGTTGGTTAAAACCATCTCCTTTGAAACGTCCAGTTCATTGGCGAATACTGGAAAAGTCAATCGCCGATCCGAAGTCATAAGCTCACAAACTTTCTCAATCGTTTCTGGTTTGCACATGGAATGCAGCCATCCATACACGAGCTTGTAGCGATCATTTATCATATTCAATCCATAAATTCTGGCATAATATGCTAGAATTAATTAAAAAGCAGGTCTACGCACTCACAACTCAACTATGTCCGTGGACATATGTATTTATATTTTGAAACTTTAAATTGTATTTAACGTCTTTTTATTGTATCCTGCCGACGTTCGCAGAAGCGAATAAAACGTTGATAAATTTTTAATTGTATTTTAAATATATGCTTTTTATAAGTGTACCATTTGGTAATCTGTATTTATTTTAGTACATATTTTTAATATAGCTAAATTATTCAAAAGTGCATGGACGAGATAATGCTTCCTCTACACTTGTTACAACATTTTATGGGATTTTTAGCAGTTTTTTCCAATGTGAATTAGAATTTAATGCTTTTTTTTGCTCCATATCGACTACGACAACAAAAATTTAACACCTATGTTTTAATGTGTTTTTCAAATTCAAGTTCCAATTGTTTCTGAAAAATTTTGACGTTGTTAGACATGCGCAGATTAACGACCTTCTTAATACAAGCATTACTGCATTCTGACGATTTCCTGTTCCTGTACAGTTACACCAATTATTACTAGAAATTAATAGACAGACTTTGTACAGAGACATAGCATTGCAACCAGAAATTTCATTAACATCTAGTAAACAAAGACACTATCACGGACTTCTTTAAATAAAAAAAATTACTGTCCATTTATATAAAAGCATTAAAAGCGCGCATCATAAGGACTGCCATAAAATTAAACTAGTTGGATGTGCCATTCCCAAAACTTTCTTCTATCTCATACGTACATTTTATTATTTTTAAAAAATAGTTAATCATTTTAATGTTTTAATAATTTTTATTCAATACCATACAAACTTTGGTTTTCATCTTAAATTTCTGCTTCAATCAATTAATCGGAGTAAAAACGAATTTCCGCCTCTACACGAGCCGATGAACAATAGAATGATAGGCAGATTTTTTTAACTCAGGGAGGACCTATTTGCCTTACCAAAAAATAGTTATACACAAAAGTTTTAGTTCAGTTCTAGGACTAACTTCATACACTTTTAGGTGATGCAATATTGAAAATGGCATAAAATTGGCTATTGCAGTGCACCCTTCCAGAGGATTTTTTTTAAATTCAGGGAGGACCAACTAGCCATAGCCATACACTTACATAAAAAATTTGATTCAATTCGTTGTATAAATTCATATACGTTTCGTCGGTATAATATTGAAAATGGCACAAAAATCGCGATTGCAGCACGCCCTTCCGGCGGTATTTTTTTTTTTTTAATTCAGGGAGGACCAACTAGCCATAGGGATACAATTACACAAAAAATTTGGTTCAATACGATGCATAACTTCATACACTTTTGGCCAGTACAATATTGAAAATGGCACAAAAATCGCGATTGCAGCGTTCCCTTCCGGCTGAATATTTCAAAACTTTAGGAGGACCTGCTTGCCACAGCCAGAAACATTCACGAAAAATTTGGTTCATTTCTATGCATAACTTCATACACTTTTTGATGATAGAATGGCGACATACACACAGACACACGGACAGACAGACATTTTGTAAAAACAGTTTTTTTGGAATCACTGACCCCTAAAACGTGTAAATCCGTCGAAAAACGGAAGTCGAAAAAAATCGTGTATAAATTGCCCTCTTTGTTTTCGAATGCAAATTTTGCATAAAATGAAAAATCCGTGTTTAAGTCGACCCCACCCCCTCCAACCTTTTACTTCTATTTTGCACTAAATTAAACAAAAGATGCCACTTGCCACTGCAAAAAAGTAGTAAATAATAAAAACAAATTATTGAAGAAAAATTGGATGAATTATTGTTGTTTATTTATTTTATATAATATTTTATTATGCTTACATACACATAAAACGCCAACATTTTTCTGCATTTCAATTTTCTTTTTCTTTTTTAACCCTTTGTGGCGCAAAACAAATTCATTGCTTAAGTATTGAAATTAATGACTGACACCGGAATTTGAAAACAACATTATTTGTAGATATGAAAACGCTATATTTCACACACTTAATGAAGCGAAATTTTTTATACTGAAATTCCGGTGCCAGTGTGACGTTTGGGAATTAAAATTAAGTGGTTTCATAGATATACCACCGCGCCGCAAGGGGTTAATTGACTCGTGTGGAAGTCGACCTCCGCAATTTGTTTCCCAGAAATTGTCAGAAATTTCTCGACTTATACACGAGTATATACGGTAATCTCTTATTTCCTTTTTGAAATAATATTAATAATAATAATAATAAACTCTTTAAAAAAAGAAGCTGAAAGTACATGAAAATGGTAATTATTCCAGAAAACTCAATAATTATTTTATAAAGTAAAATATTTTCAAATAATTTCCTTTCGCAGAAATGAAATTAAAAAAAAAATTACACTAATTATCATGTTAGTAAATTATCGCTTAAAAATAGAACATCAAATTAACGCTGCAGATTAAAAACAAACTTTAGAATGCTCTATTAGTTTTGAAATATAGCAAAAACAAGATATAGCTAAAATTGAACTGCATAATTTTTCCGCTTGAGGTGGTGAAAAACTACTTAGTATATTATGAAGTATGTCAAGAAATTAATATTATTAGTTTCATTAGTCTCTGCTATTTTCCTTAAGGTCATTAACCATTCCGTTTTGGCATTGACGGTTGGAATAAATTCTTTCTAACGCATTCTCGTCTCGCTCATTTTTTAACTTGAGTGAAAGAAAAATTCACCTAATAGGTCCATATTACACTGTTTAGTTAAACTATTTTAACAAAGATATTAATAACCATCGTCAAACATTTTAGAAAGTTTTATAAGGTAGGCTTCAGTGACTTGGTTTAACAAATTATTTCTTGAATATAATATATTTTTAACTAACCTTTCGCACCTTCTTTTAATTTTGTTCTAGTTAGCTTATTAAGTTTTCCTGATTTGTAGCGAATACTTTGAAAAGTGTTTATGAATTTGATTTGTCTGATCATCTGTCCGTCTGTCTGTTTGTTTGTCTCTTTCTATTTCAAATAAATATATTCGGATTTTCATGCAATTAATGTACATTAACGATATTTTTAACAGCATGTTCAGTATTGAATAGGGAGTGCATAGTATTAAGTGTTATTTACAGGCACTCAAAATAATTCTGTTGCATTATAGGGTCAATGGAGAAAAATTATTTGCAGAGTATTTTAATGACATTATGCTATTTCAAATGTTCTGAATTGATATAAAATCGCCGAATTTTACTACAATGTAATTACTATAGAGTAGGACACTCACAGAATTTGTCTTTCATTTACAGTGACACACAAAAGAAATCAGTTACATTATTGTCTTTGAGAAAATAATTACTGGAAATAAGTTTCAATTGCGACTTGCGCTCTTAAACGTAACCAATTCTTTGCACGTTACTTGTTGTGCAGATATTATGCAGGGTTACTGTAAAAAAATAATTCATTTTCAAAACCTGAAAAGTAAAAAAAAAAAAAAAAAAAAAAAAAAAAAAAAAAAAAAAAAAAAGAAAAAAGAAAAAAAAAAAGAAATAAGGTAATGTTCCCTAAGATCAGCTCGAAAATTTTATACTCAGCATGCCTACACTGTAAAAAAAAATTCAAGAGGTTACTAAAATTTTTTTAGTAAATTTGTATTCCACAGAATTTTTTAGTAACCATTACAAACTTTTTTTTTGTAAACTGAACAAAAGAATTTTTTGTATAACTTAAAACTTTTTAGTATGAGCCACCAAGCAAATTTTAGTAATAGCTCCAAAATTATTTTTAGTAACCATTACGTGTGCCCGAAGGGCAGGAGCTTCCTTCGAACTGCATCCAGTGGGTAAAAAGACAGACAACTGAAGCGGAAGATTTTCGGCGAAGCCGCAATAGATGGCAGCACCAAACATTGCTACCTGCTCTATTCTGACATGTTTCTAAAGGGGAGAGAAAGTGCAGAGATCATTACCCAAGGTAACTGCTGACACAGGATTTCCATAATTTCTTTATTTAACGAGTACTTACATTGTATACATTCGGTGCATATTTGGTGGCATCCAGCATCGAACCCGGATACTTTAAAACTGGAGCTCGGTGCTATGGCCACTAGGCTATCACGACCATATCAAGTGAGTTTTAATAATAGCTTTTAAAAATGTAAAACGATTAACTCTATCCGTTGTTAGCTTTTTTCTAGTAATTCTTACAGATTCCTTGTAACCGAATAAGATTACTAAAAATTTTTTTAGTAATTACAAAGATCACTAATTTTTCTTTTAGTAGATCGACCTTTTTTTTACAGTGTAGGCATTTCACGGAGTATATTATCCTTCTTAAGTTTTTATAAGGGAGATCTTTTTGTAATTGCTCAAGGGGGCAACAACCGTAGTTTTTATTAATGGTATTATGCATACACCATCGTTTTTTATCTTTATCTTTTGTTTAATAAATGGATTTGATGAATAAGTCCTACTTGTTTTGTTTCAGAACTTTTATTTGCCGGAGTTGGCATTATCTTTAACTTATGGACATGAGTGTATACATTTAATCCAATTCTAAATTAAGCATTTAAATAATAACTTTAAGTCCTTTTGATAAAGTTTTCCTTTCGTAAAGTTGTTTTATTTGCAAATTACACATTTTAAAACATAACAAAATAAAAACAATTAATGAAGAGTACGTTTTCATGAAATAAAGTTTTGTGAAGCCACCTATTTTATTAAAAATAATTTTATAAAGTGGTCTGATTTATTAAAAGGAATTTTGTGAAAGTGCATGTTTTACTAAGAGGAATTTTGTGACAGGGTCTGTTTATTAAATGATTTTTAGTGAAGTGGTCCTAAATAGACCCCAAAATCGCCTGTAATCGATTCTGTTACATGAATTTTTGTGGCTACCATTACATAAAAAGGTCCCAGTTTCCTAAAAAAAACTTAGTAATTTTACGGATTTTTTTTTTTTTTTTTTTTTTTTTTTTTTTTTACAGCGTACTAACAGTTCATTGTTAGTGTTGAAAAACAACTGTTTATTTAATTAAAAATTCAAAAAAGTTTTTTTAAAAAGTCTTGAATTTTTTAAAAGTTTACTACTTTAAAAAAAAATAATATTTATGCCCATTTTTTTCAAATTACTACTTCAATTTTTGAATGCTTACTACACAAGAATGAGCATGGATTTTTTAGACACGTTTACTATTGAATTTAATATTTTTTTTCTCTCATATGTGTAGGGAAAAGCGAGCAAATTTAACCCATCTCCATGTACTTTTATTTTTTTTTAAGTAACAAAATTAATAAATAAATGAAATATTTTCAATTATTACTATTCAATTATTATTATCATGATATTTTCAAAAACTAAAATTTTAAAGATCTATAAATAAATTCTACATTTAAATTAATAATAATAATAAACATAATTTTTAGGATGATTATAACGAGTCATATTACGTACGCCGTGCATTAAACATTAATATTCCTAGACCAATGATTAAAAAAAATAGTTGTCTATACAATTTTAATTGTTTAAAAATGTGCATTTTTATTTGATGGAATTAATCAGACTGACTTCTGAACGTCTCATATTACGTACGACACAGATTAAACAATATTCATGGACCCATCATAAACAAATTTTAAATGAAATTTCAGTTTTACAACTTTCGGAACTGCAAATTTTTAAACTTCATAGCATCGCACATTTTAAATTTTTACACTTTTGCATAGAAAAAAATGCACTTTTTAATGAAATTTGTTTGAAATCTCTATCACAATTTGTTTTTAAATAATTAATATTTTAAAAAGTTTTTATTTCTTTTTTTGTCATTGTGGCAACAGAAGTTTAACATGAAAATTGGACCAATCAGAAAACGAATAAAATAAAAAACAGAAGTATTCCATTTTTGTACGTTAAACTTGGACCAATCAGGAAACCAATAAAATAAAATAAGTTGCGGAATTCAACCAATAAAAAGATTCAGATATACATCAGATTTCCCAGTTCTCTACCGAAAACAACAACTATTTTCTAAATAGTTAAAAAGAAAAAACAGATGGTTAATTCCATGCGCAGATGTATGTCACATATAAAAAGAATATAAACAAAAAGGTTTAAATATCTATCTCAAATGAATAAATAAATTAATTCATTAATAAAGGGGGACAAAAATATGAACATGGAGAAAAAGCCACTTAAAATTTTAATTTGTATAAGTAATTGCGCTGGTTGTATTACCAAAATTTACAATGTCTCGCGATAAAATTGCCGTATTGGTAAAAATAAGATCTCAAAATATTCATAATTAAACAGGTTTTAATTTAATGTTAAAAAATAAATAAAAAGAACATTTTGACTAATTGTTAAGCATATTGTCTCCTTAAAAGCATTTTACTCAATCATTATTTTATGATATATTTATTGTTTTTTGTAATCGAGTCATTTTACCTATCATCCAAATACATAACTTTTATTATCAATGCCAATTAAAAAAAATATATCTGTACCTTGGAAAAAAAGGGCCAATGACCATTTTTCTCAAATGGCAGAAAACGCAATTTAAGTTTGAGGGATTTTAAGAATCTTGCTACGATTTTTGTACTATTATTTTCCAAAGATGTAACTTTCAATTCAGTAATGCTTTTCTTCCTACAATCTAATGTTATATTGATTTAGTTTTTTTTTCTTTACAGTGACATTGGCCATTTTTACATTATCAGCAATTAACATAGGCCTGAACAAAATATTTTTTTTCAATGATCTAATATTTGGAGGACTTTAGTCCTTTCAACAATCACTTTATATCACATCCTCAATTCTTTCGTGCATTTAACTCAAAGTTCTCAGTTTTGGACATTGGCCCTTTTTGTTCCAAGTTCCAAGGTACAGATATATAAATGAAATTTTATTAGCGTTGACGCATGCGCAGTAAAAAATTATTTAGTAAACCTGCTCATTTGTAATACAATTTTCCTTATTTTTTAATTCTGATTACAGGGTGTTATATACAACGTTTATTCGCATATTTTCTGAAAAGAACATTGTGTTTTATAAAAGTACTCTGCAAATTATAAGCAAAAAACTTGGAAAAATTTGAGACCGTTTTTATAAAAACCTTAATTTATGTACGAGTTTTCGAATCATATTCATAAAAATCGACACAGTTTGTTACAATAAGCCACTTAATCATTATCTGCAGTTTGAAATTTTTTGCTTCATTAGTTTTGACAGGGTTATGCAAAATATTTTCGTTGTTTTTCATTTTGTTGATGGTCCCCTGTTGGATTTCGGGGGAAAATCTTCACGAAAATATATGACGTGTACTATTTTGTTTACACGCCTGGAGTTCCATTATGATTCCTTATGTATTTTTCCAGTTATTTAACAAAACGTCAAAAATCGCAAGTGTCAAGATTTTTTTTGCGGTGACTGTAAAAGAGTGATTAAACACATAAATAACGACTGAATTCATTTATTAAACGTACATATATGCTATTATGGACAGTTATTTGAGTAAAGAGGTAAAATTTCAATGTCAGACTTGCAAAAGAAAATTACTTTATCTAAAACTACGCAGTTAAAAAAACTATAAAGTTACCAAGAACTTTCTAGGAAACTAATATGCCTTTTTATGAAAAGCAACATATATATAAATCATTTGTATTCATATTAATTTTTTATTTTTTCCTTCGATGTTCAATGTGCTATAAGTTATTAAATTCAATGGTTCATATATTGTAATAGTATTCATGGTTATATATATATTGGTTTTACAAATTTCTATTATATTCATTTTATTTATTTATTTAAATTATTCCTCATGATCAATATGGTTTTTTCTATTAATTTCAAATGGTTAATATTGTTTGCTATTAATGGTCGGAATCTGAATTTAATAATTCGTATCAATGGTTGGACATTAGGTAACACATTTTTTCAATAAAAAAGAAACATCTAAATTTATATTATAAAGAATTTTTATCTAATGATTTAACTTCACATTTTAGTGATATTTACTTTGATTTATTATACTATAGAATTAATCTTCTTAATGTTAAAATTTCTAAAAGTACATATAAAGAAAACTAACAATACTCAACTCATAATTACTTTTACTAATAATGAACTTAATAAAATAAATCTACATAATATTATTAATGCTAAAAATAATAATTTCCCTCTAAACAATTTTCGATACATAAATCATTCAAATATAATGTCACACTTGGACGTAAGATATTTAATTACAATAAACTTTCTAAATTTTTAACCAATAATACTAATTATCCCTGTTATTGTAATGATCCCTGTTATAGTAACTTCGTAAATAAAGATCATGATCACATTATTACTGCAAACATTAATATTGTTGAAAATGTTTCTTTACGCAATTTAATGGCTAATGGTACTAAATATCGTGTTCCTTCATGTCCTAATATCAAATCAATCTTAAAACAGTTTAATTTAAATTTAGATTTTTTTATTTATAAAATTTCGATAGACTACAATAAGCCTCTGGCATATTTCATTGAATGGAAACTTAATGTTTTAGATAAATTAAATATTGAACTTTATAGGAATATCGATACCTTTAATTTAAATATTAAACAATTAAATAATGAAATAAAAAACTTACAAAATAAATTTATTATAACATATGTTGATAAATCACCTAACAACTATGCATTAATTTGTAAACATTATTACTCTATATTATTAACTCAAGCAATAAATACTAGTTCAAATTTCATTAAAACAGATCTTGATACTATTGTTAAAAAAAAGACATATAGCTCAATATTACAAATTACTAAAAATAAAAAATCATAATTATAACTATCCTTATATTGTGGTTATTCCAAAATTCCATAAAATTCCTTTAAAGTTTCGTACTATAACTATTGGTTGTAATACTTATAACAATAATGCAAGTAAGGAATTGTTAACAATACTTACAAAAATGCTAGATATCGCTAAAACTAATAATAAATTCTACAGTATAAAAAACAGTTTACATCTTGTAAATAATATTAAAAATTTACAAAACATTAAGTGCATCAAAATATTTGACTTTAATGATTTATTCAATAACATTGATATCACAGATATGTTTAGAATCATTAATTTATTATTAAAAGATTATACGAATTCTCTTAACATACATGTCTCTTTATCTTACTTCAAATCCTTAACCAAATTTATTCTTTATCATAATTATATATTATTTAATAATACAATATTTAAACAAAAAGTCGGTCTCCCACAGGGTGTCATTGTATCATCAATCTGTGCTGAACTCTACCTACATTTTTATGAACGTAATACTTCTATTGTTAATTGTTTTTTATATAGGTATCTTGATGATATAATCATCTTATACTCTAACCAATCAAACACCATAAAAATTTTAAATACCATTATAATGATATGCTTAATAATAAAATTAACTTTCTCGACCTTAATATTACTCTTTCTGTTAATAAAATTCTATTTGATATTTATGATAAACATAATGATTTTCCTTTCAAAGTAAACCTCTTTACTCATTATAATTTTTGCCTTCATAAATCTGCATATATAAATATATTACCTAATTTTGCCTATAGAATTAAACATATTTGTTCACCTAATTTTAAAATGCATAATTTAAAAAATGTTCAAGAAACTGCTATAAGATATTGTTGTAGCGTATATTGGGTTCTTTTACTTAAACCTAGAAGTTCACTCTATGACTGACTGGTAAATAATAACCACAGCTCGCATCGCTTCTCTTCTTATATAGGTTCGGAGCATGTGCTAGAAATTTCTAGAACCTACTCGAAAAAATCCACGGAACAACAAACAATGTATCAGTATATCTAAGGGGGGTTACCAGAGAGGAAAGGGTTACCATCGCCAACAATCGCCAAGTTTGTCGCCAACTTGGCGATATATCGCCAAATTTGGCGACCAAAATTAGTCGCCAAAAGTGACGCCAACTTGGCGATATCTTCATTATTTCGCCAATCTGCCGTAGACATACACTGAAAATAATGGACAAGTTTGCTTGATAACAGAGACAATGTAACAAAAACTAATATAAGTAAAGGAATGGAGCTTAATAAGATTATTTACATTATTTTACAGTACAAACACTAACTATTTACAAAATTCGTAACAATATGGTTATCCTTTGCATTTAGTTAAAATAATATTAACTGTATAATTTATATAATATCAATTGTTTATGTTCTCAACCTAATATTGCAAACATTAAAATGCTAATTTATGCAGCACCAAATGATGTTATTGTTAAGAACTCCTGTATTCTTTAATATATAATAATTTATTACATGATCTTAAAAATAATTAACACATTGCGTAACAAAATGTTAAAAAAAATTATAAAAATAACAAAAATAATACAAAAAAATAATAAATGTAAAAAAGAAAATAAAAAAATATGTATAATAGGATGGATGGTTGAGTAGATGTTAGATTACGGGGGACGGCGGTATTGTCTGGATAATACGCAATGGTTAATTTTTATATATAAATATTTTACTTAACTTTACACATAGAATTAAAATTTATATGTTAACCTAAAATTAAAATGCATAACTTAAAAATGATCAAGATATTGCGATAAGATATGGTTGTCAATTGCATTTGTTTTAAAGAATTTATTTGTAAAATATTGGAATAGAAATTATTCTTGGAAAACTCTTAGCTTTTAAATAATATTTATTTTATTCAAATAATATTTCTCTTATTCAGATAGGTGATATAGTCCAAATGATATACTTCAAATGATTTTAATAGGATGATTGTAAAAATACTAGTTTCATTGGTTTATTCTATGGTAATATCTGAATTATTTTGGCTATATTTATAAAAGTGTTTATGTATATATACAGTGTCTCACATAAGTGATGGGACACTTGTGCTTTACAAAAGGAAACTAATCAAATAAATTTAAAAAAACATGTACACATTTTTTTTGTGGGTGTGTTTCATACTTAAATTTAGTAAAGATTATTACATAACATACATTTTGTCAAAATATTAAAATATTAATTTAATAAAAATACAAATGTTTAGAACGAAGCAAAAAATAGCTCACATAAGTGATGGGACACCATTATATATGCAACAAAAATCGCCTGAAATAAGCAATAAAAATATTTTTGGGGGTTTTATTTTTACTTAAAAGCAATTGGCAATAATTTATAAAATCGTCTGCAGTATTTCTCTCCAGTTTGTTTTGGAATTTTTGTGTTTTTTAGCTCTGTGTAGCCATGAATGCTAAACGAAAAGAAACTTCGCCTGAAATTCGAAAATTAGTTATTAATTTGCATATTGAACGTGGAAAATCTATTAGAAAAACTGCTGAAACAGTTAACTTGAGTCGTTCAACAGTTTTCAATATCATTTAACGATATAAAAAGAATCATATGATTCAGGATAAAAGAAGACTTGGCCAACCATCAAAGCTATCCAATGGAATAAAGCGAATTATCGTTCGAAATATAAAAAAAAAAATCCAAGAAATAGTGCTTCAAAAGTTGCTGCTGATTTACAAGCATTATATGGAATAATTGTTAATCCTGAGACTATTAGAAGGGTAATTCGATCTGCTGGATATCACGGTAGAGTAGCCAGGAAAAAATTCTTCGTAAGTGAAAAGAATAGAAAACTCAGACTAGCTTTCGCAAAATCCAACATAAATAAGAATTCTGAATTCTGGAATAAAGTTATATTTGCTGATGAGAGTAAATTTGAAATATTTGGTTCTGACTGTAGAATCTTGGTGTGGAGAAAACCCAGGGAAGAATTTCGCAAACAGAACTTGGTACCAACAGTAAAACATGGTGGAGGAGGAGTTATGGTATGGGGGTGTATGTCGTCCGCTGGAGTTGGTAATCTTGTTTTTATTGACAGTATAATGGATCAGTACAAGTATATTGATATTTTAAAGCAAAATTTGAAATCTTCAGCACGAAAATTGAACCTTCATAACGATTTTAAATTCTACCAGGACAATGACCCCAAGCACTCTGCTCTGAACGTTAGACTCTGGCTGCTATATAACTGTCCTGAAATAATAAAAACTCCACCACAATCTCCAGACTTAAATCCCATAGAGAATATTTGGCAAGAATTGGAATCAAGAATTCGCAAACACACCATTTCTTCAAAACAACAACTAAAATCGGTGCTTCAAGAAGAATGGGGTAAAATCACTCCAGAAATCACAAAAAATTAGTCGAATCCATCCCAAAAAGATTAAATCATGTTTTAAAAGTAAAAGGAAATCCAACAAAATATTAAAACCTTTTAAAAAGTAAAATTTTTGGATAAATATTTGATGGAAAAATAAATGTCCCATCACTTATGTGAGCCATTTGTTGCTCCGTTCTGAACAATTGTATTTTTACTAAATTAATATTTTAATATTTTGACAAAATGTATGTTATGTAATAATTGTTACTAACTTTAAATATGAAACACACCCAAAAAATTTTCGCACATGTTTGTTTATTTATTTTATTGCAGTTTCTTTTTATAAAGCACAAGTGTCCCATCACTTTTGTGAGACATTGTATATACATACGTAATTTAACAAATTAAAATGACCATTTGGAAAATGATATTTTCGAAGACTAAAATTTTAGATTTATACATAAACTAATATTTAAAAAGAAATACTAATAAACACAATTTGTATAATGATTTAAACGTGGCTTATGTAACAACATACATAGAATACATACATAGGAGTCATATATTACGTACGCCATGGATTAAAAATTAATATTCCTGAACCAACCATAAACATATTTTAAATGAAATTTTAATTTTGCAATTTTCTTTACTGCAATTTTTTTAATTTCGATACATTGAAATTTGACAATTTTTACACCGTCGTATACGGAGAAAATGTACTTTTAAATGCAATTTGTTTAAAAGCTGCAACTCATTTTTTTTTCAACTAAAGTATTCCATTTCTGGACATTATACAGGGAACCAATCAGAAAACAATTAAAATCCGGGCATCACAATGATTCACATATGGGTCAGATACCTCTAGACCGAAAGCAACAACCGTTTTCCAAATGTTTAAAAATATGTAACTGACACACTTTTGTATTGCAAATGAAAAAATCAGTAAAGTTCCTAAGAATGTTTTTAGGAAACTGGGATGTTTAGAGATTTTTATGTAACTTCAACCCGTGTTACAAATAAACTTTTTGCAAAATTTTAGTAGATTATTTTGTAAAGCTACATATTTCTTTAGCTTTACAAAAGCTTTTTTGTGCAGCGTACAGATAAAATTTGGGTAAGCATTTAGATTTCTATAACTTTATATCTGTAAAATTGCATCTTTTCTCTTTACAGTGAAAGGTATGTATTCAACTTTCACAAATATTAAGAAAATAAATAGTGACTAGAAATTCTATACTAGGTATATATATGTATATATTTATATATATATACCGGGTGTCCCAAAAATGACTGATGGATTTTAAAATTCAATAACTTGCAAACGGTGACAGGTATTTAAAAAAAATTTGCAGGAGGGTTATGCATAATGTCAGGAGTTTTTTTACCGTAACTTGTGATTTTAGTTCGAATTTCAAACAATAGGGGGCGCTGACGGCGATTGAAGGCCAGGTCGACGCTTCACTCAACATTGATCACCTGGCCTTCAATCGCCGTCAGCGCCCCCTATTGTTTGAAATTCTAACTAAAATCACAAGTTACGGTTAAAAAAAAAAAAAAAAAAAAAAAAAAAAAAAAAAAAAAAAAAAAAAAAAACTCCTGACATTATACATAACTTTCCTGCAAAAAATTTTTAAATAGCTATCACCATTTGCAAGTTATTGAATTTTAAAATCCATCAGTCATTTTTGGGACACCCGGTATATACAGATATTATACTTTCTTATGTAATATATTTCTTAACCTACTTTCATCCATCCAAACAATTCTAAGAATTCACTATAAAATCGAGAAGTAACATGAAAACTGAGTCTTGGGGTCCCATTTTATGCTTTTTAGCTATCTTTTACAATATATAATTCTTAAGAAAATTCCAAAAATGCGATCTCTGAGAATTCGTAAACAGGTTTGTAAACAGAAACCTCTCTAGAATAAGAACATAAAATCTGAAAGTTAAAGTTGCGTTCCTAAAATATTGCATACTTTCAACTAAAATAACGTATGAAATATCTTTTTGAAAGTTCAGAAAGTTTAACATTTATTGTTGTTTGCGTACAAGGAAAATATTTGGAGTTGTGAAACAATGCACGTTCACTGATATTGAAAATTCTTTAAGATGATCAGAAAAGTCTCCTAGACAATGATTTTACTATTATTGTAAACTTTTTTTTTTTTTAATAGCAAACATGCACAAAATAGAAAGAAAAAATATTATTAACATATTATTTTCAAATAAAAATAAAATTATTTTACTATTAATTCAAAGATTTATTTTTTTACTATTAGGTTGAGCAAAAGTTCTGTGAAATTTGTTAAAATTGCGTTGTTATGCGCAAATTAAAAACAGAAGCAACAAGGACTTTTTTTAAAAGTAGAGACCATAAAATTCCACGATTTTTTGTCATCGTTCTGCCAGATTCCGAATTTGCTGGAAGTACCATGACGGCTGTTTGGTATCGAAAATTTTTTTGATATGCTTCCCTAAACTTCATTAATGGATTCACATCGACGAGCAGTAAGATTTTGCGAATCTAGCGGGTCAAAATTCAATTTATGAAAATTACCAACATTAAAGTAATAATTCGAAGTTGATCTTACTAAAGATATAAGGGCTATGTTTTATGAAAAAATATGTATGTTTACCTAGTTTATTGAAAAATTTACGTCATTGCCATTCCATCATCGTAATCATAATAACAAGATTTTTTGTCATTTTCATACGTTGACATTTATCTCGTGTTAGCATTCAATGCATATTTTTAAAAATAAAGTATATATTTATTTTCAATAGTAAAAGTTTTCTTGTGTTAAAAAAATATAATTAATTAATTACATATTGCTATATTTACCAGTGTTATCACAAAGTGAATCATTGTCATTTATTGTCGTTTTCTTTTCTATTATTATTTGTATATTTGAAGCCTAATACTACTGAATACATGCACACACGCACACAAGCCAATGCAAAAAGTTAGATTAATTTCTAAACACGATTATTCAATCGGTAAATTTATTATAACAGATGTAATTTTTCCATTTTTGAATTTTGGGTGAAAAAAGTCCGGGCCAGGATTCGAACCAGGGATGTATTGGCTGAAGCCGCCAATGCTCTACCAACTGAGCTATCCCGGACACGAACACTGGAGGACTATTTCGCCCAATTAACCTCAACGATCACTTTATCTGGTCTGATACTCTGGATCAGCTGAACAGAATAAATCGAAGGTCAATATATGGAACTGAAGAAAATCGCTGCATACGAAATTACGTGAGATTAATTTTTAAACACGATTATTCAATCGGTAAATTTATTATAACAGATGCAATTTTCTCCTTTTTGAATTTTGGGTGAAAAAAAGTCCGGGCCAGGATTCGAACCAGCCAATACATCCTCAGACAATACATCCCTGGTTCGAATCTTGCCCCGGACTTTTTTTCACCCAAAATTCAAAAAGGGGAAAATTACATCTGTTACAATGCAAAAAGTTCCTCATTTGTAAAGCTACTGACTACACTCAAAATTAATATTGGAGAAAAGAAGTAGCTGCATAGTGTCAAGAAAACATTACGTTGAGCAAAAGGTTTTTTTTTCTTTTTCCTATTTTTTTAATGATAAATACTTACATAGTCATCAAAGCTAACGAGTATGGTAATCTCCATTTAAATTTACAATCCTCTATGACTACTTCATTTGAATTTCAGATTACGTCGTCAAGATACAGCTGCAGATGTGATAAGAGATAGAAATATGAAAGAGTCAGTTCGGGGCTGTATGGTGCTTGTTGATGGCATCACGCGCTTTGATTAGCTTATTGATATATATTGCACTTTTGATAGCCTGTCCGCTCTTCATGTACACTTTATTCAGAATTCCGCGACAATTTCACCAGATACAGAAAAGTACCTTGTTAATTAGGACCTGTCTGGCAACCTAGCACGCTGATTTCCCAAGTGCTGACCACCCTACTTTATGGTTTGCATTTTAGTACACCCATTTTTCACCACAGATCACAATTACGACAAGACATTTTTTATGTTAAGAACTCTGCAAATTATAAGCAAAAAAGTTGGCAAAATTTGGTATTGTTTTTATTAAAACCTTAATTTCTCTACGGATATACATGCTATCCTCATAAAAATCAACACAATTTATAACAGCAATCTATTTAATTTTAATCTACAGTTTGAACTCTTTTGCTACATTACTTTTGACAGTTATTCAAAAGATATTTGTTATTTTTCAATTTGTCGATGGTCCCCTATGGGAATTCGGGAAACAAAATTTTCGTGTAAATATATTATCTGTATTATTCTATTTACACACTGGAGTAATTCTTCATGTATTTTTCTAGATATTTAACAAAACGTCAAGAATCGTAAGTGGCCGTTCATCTTTAGCTCATATAGTGTATACATGTAAACGATGAAATCGAACACACATGCATGTACTTTTATTATTACTTTTTAATACCAAATAAAGAATACTGTCCAGTTAAACTGATGGCATTGCGGTCACAGGCTACAAATACTAATTGTACATTAAAGCCTTATATTTTGAAAGATTATTTCCGTTCGAAAAAAAATTAAGAAGGGGAAACAGCTCTCCCCTTTCCTCTTTTTTTATACTTAATCATTGAACCTCCTATACTATCAAAGACATGCTTTATCATATAAAAAATCTATATCCAAAATTCAGAACAAATGAGATAATTCTTAATAAAAACCCATTTAGCATTTATATAATTTAAAAGGAGTTACCCCCCTCTTTTATACTTAACCATTAAACTTCCAAAACTATTCAGAGATTTGAACGAAATCTGAAAATTCTGCTTGAAAAACCCATTTATATAAATTAAGGGGGGGGCATTAGAACCCCTGTTCCCCCTATTTATACTTATTCAATGAACACCAAATAACAGTCACGGAATCGCCTCATCAGAATGATCCTAATCTAAATTTTGATCGAAAACTTAATTCTGCATGAAAATCCCATTTATATCAAATAAAGGGAGGGGCATGAGCCCCCCGTTCCCCCTCTTATACATATCGAATGAACTCCAAAAACTAATCAGGGAAGCGCCTTGTCAGGATATACCTACATACGAAATTTCAAGTGGATCGGATATTTTTATCATGAGTTATCGAGTTACGCACGAACGTACGAACGAACCTACATACAGAACGGACGGGCACATAAGCTCTCAGACTATGATAGCCTGTGAGCTAAAAACTTGAAGACTTATTTCATGCGCAGATTAATTACATACTTAATAAAGAATCTGTACAAAAACGTTTGAACTTTTACCTGAAATACAAAAATCGCCATAGCATTTTTAAATCAGGGAAGTTAAGAAAATATTAACATGGAGAAACCGCCTTTTAACCCCTTGAAGGGCGGTGATGCCGCCACGGCATCACTTAATTTTAATTCCTGAATGTCATATTGGCACCCGAATTTTTTAAAGAAAATTTCATCTTTATTAAATGAGCGAAAATACACTTTTACTAGTTTACAAATAAGTTTTCTTGTGATTACTGGTATCAATGAATTATTTAAACATTTTGTGACGACATGTACCTTGCCCCTGAAAGGGTTAAAGTTTTAATTTGCATGGGTAATTGCGCTGAATGTATTGATGAAATTTACAATATCTCGTGATGTAATTATCATATGGATAAAAATGAGAGTCAAAATATTCACAATTAAACGGACTTTCATTTCATACTAAAAAATATGAAAATAGTTTTTTTACTAGTTTCAAATAAACTGTCAGTTTAAGCAAGATCATTTATTTAAAACTGCTGTTCAAATTACAAAATAAATAAATAAATAATATGTATAGTATGAACTTTAAAACGTTCAGTTTTACTAAAAATGCGATTAAAACAATCTGAAAGAGATGTCAATAGTTAATTCATTTAAAATATCTTAGTACTTTCAATCATTAAACTAACTCTTCATCAGAGAACATTTGTATAAAAATATTCTCTCAGGAAGAGCCTGGTTAAGGCTTGAAAGTACTAAAATATTTTGAATAAAATTAAATATTAACATCTTTAGTTGATTATTTTAATCGGCTTTTAAGTAAAACTGAATGTTTTAAAGTTCATATTATATGTTTGGTGTTTAAATCAAGGTGGAAATTGCATTCGTCAAATGTTTGTTATAAAAAATGTGTATACATATATATCTATAAACACCAAACAGCTTCTTATACTTAAATAATTAGGTGAAGGTAAAAATATAAAAAAACTAGTATTTGAAATATAAAGTACAATAAAATAAAAATGCATTAGGCTAAATACAGATCAATTAATTACCCTTTTTTTGCTTGTCTGAAACGTTTCCTAAATGTTTCTTTGATTTATCTTTTTTCTTCTGTTAAACATGGATTGTGTTTTAGCAATTCATAAAAATAAAAATAAAAATGCCGAGCAGGTAATAAATGTGAACAATGTGACAACACAGTCCTTGTTGATGGATGCTCGAAATGTAGAACAAATATTTTCTGAATGTAGCCTAAAGGACAAGCCGTTTTTCATATTCTATGAGATACCTTTAATTAAAAAAAATAGATTTAACCTGCAGATAACATTTCTCGTAATGCGTAGAGTTTTACTTACAGACATTCCTCTAATTCTTCCTCATTACATGTACCAATAAAGTTGAAATGCAATGGTATAGGTTATCTTTCTTTTTATTAATTACCCTTTTTAGCAAGGTATTTTGAAACTGATAATGTGCGAACGACAATTAACAAGTTTTGGGGATGTATCTCGATTGATGTCGCTAAGTGACATATTTTCAATAAATAAAATAAAATTTAAAAAACAGCCACATTTTATGGGAGATAAAAAACATGATTAATAGTGATGAAGCTTTAAGATTTGACAGAATATGCCAATGTAAAAGTCAATGAGAAAATTTTCTATTGGGTAACTGATATTATGTTTTGCTGCCAACTTTAGAGTAATTAATCAAGATCAAACGGTTTCGAACTTAAATAGACATAATCATATTTTAGTATATTTTTACAGTGTTAAAAAAAACTTTAATACGTTGTAAGTCTGTCTTAAATCTTTTATTTCTATGAAATATTTCTTAATATTTAAGCCGATAACACACGCATAACAATATATATTTTTTATTTCTTCTTAGGGTTAATAATTTTTATACTAGCTGGCATAACAACCTGACTTGTTGCATTTTCTTTGAATGAGACTTTTCGATTGTGTATTTAGGGAAAAGTAATTTATTTTAATTGTACTCTTAGAAAATATTTATAATATTAATTTTATTAAATATCATATCTTTCTTTTAATTAATTACCCTTTTTAGCAAGGTATTATCAAACTGATAATGCGTTAACGACAATTAACAAATTTCGTGTATGTATCTCGATTGATGTTTTAAATGACATATTTTCAAAAAAAAAAAAAAAAAAAAAAAAAAAAACATTTTATTGAAAATAAAAACATGATTCATAGTGGTGAAGCATTAAGGTTTGACAGAATATGCCAATGTAAAAGTCAATGAGAAAATTTTCTATGGGGTAACTTATGTTATGTTTGTTGCCGACTTTGGTGTAATTAATCAAGTTCAAACGATTTCGAACTAAAATAGACAGAATTATATTTTAGCATATATTTACATTGTTAAAAAACTTATTTTTTAATTTAATACGCTCTTAGTCTGCTTAAATATTTTATTAAATCTTTTGCATGAAATATTTCTTATTATTTAAATCAATAACACACTCATATTGACACATAATTTTTATTTTTTCTTACGGTTATTAATTACTATAGTAACTGTCATAACAACTGCATTTTCATTGCATGAGCTTTTTCGATTTTTTTTAGCGGAAAAAAGAAATGCATTTTAATTGCTGTCCTAGAAAATATTTATAATATTAATTTTATTAGTATAAAACCTTATAGTAAGCAAAAAAAAATCTTTACTGTGCAAATTGGGATAATAATAATTTTGGAAATTACATTTTGAAAGTTATGTGATTTTGATGGAATTGTTGCAGAATATATTAATAAGAAAATGGGGCACAGTAAAATTCCTAAAGTAGAGGATTTTGGATGCAAATTTGGAGAAATTACTCATATTGTCAAGCTAATGTTTGTTTACTTGTCTTAATCATATATCCGAATTTACCAGGCCTAATAAAGTCAAGTTTTGTGTATTGATTACTCTTTTTAACAAAGTATTTTGAAACTGATAATGTGTGAACAACAATTAACAAGTTTTGTGGATATGTCTCGATTGATGTCCTTAAAGGACATATTTTCAAAAATAAAATAAAATTTATAAAACAGCCACAGTTTATAAGAGGAAAAACATGATTAATAGTGGTGAAGCTTTACACTCTGACAGAATATGCCAATGTAAAAATCAATGAAAAAACTTTCTATTGTGTAACTAATGTTACGTTTTGGTTGCCGACTTTGGAGATATTAATCAAGTTAAAACGGTTTCGAACTAAAATAGCCAGAATTATATTTTAGTATAGTTTTATAGAGTTAAAAAACTTATTTTTTTAACTTTAATACATTGTAATTCTGTCTTAAATCTTTTATTTGTATCAAATATTTCTTAATATTTAAGTCAATAGTACACTCATAACAATATATAGTTTACATTTCTTGTTACGGTTATTAATTATTATAGTATCTGGCATAACAACCTGACTTGTTGCATTTTCATTGCATGAAATTTTTCGATTGTTTTTTTTAGGAAGAAGAAGTAAATTTATTTTAATTGTACTCTTAGAAAATATTTATAATGTTAATTTTATTAAATATATTATCATTCTGTTCAATAATTACTCTTTTTAGCAAGGTATTTTGAAATTGATAATGTGTGAATGACAATTAACAAGCTTTGTGGATGTATATCGATCGATGTCGTTAAATGACACATTTTTAATAAATAAAGTAAAATTTAAAAATCAACCACATTTTATAGAAGATAAAAAACATGATTAATATTGGTGAAGCTTTAAGCTATGACAGAATATGCCAATGTAAAAGTCAATGAGAAATTATTTTATTGGGTAGCTAATGTTATATTTTTTTGCCGACTTTGGAGATATTAATTAAGTTCAAACGGTTTCGAACTAAAATAGACAGGATTACATTTATGATATTTCTACAGAGTTAACACAATTACTTTATGTTGTAAATCTATTTTAAGGGTGTTCTCAACTGCTTTCCTCAACGAGCGCAAAACGTTTTAACACACTTACTAATTCATTTTTTAACACAGGGATACAAAATTGGAAGGCTTGACTATGGAAGCGATTTCAAATCGCACTGAGTTTTCCATTTTATGATAATTAAATTACCTATTGAGATAAGTGATTTTGATCACGAGCTCACGCACTTTTCTCCCTTTGTAAGACTGGTTTTTCTGCTTTCGTCGGGAAATGCCGTTTAAAATGTCAATTTTGACAGCTTGTTCTGAAATAGCTATTGCGTTTGCAAAAAAAAAAAAAAAAAAAAACGGAAAACATGAGTGCAATGAGATAGTTTTTGAACAACAACACCTGCTAATTTCATGCATTTCCAAGTAAAAATAAATTAAAACTTATGTCACAAAGTTGCCCTTTTTGATTTAAGGACACCCTTAAATTTGCACGTCTTTTAGTTGAATGAAACCCACGTGACTCAGTTGGAAAAATGTTTGTGTCCTCAACCAAAGATCCAGGTTCGCACCTTTTCTGGATACCTTTATCCCTCGGTTGATTTTACTCCTTATGAGCAATGCGAATATAAATTAAATTTTTAAATTGTTGATGATTACATTTTGATGTAAATCACCTAAATACAGTGTCGCTGCTATACTGTATTTTTCAGAAGCATTAATATATATGAGATAAAAGAAAGTTAGAGGATTACCACATCTCACTAGTTCTGCTTGTATGTATAGGGGATGAAAAGGTAAAGTGACCGCGCTAAGTTTTGATGAAGTTTTATGATATATTTTTAATAAATAAAGTTCTAGTAGAAAACGCTAATAACAACTATAGTAATTTTACATTCAGTAGTATTTTACTCTTATTTTTAAATTTATTTGAAAAAAATACATGACTCTTTAGAAGGAAAGCTAGAAAATGGTCACTTTACCCGCTGACGCTGAGTAATGTGGCTTACATAAATAACTGAACAAATCACATTAATTCAGCGTGTACGTTTAATCAAAAAAAACTAATGTAACACACTATAAGAATGGGCATTATGTTTTGCAATATTTTAAATATCAAACAGTTACGGAATATAAAGTAAGCAGTAATGAGTATCAGTATGACAAATGAAGTTATACTCGTATAAGTAAGTGCTCGGCAAACATGGATGCTGTAAAAGTGAAGAGCAATATCTTTCTCTATAGAAGTTATTTCCAAAACCTGTCTTCCTACTTTCAAAAAAAAAAAAAAAAAAAATCGAATAGTATTTTGTTAGGAGCAATGAGTAAAAAAACGTTTCCGGGCAAAGTAGCGTTACAAAAAACTGTGACCTATCACCTAATTTACATGACTTAGCGTTTAAACACGCATCATTTAAGGGGACAGTTTGCCTCAAAACTGATTTAAAAAATCAGTTTCTTTTTTTAAAGATTAAAAGAAAGCCTGTTTAATTGTGAATATTTTGACACCTCATGTTAGCCATACGGCAGTTATATCGCGAGATATTGTAAATACAGCCAGCGCAATTTTATACACAAATAATAAATTTAAACGGTTTTTTTTCTTGTTATTTTCTTCATTTTCATGTATAAAAAATGTTAAGACGAGTTTTGTACTTGGAGGTACACTCTAAAAAATAAATGTGTAAATTAGCTAATTTTACCCGAATATATGTGTAAATTTCTAAAATTACACACCTGTCGTAAAATTTACACATTTTTTTCTGAAATTTACCTGTTTATATGTGTATTTAGGATGTGAAAGTAAGTGTGTAATTTTTTATCAGTTGAAAAACTCAAACAAGTGTGTAAATGTCTAGAAATGCTTGGATTTACACTTATTTATGTGTTAGTCTAATTTAAACTTAATTATAAGTACACACATAAGTGAGTAATTTTTTACAAATGCATACTTGTCATAAAATTTACACATTTTGAACAAAAAATTACCTTTTTTTATGTGTACCTAGCATGTGAAATCAAATGTGCAATTTGTTATCGCTTGATTAACTCATACAGATGTGTAAATGTAGAAAAGTACTTGCATTTACACGAATGAAAGTGTTAATCATAATTAAGGATCAACTGAATCAACGATTTTTAAGATCAAAACAGAAACTGAAACCGAATTTTGGTACTCATCCTATTTTCGGCCGAAAACGATAAAAAAAATTTAAGTGATTAATACATACAAAATGATACAAAATTAGGTCCGTTCGTAATTATGTATGTATGTAAGACCGATTGCCGTTGTTCAGTCCATTCATTCGTCTGTCTGTCCGTCTGTCCGCATATAATAGAGCAAAAACTATCCAACCGAATCGTTTGAAATTTAAAATATAAAATTGTTCCATAATTTTGTCGAGTTTTTCAAATTTTATGAAAATCGGATGTATAGTTTGATTACAGGGATAATCAAAAGTATTACGTTACATTACCGTCAATGAGAAAAAAATGTTTCAAGTTCATTTTAATGGTGTTACAGCATTCCAAACAGGAAAAAAATTATACACAGTTACCGAAGCGTATTAAAATATACATTCGGTGCAATATATGGTGAAAAAACGTTTATTATTCATTTACAGAGCTACACAAAAGAATTCCGTCACATAATGATATATGGGAAAACATTGTTTTCTGCGTATTTCAATCATGTTAAATTATTTCGTATATAATTAAGTTGATATACGTTGCTCAGTTTTATTGCAAGTTACTTCTTTAATAATAGAAAGCGCTAACAGTATTTACAAGCACTCACAAAAGATTTCGGATACTATACTGCACCAGAACTACTCTACGTTACAGATTTTTGCTAGAAGTGCACTTTTAGTTGTGATATGAGTTTTTAAGTGTAACCATATTTTTGCATATTACTTTGTATATATAAATGCTGTAAATCATATACAGGGTAACACAAAAGAATCTGTAAGAGTTACAGAGTAAAAATGAAAATAGCAGTGTTTTTCGAATCAGTTACGCATTTTCACGGTATCCCATGATAAGTAATGATTCTAGGTTTGCGATCTTGATTGCGTCTTATTTAAGAAGAGGTCCTATTATTTTCGTGTTACTGAATTGGAGATATATAATCGTATCAAATTTTATATTCATGCATTTTAGCATAAGAATTTAACAGCTAATGTATTAAGCTCAGAATACTTATAAAATGAATTGTAGTACGAACGCAGCTCATTTGTCACGTTTGACGCGCAATTTCCAATTTGTTAATGATGCTACACGCTTTCGAATATAATACAATCTATATGTATCTAAGAAGTGTATGATAAAATATACGTTCAGCACAATCGGTGGTGCAAAGAATATTCATTATTAATTTCCAGGGCCACACACAAGTATTCCATTACATAATATTATAGGGGAGATACCGTTCGGGGCGCGTTATAATACGATTAAACTATTTCACATTTTATGTACGTTGTTGAGGTTTATTATAAGTTACTTCCTGTATAATACAAAGCAGGGATGTAGTGGAGGGTATACGCGGGTACACGCCGTATACCCTTTGGATTTTTTTAAGGAACTCGGTATACCCTCTGTTTCTCAAAAGAGCTACAGTGTATACACTCTAGGGTATACCCTCTGTTTTATGCATATACCCTTTGCTTTTTTTACGACTACACCGCTGACAGAAAGCAGATGGTATTTACAGGGACACACCGAAGATTTCGGCCACTATACTGTATCCGAAATACTGTATCCATTACACCAAAAACTGAATATTTTTAGAACTTTGTCATAGCACAAACGCATCTCATTTGCTACGTTTAAAATGCAATTTCCAGCTTGTTATAAATTAATTATTGACATATAGAATCACATTTCTAACACACAAATATATATATATGCATGTGTATGTATAAGGTTCAAATAAAATGAAAACGTATTCCATGTATTAGTTCTTGAGATAGAGTGCCAACAAAATTTATATCACATAGAGACAGACAGAGTCACAGACATACAAACAAACATTTTATAAAAACATTTTGAACCTTTTAAAATGTGTAAAATTCCATTAAAAACAAGAATTTGAAAATTTTCACGAATCTAGTATTTTTTTCTTGCAAAAATAGAAGAGTGTAAAAATGTTTCAGATTCAGGTATATATGTCAGTTTATCTTTTACGGTGATTTTTTGTCAACGATCAGCTGTCGTTAACAAAACACACTTCTGCGACACTTATACTTCTGTGGTTTCAAAAAGGAAAAAAAAATATTAAGCCTGCTGTTTTGAACGAACAGGTGATAAACTTCAAAGTTTAGTAATGTAAGCATTTTTTGCTTTATAATTTTTGCATGCGCATATGCCATGTGCAATATTGAAAACTCGCAGACGATTTTTTAATTAAAGACAGTATAGTTTATTTGTTGATCTTTGGAATACACAGAGAACGAGAACATTTTGTTTGTAAAAATAGCCGTTTATGTACGTATAGTCCGTCTAAGTTTAAAAATTTAAGCAAAAAATATTACAAGAGTATCGCAAAATTCTGTGTTTCATACAAAATGCGACCAAGAAAGTTTACAAATGCTGTTGGTATGTGTAAAATAGATTCATGCCACTGCTTTTGTAATTAATATTGGACTATTTGTTTTCTACAAATGATTCTATGGATTACCATCAAAAAATGAAGATATATGTCGATGGAAAATAGGTATGAAAAATATTTTTTCTGTTTGCTTTTCTTTAAATTACAATGATTTATTTGAAATAAATAAAAATCTATGAATAACCCATATGTTTGAAGGGATGAGACTGAAATGTCATAATTATATTGTCTATTTTTTTTTTTTTAAATTCTAGAAGCTTTTATTATTTTATTTTGTGAATGATTTTAATGAAAGGAATTTCAAAATATCTATACGATACACAGTATCAGAAAATATATGATTAACCCACGAAAAAAGAAATAAAAGATAAACAGTGCACAAAAATTACAATAATGCATACAACCACAGTTAAAATTCATTAGCTTTTATTCGATATATTTTTTAAATGTTTCTTCTATAAAATAATATATATATTTTAATAATAATATATAAATAAAATTTAGATCTAATAAAACAAGTTTACAAATCAATTTCTAAATTTTATCGCATTCATTTGGATTTTACTTAGGGTGTTAACTATTTTAAAAAGTGGATTTAAGCTAGCGATTAAATCATTATTTTAATCAACAATTTGAAATAAAAATCAATTATTTAAATCAAAATTGATTTAAATCTAATTGTTCTAAATGACACAAACGTATTAAAATCTAAGATTAATGTAATTTGGAAAGTGTATTAAAATTAATGTAATTTGGAATACTGTATACAGTACACCAAAATCTGATAAAAAAGCTTTAAATAATTGTTTCTAATCTTAATTTCTGAGTCCTGTGAAACATTAAATACAATAACTTTGTTAAGGCATAAAAGATATTTCATTTAAATATTATATTTAAATCTAAATCTAATATAATTCGTGATGTCATAATTTCCTTTAAGTAATTAAATTGTTTATTCTTTTATATGAAATAAGCATTTAAAGTATGCTAAATTTCGGCTATATATATATATATATATATATATATATATATATATATATATATATTAGTATGCACATACATTGTGTAAGGTATGATTTATGCTATTAACAGTAATTTTTGTTACTACAAATGCAAAACGAGCTACCAATAATATTTGTTAGTTATGTTGGTTACGCCATATTGAAATTACTTATTTGCTGTTTTTATTAATTCTGTTGATTACTGTTTCATTTTGGCTATTTGTTAAGGCTGCAACACTTTGCCCCTTTTGAAATTAACAAAATGCACCCTACCTTTTAAAAAATAGTGAAATATAGCCAGATCTTTTTTGAAATAAATCCCTCCATACCGCAGTACTTCTAAATATGTGCACCCAAGACTTAACAAAAATGATAGAACTTTATTTCTTGGAAAAAAGCAGGATATTATTAAAACATGTTATTTAATTGTATTTTTCAATTCGTGATTTATAGAAATATTGAAAATTAATGATTTTTATATTTATCATACTAAAAAATTATGTACTTATTTTTATTGCTACTAAGCACATTAGTAATATATTTTCTTATGTAATAGTGCCTTTTTTTTAGAACAAGCATTCTGCCCTTTTTCTTTTTAGAATAAATATTAAATACTGAATTATCGTTTACTAATTTAAGCATTACAATATGCATTTTTATACCTAATTAAAGATTGTAATCAATTTAAAATTAAATGCAGCAACTGATAATTTTAATAAATGTAAAATCATTATTTTTTAATATAGTTTTACATAATTATTGCAAAATATTAATGTATATAACTTTATAGTATTATATTAATTAATGAAATTACTAATTTACAGTTTTTATAATTTTTGTAGTTACTAAATAATAATTAAATTATATTGATTAAAGTGCAAAAACATAGATTATGTTAGTAAATAAAAGTCTAATTTTTTAGAAACCTAGAATCTATTAATCTTAGAAACCTAGGCTAAACCTACATCTATTCAATATTTCAATGCTGGAGAAAAAAAAATCCGATTCAAATAAAAAGAAATATGATTTAAATACAAAAATTCGATCTTTATTATTATTGCTTTTTAAATCATGATTTTTTTACACCCTATTTTTACGGAATTTTAAACTAATTTTTGTTGGCCGATCCGACGGGGGAACTGTCTGGTAGGCGGAGTGTTAAAATAAGTTTTGTTATTTATAACTATCCTCCATTCTTGTAAATAAAATATTAATGATAATATACCAAAGTGTGATTTTATTTTATGTATGGTCTGCAATTTTATACTTCATTCACATTAAAAAAAAGTTATTAACTGTGTATTCCTACTTTGTTTTTAGCTGTGTCTGGTAAAAATATGTACGGTTATATGGATTTCTAACGGACAATTATATGGAAAAAAATTTATCACATTTCATTTAAAGCCACTATAGTAAATTCTTATAAATCCGCTTGTATTATTTTATAACGATATCAGAGTGATATTGGCCCTGGCAACATAGATTCTTGGAAAATTGTGCAAAAACTTTCATATAAGACCTGAAAAATGAGCTTTGTTTTCAAAAATGATAATCATAGATAGCAAGAGTTATTATTTTTAAATGTACAATTTTATAAATAAAAATGTAATTTTCGCAATGAATGATTAAAATTATTTTTTAATAACTAAATTTTTTAAAGTTTGAATTTTGCTTCAGTCAGATCATAATGTAAAGTGAATTACACCTTTGTATCTCCGTGTTACATAACTGCGATGTACACTAAAGTCAAAATGACCAGCGAGCATTAAGGGTGCATTCGAAAACATTTTTTTCACCTTCAACAGTTCGAAATTTTCTGATACAATTTCAGACTCACTTTTAGAAGTAAAAACACGAAACTTGCTGATGTGACTTTTAAAGAGATCTATAAGATGTCGTGTGATTTTATTTTTTGTTAAATTCATTAGAATTAGATTTATAAACTATTATTTCCCCAGTATGACTCTTTTTTTCGTTCCCAGATCTCCCGCTTTGGAAAATTCGGTTTAAAACGTTGACTTTAACAGCATTTTTTTGCAATATTTTCTGCATTTATCAAAAAATTGAAAAGCACGGGACCTAATATACTTTCTAAATAAGAGAATTCGCCAGTTTGATGCGCTTGAGAGAAAAAACGAATTTAAAAATAAATCAGAAAAAAGGCAATTTGTATTGAAATACACCCTTAATCGGGGGTCTTATTTATTACTGCTATCATCCATCATAGCATTTTTGCCACATATGTTCTTAAAATTCTCAACATACGACGATACTGAGTTTGATCACATGAGCAGTTTTAGATCATTATTGCTAAAATGAATTTTGAATTTTGATAGCCCAGAACAGATTTTTTTTCAAAGGTAAGTTCATTTATTTTACAATTTAACACTTGAAAATTATAATATGGATGAGAAGTGTGTTATTTTCTGCTTATTACAAATTTGGAAAAAATAATTTATTATTTTTGTGTTTTAAATCATTTCTTCATGTTTAAAATCACATATTGTAACATAAGAGTAAATATTTGCAGTTTTAACATTATATAGCATTTAAAATAATTATTCGGTTTAAATACTATCTATTTCAGCGTGTTTATAATATATTTTGCTATAAAACTTCGAGTTTTCATTATTTTACATGCGAAACATTTCTTATTTCATTTTCTACCGATGACAAAAGACAGCTTTTCATAGATTTCAATTCATGGTTTTTCGTTTGTGATTTTTAAATTGAAGACTTTTTGTAAGCGTATTGCATTCAGAAACTACAAGAAAAATAAATAAAAACTCTAAAAAAAATGTCATTTGATGTCAGAAGAAATAGTTTTTTTAACCTAGTCCGAAAAATTCAAATGTTTACACCAAATCCAATTACAGACACAGAAGCAATTATAACTTTTTTTCAGATTGATTTTTATAAAATTAAAACGCGTCCCAAACAATGTTTCCTTCTTTACCATAATGTAATGTAATATTTTAGTATGGCCCTGTAAAAACTATTCTCTGTACTACAGATTATACAGAATTTATATTGTAGTATATACTTCATAGATGCAAGTCAATTTTATTATGTTCGAAAACGTGTAACATTATTAAAAGGCACTTGAAACTATTTTTATACATGGGCCGTTATGCAAGGGAACGCTTTTGACTGTCTCTATAATTGAATTATGCATCTCATTTTCATAAAAATTGAAATGACTTGATAAAATTATGCAAGAGTTATGTATTTTAAATTTCAAACAATTCGGATAAGTAGTTTTTGCGTTGTTATATGCGAACGGACAGATAGACAGACGGACGGATTGAATGACAACTATAGTTATTACGTATTTACATAATTACGATCGCGTACTTAGAAACAAGTCAAGCATACGAATTTGTTCTTCATGTAATTTTGTTTTGCTATTTTAAAAACTTTTTCGCAGTTTACACATCAAAGAATAAGGTAAATCTTTGTACACAAAAACCTATGTATTTTAAATATTACACAAAAATGTGTTTTCCATGTTACATAGACATATGTGTAAAAACAGAATATTACACAAAAATCTGTGCATTCTGTACATAACACAAAAACATGTGTATTTTGCATATTACACAACATTGTAGGTATTTTCCTATTGCACAAAAATATATGTAAAAAAAGAGTATTACACATATGTATGTGTAAAAATAGTGCTCAGAAATATGTGTATTTCAGTGCAATTCACACATTAAAGTGTGTATTTCAAGAGTTATCAGATAACTTTTACACATTTGGACTTATCATCAAATTATACATTAAAATGTGTATTCTGAAATTTACACATTTGGTGCAATTTACACACAAATTTACACACATAGACATGTCGTTTTTGTATCATCGATTTACACATTTTTGTGTGTAAATTTACACATTTTTTTTTTTAGAGTGTAGATATTTGAAATTTTTTGAGCATATTCTTTACGATATATGTAAAAAAATCTTGCGTATATAATTAGTTTTCAAAAAATTTTTATCATTATTTTTTAAAATAAAAATACGTTAGGATCTGCTCTATTTTATCGTTTTATACTACCTATATGAGTAAAAAAGGTATATTAAACGTAATATTCAATGTACAGGGTGTCCAGCAAATAACACCCTGATTTCAAAATTAAATTTCTCAAAAACAAAGATCGATAGTAATATGAGGTAAACGGTTTTTTCATTCGGTAAGCTGTAAAAATCTTATACAGAAATTTCAAACAGTGAATATTTTGAAAAGATTGTGTTCTGATTGCAAAGAATGCTTTGATTTGACATTTTTTTTGCTTTAGATTGCTGCCAGAGAAATAATTTTTCAGCTTACAGTGCAATATTTTAAAGATTTTTCGAAGTAAATTTTTAGAATTTCGAAATTTAAAAAATTTAATTAAAAAAACTACGAAATATGGCACTTTAAGCCGAAAAACCCATTCTCTGCACCCTAAAAAATAAATGTGTAAATTAGCTAATTTTACCCGAATATATGTGTAAATTTTTAAAATTACACACCTGTCGTAAAATGTACACATTTTTTTTATCTGAAATTTACCTGTTTATATGTGTATTTAGGATGTGAAAGTAAGTGTGTAATTTTTTATCAGTTGAAAAACTCAAACAAGTGTGTAAATGTCTAGAAATGCTTGGATTTACACTTATTTATGTGTTAGTCTAATTTAAACTTAATTATAAGTACACACATAAGTGAGTAATTTTTTACAAATGCATACTTGTCATAAAATTTACACATTTTGAACAAAAAATTACCTTTTTTTATGTGTACCTAGCATGTGAAATCAAATGTGCAATTTGTTATCGCTTGATTAACTCATACAGATGTGTAAATGTAGAAAAGTACTTGCATTTACACGAATGAAAGTGTTAATCATAATTAAGGATCAACTGAATCAACGATTTTTAAGATCAAAACAGAAACTGAAACCGAATTTTGGTACTCATCCTATTTTCGGCCGAAAACGATAAAAAAAATTTTAAGTGATTAATACATACAAAATGATACAAAATTAGGTCCGTTCGTAATTATGCATGTATGTAAGACCGATTGTCGTTGTTCAGTCCATTCATTCGTCTGTCTGTCCGTCTGTCCGCATATAATAGAGCAAAAACTATCCAACCGAATCGTTTGAAATTTAAAATATAAAATTGTTCCATAATTTTGTCGAGTTTTTCAAATTTTATGAAAATCGGATGTATAGTTTGATTACAGGGATAATCAAAAGTATTACGTTACATTACCGTCAATGAGAAAAAAAATGTTTCAAGTTCATTTTAATGGTGTTACAGCATTCCAAACAGGAAAAAAATTATATACATTTACCGAAGCGTATTAAAATATACATTCGGTGCAATATATGGTGAAAAAACGTTTATTATTCATTTACAGAGCTACACAAAAGAATTCCGTCACATAATGATATATGGGAAAACATTGTTTTCTGCGTATTTCAATCATGTTAAATTATTTCGTATATAATTAAGTTGATATACGTTGCTCAGTTTTATTGCAAGTTACTTCTTTAATAATAGAAAGCGCTAACAGTATTTACAAGCACTCACAAAAGATTTCGGATACTATACTGCACCAGAACTACTCTACGTTACAGATTTTAGCTAGAAGTGCACTTTTAGTTGTGATATGAGTTTTTAAGTGTAACCATATTTTTGCATATTACTTTGTATATATAAATGCTGTAAATCATATACAGGGTAACACAAAAGAATCTGTAAGAGTTACAGAGTAAAAATGAAAAAAGCAGTGGTTTTCGAATCAGTTACGCATTTTCACGGTATCCCATGATAAGTAATGATTCTAGGTTTGCGATCTTGATTGCGTCCTATTTAAGAAGAGGTCCTATTATTTTCGTGTTACTGAATTGGAGATATATAATCGTATCAAATTTTATATTCATGCATTTTACCATAAGAATTTAACAGCTAATGTATTAAGCTCAGAATATTTATAAAATTAATTGTAGTACGAACGCAGCTCATTTGCCACGTTTGACGCGCAATTTACAATTTGTTAATGATGCTACACGCTTTCGAATATAATACAATCTATATGTATCTAAGAAGTGTATGATAAAATATACGTTCTGCACAATCGGTGGTGCAAAGAATATTCATTATTAATTTCCAGGGCCACACACAAGTATTCCATTACATAATATTATAGGGGAGATACCGTTCGGGGCGCGTTATAATACTATTAAACTATTTCACATTTTATGTACGTTGTTGAGGTTTATTATAAGTTACTTCCTGTATAATACAAAGCAGGGATGTAGTGGAGGGTATACGCGAGTACACGCCGTATACCCTTTGGATTTTTTTAAGGAACTCGGTATACCCTCTGTTTCTCAAAAGAGCTACAGTGTAACACTCTAGGGTATACCCTCTGTTTTATGCATATACCCTTTGCTTTTTTTACGACTACACCGCTGACAGAAAGCAGATAGTATTTACAGGGACACACCGAAGATTTCGGCCACTATACTGTATCCGAAATACTGTATCCATTACACCAAAAACTGAATATTTTTAGAACTTTGTCATAGCACGAACGCATCTCATTTGCTACGTTTAAAATGCAATTTCCAGCTTGTTATAAATTAATTATTGACATATAGAATCACATTTCTAACACACAAATATATATATATATGCATGTGTATGTATAAGGTTCAAATAAAATGAAAACGTATTCCATGTATTAGTTCTTGAGATAGAGTGCCAACAAAATTTATATCTCATAGAGACAGACAGAGTCACAGACATACAAACAAACATTTTATAAAAACATTTTTAACCTTATAAAATGTGTAAAATCCATTAAAAACAAGAATTCGAAAATTTTCACGAATCTAGTATTTTTTTCTTGCAAAAATAGAAGAGTGTAAAAATGTTTCAGGTTCAGGTATATATGTCAGTTTATCTTTGACGGTGATTTTTTGTCAACGATCAGCTGTCGTTAACAAAACACACTTCTGTGACACTTATACTTCTGTGGTTTCAAAAAGGAAAAAAAAAATATTAAGCCAGCTGTTTTGAACGAACAGGTGATAAACTTCAAAGTTTAGTAATGTAAGCATTTTTTGCTTTATAATTTTTGCATGCGCATATGCCATGTGCAATAGGGAAAACTCGCAGACGATTTTTTAATTAAAGACAGTATAGTTTATTTGTTGATCTTTGGAATACACAGAGAACGAGAACATTTTGTTTGTAAAAATAGCCGTTTATGTACGTATAGTCCGTCTAAGTTTAAAAATTTAAGCAAAAAATATTACAAGAGTATCGCAAAATTCTGTGTTTCATACAAAATACGTCCAAGAAAGTTTACAAATGCTGTTGGTATGTGTAAAATAGATTCATGCCACTGCTTTTGTAATTAATATTGGACTATTTGTTTTCTACAAATGATTCTATGGATTACCATCAAAAAATGAAGAAATATGTCGATGGAAAATAGGTATGAAAAATATTTTTTCTGTTTGCTTTTGTTTAAATTACAATGATTTTGTTGAAATAAATAAAAATCTATGAATAATCCATATGTTTGAAGTAATGAGACTGAAATGTCATAATTATATTGTCTATTTATTTTTTTTTTTAATTCTAGAAGCTTTTATTATTTTATTTTGTGAATGATTTTAATGAAAGGAATTTCAAAATATCTATACGATACACAGTATCAGAAAATATATGATTAACCCACGAAAAAAGAAATAAAAGATAAACAGTGCACAAAAATTACAATAATGCATACAACCACAGTTAAAATTCATTAGCTTTTATTCGATATATTTTTTAAATGTTTCGAGATTTTTACGAATTTAGATCTAATAAAACAAGTTTACAAACCAATTTCTAAATTTTATCGCATTCATTTGGATTTTACTTAGGGTGTTAACTATTTTAAAAAGTGGATTTAAGCTAGCGATTAAATCATTATTTTAATCAACAATTTGAAATAAAAATCAATTATTTAAATCAAAATTGATTTAAATCTAATTGTTCTAAATGACACAAACGTATTAAAATCTAAGATTAATGTAATTTGGAAAGTGTATTAAAATTAATGTAATTTGGAATACTGTATACAGTACACCAAAATCTGATAAAAAAGCTTTAAATAGTTGTTTCTAATCTTAATTTCTGAGTCCTGGGAAACATTAAATACAATAACTTTGTTAAGGCATAAAAGATATTTCATTTAAATATTATATTTAAATCTAAATCTAATATAATTTGTGATGTCATAATTTCCTTTAAGTAATTAAATTGTTTATTCTTTTATATGAAATAAGCATTTAAAGTATGCTAAATTTCGGCTTTATATATATATATATATATATATTAGTATGCACATACATTGTGTAAGGTATGATTTATGCTATTAACAGTAATTTTTGTTACTACAAATGCAAAACGAGCTACCAATAATATTTGTTAGTTATGTTGGTTATGCCATATTGAAATTACTTATTTGCTGTTTTTATTAATTCTGTTGATTACTGTTTCATTTTGGCTATTTGTTAAGGCCGCAACACTTTGCCCCTTTTGAAATTAACAAAATGCACCCTACCTTTTAAAAAATAGTGAAATATAGCCAGATCTTTTTTGAAATAAATCCCTCCATACCGCAGTACTTCTAAATATGTGCACCCAAGACTTAACAAAAATGATAGAACTTTATTTCTTGGAAAAAAGCAGGATATTATTAAAACATGTTATTTAATTGTATTTTTCAATTCGTGATTTATAGAAATATTGAAAATTAATGATTTTTATATTTATCTTACTAAAAAATTATGTACTTTTTTTTATTGCTACTAAGCACATTAGTAATATATTTTCTTATGTAATAGTGCCTTTTTTTTAGAACAAGCATTCTGCCCTTTTTCTTTTTAGAATAAATATTAAATACTGAATTATCGTTTACTAATTTAAGCATTACAATATGCATTATATACCTAATTAAAGATTGTAATCAATTTAAAATTAAATGCAGCAACTGATAATTTTAATAAATGTAAAATCATTATTTTTTAATATAGTTTTACATAATTATTGCAAAATATTAATGTATATAACTTTATAGTATTATATTAATTAATGAAATTACTAATTTACAGTTTTTACAATTTTTGTACTTACTAAATAATAATTAAATTTTATTGATTAAAGTGCAAAAACATAGATTATGTTAGTAAATAAAGGTCTAATTTTTTAGAAACCTAGAATCTATTAATCTTAGAAACCTAGGCTAAACCTACATCTATTCAATATTTCAATGCTGGAGAAAAAAAAATCCGATTCAAATAAAAAGAAATATGATTTAAATACAAAAATTCGATCTTTATTATTATTGCTTTTTAAATCATGATTTTTTTACACCCTATTTTTACGGAATTTTAAACTAATTTTTGTTGGCCGATCCGACGGGGGAACTGTCTGGTAGGCGGAGTGTTAAAATAAGTTTTGTTATTTATAACTATCCTCCATTCTTGTAAATAAAATATTAATGATAATATACCAAACTGTGATTTTATTTTATGTATGGTCTGCAATTTTATACTTCATTCACATAAAAAAAAGTTATTAACTGTGTATTCCTACTTTGTTTTTAGCTGTGTCTGGTAAAAATAAGTACGGTTATATGGATTTCTAACGGACAATTATAGAAAAAATTTATCACATTTCATTTAAAGCCACTATAGTAAATTCTTATAAATCCGCTTGTATTATTTTATGACGATATCAGAGTGATATTGGCCCTGGCAACATAGATTCTTGGTAAATTGTGCAAAAACTTTCATATAAGACCTGAAAAATGAGCTTTGTTTTCAAAAATGATAATCATAGATAGCAAGAGTTATTATTTTTAAATGTACAATTTTATAAATAAAAATGTAATTTTCGCAATGAATGATTAAAATTATTTTTTAATAACCAAATTTTTTAAAGTTTGAATTTTGCTTCAGTCAGATCATAATGCAAAGTGAATTACACCTTTGTATCTCCGTGTTACATAACTGCAATGTACACTAAAGTCAAAATGACCAGCGAGCATTAAGGGTGCATTCGAAAACATTTTTTTCACCTTCAACAGTTCGAAATTTTCTGATACAATTTCAGACTCACTTTTAGAAGTAAAAACACGAAACTTGCTGATGTGACTTTTAAAGAGATCTATAAGATGTCGTGTGATTTTATATTTTGTTAAATTCATTAGAATTAGATTTATAAACTATTATTTCCCCAGTATGACTCTTTTTTTCGTTCCCAGATCTCCCGCTTCGGAAAATTCGGTTTAAAACGTTGACTTTAACAGCATTTTTTTTTTTGCAATATTTTCTGCATTTATCAAAAAATTGAAAAGCACGGGACCTAATATACTTTCTAAATAAGAGAATTTGCCAGTTTGATGCGCTTGAGAGAAAAAACGAATTTAAAAATAAATCAGAAAAAAGGCAATTTGTATTGAAATACACCCTTAATCGGGGGTCTTATTTATTACTGCTATCATCCATCATAGCATTTTTGCCACATATGTTCTTAAAATTCTCAACATACGACGATACTGAGTTTGATCACATGAGCAGTTTTAGATCATTATTGCTAAAATGAATTTTGAATTTTGATAGCCCAGAACAGATTTTTTTTCAAAGGTAAGTTCATTTATTTTACAATTTAACACTTGAAAATTATAATATGGATGAGAAGTGTGTTATTTTCTGCTTATTACAAATTTGGAAAAAATAATTTATTATTTTTGTGTTTTAAATCATTTCTTCATGTTTAAAATCACATATTGTAACATAAGAGTAAATATTTGCAGTTTTAACATTATGTAGCATTTAAAATAATTATTCGGTTTAAATACTATCTATTTCAGCGTGTTTATAATATATTTTGCTATAAAACTTCGAGTTTTCATTATTTTACATGCGAAACATTTCTTATTAGGTAGCTTTCATTACAAAAAGTAAAAAGCTACCTATTGCAGCCGTCCGGAGGAAAGCACTTCCGGAAAATTTTGGTATATTTTCACCGATCATGACCCCCAGACCCCAAAACCACCCTCCGTTCAAATGTTGACATATATATATATATATATATATATAACCATATATATATATATATATATATCTGATTTTTGTCATGCGATAACTAACGTATTTATGAACCGATTTGAATGAAACTTGGTATGTACATAGTACATACAAATGTCTCGACCGAGTTCGATGGTCAGCATCATCCGCCATTTTGTTTCAAAATGGCGGCCATTTTAAATTTTTTAAAAAATTTAAAATTTAAAATTAAATGCGAAAAAAATAAAAGTTGAAAAATATTTTTCTTTTACGTGTTAGAACTTAAAACAAAGATTCCAGAACACTTTTTATTTTGTCTATATCTTAAAAAATGATTGAGTTATAGCACTTTCAATTTTTCATATGGCTGATATTTTCAAACGATCTGATTTTTGTCAAGTGATAACACGCGTATTTAGGAACCGATTTCAATGAAACTTGGTATGTACATAGTACATACAAATATATCGACCGAGTTCGTTGGCCAGCATCATCCGCCATTTTGTTTCAAAATGGTGGCCATTTTAAATTTTTTAAAAAATTTAAAATTTAAATGCGAAAAAATCAAAATTTGAAAAATATTTTTCTTTTACGTGTTAAAACTTAAAATAACGATTCCAGAACACTTTTTATTTTGTCTGTATCTTACAAAATTATTGACTTATAGCACTTTGAATTTTTCTTATGGCTGACATTTTGAAACGATCTGATTTTTGTCACGTGATAACACGCGTATTTATGAACCGATTTCAATGAAACTTGGTATGTACATAGTACATACAAATATCTCGACCGAGTTCGTTGGCCAGCATCATCCACCATATTGTTTCAAAATGGTGGCCATTTTAAATTTTTTAAAAAATTTAAAATTTAAAATTAAATGCAAAAAAAATAAAAATTAAAAAATATTTTTCTTTTACGTGTTAGAACTTAAAACAACGATTCCAGAACACTTTTTATTTTGTCTATATCTTAAAAAATGATTGAGTTATAGCACTTTGAATTTTGCTTATGACTGACATTTTGAAACGGTCTGATCTGAACGATCCACAATGTTGCTTTAAAATGGCATACACTTTACGATATCGTGGAATTTGGTGACTCTCTATATCGCTTAAAATAAAACCAGGTTGAATAAAAGATGACTAATTTCTAAAAATTCCTATTAATATTCAGTCTTGACAAAAACTAGTATTCAATCTTATAAAATCACTAATTTTATAAGATTATTTCCACTAATTGGAGTTTAGTATTTTTGAACAATGTAACTTACTTTAAAATAAAAAAATAAATATATAAGTATATGAAAGCTACCTCTTCCTCCCGGCATTGCCGGAAGGACTTTTTTATTTTCTACCGGTGACAAAAGACAGCTTTTCATAGATTCATGGTTTTTCGTTTGTGATTTTTAAATTGAAGACTTTTTGTAAGCGTATTGCATTCAAAAACTACAAGAAAAATAAATAAAAACTCTAAAAAAAATGTCATTTGATGTCAGAAGAAATAGTTTTTTTAACCTAGTCCGAAAAATTCAAATGTTTACACCAAATCCAATTACAGACACAGAAGCAATTATAACTTTTTTTCAGATTGATTTTTATAAAATTAAAACGCGTCCCAAACAATGTTTCCTTCTTTACCATAATGTAATGTAATATTTTAGTATGGCCCTGTAAAAACTATTCTCTGTACTACAGATTATACAGAATTTATATTGTAGTATATGCTTCATAGATGCAAGTCAATTTTATTATGTTCGAAAACGTGTAACATTATTAAAAGGCACTTGAAACTATTTTTATACATGGGCCGTTATGCAAGGGAACGCTTTTGACTGTCTCTATAATTGAATTATGCATCTCATTTTCATAAAAATTGAAATGACTTGATAAAATTATGCAAGAGTTATGTATTTTAAATTTCAAACAATTCGGATAAGTAGTTTTTGCGTTGTTATATGCGAACGGACAGATAGACAGACGGACGGATTGAATGACAACTATAGTTATTACGTATTTACATAATTACGATCGCGTACTTAGAAACAAGTCAAGCATACGAATTTGTTCTTCATGTAATTTTGTTTTGCTATTTTAAAAACTTTTTCGCATTTTATACATCAAAGAATAAGGTAAATCTTTGTACACAAAAACCTATGTATTTTAAATATTACACAAAAATGTGTTTTCCATGTTACATAGACATATGTGTAAAAACAGAATATTACACAAAAATCTGTGCATTCTGTACATAACACAAAAACATGTGTATTTTGCATATTACACAACATTGTAGGTATTTTCCTATTGCACAAAAATATATGTAAAAAAAGAGTATTACACATACGTATGTGTAAAAATAGTGCTCAGAAATATGTGTATTTCAGTGCAATTCACACATTAAAGTGTGTATTTCAAGAGTTATCAGATAACTTTTACACATTTGGACTTATCATCAAATTACACATTAAAATGTGTATTCTGAAATTTACACATTTGGCGCAATTTACACACAAATTTACACACATAGACATGTCGTTTTTGTATCATCGATTTACACATTTTTGTGTGTAAATTTACACATTTTTTTTTAGAGTGTGGCAGCAATCCAAAGCAAGAAAAATGTCAAATCAAAGCATTCTTTGCAATCAGAACACAATATTTTCAAAATATTTACCGTTCGAAACTTTTGTATAAGATTTTTACAGCTTACCTAATGAAAAAACCGTTTACCGCATATTACTATTGTTCTTTGTTTTTGAGAAATTTAATTTTGAAATCAGGGTGTTATTTGCTGGACACCTTGTATCTGATAATTTATGCACAAATTCATGTAATACATATTTAAAATGTAAAAAAAAAAATGATTGGGCAAAAATATTTATATTTAAAAAAGAAGGGAAATTTAAAAAAGTTGAAATTTTCTTAAACTTTTAAAAAGTTTTAATATGGAGTTATTTTTTTTATGCAAAATGTACTTCTAGTTGAATATTGAAATGTAATGAGTTCATCATTTGAACCACATTATTTAAAATATTTTATTTATTTATTCATTAACTATTTGGAAAATAATTGTTGTCCTCGGTAAAGAACTGGGAAATCTGAAATGTATCTGAATTTTTTGATTAGTTGAATTCCGCAACTTTTTTTTATTTTATTCGCTTTCTTATTGGTCCATATTTAATGTTCAGAAATGAAATACTTCTATTTTTTATTTTATTCGTTTTCTGATTGGTTCATGTTTAATGTCCAGAAATGAAATACTTCTGTTGCCACGATGACAGAAAAAGTATTAAAAAAACTACAAAAAAATTTATAATTTAAAAACAAATTGAGGTACAGCTTTAAAACAAATTGCATTTAAAAGTACATGGTTTTTTTTCTATACGAAGGTGTAAAAATTGAAAACGTGTGATGTTTAGAAGTTTAAAAATTTGCAGGTCCGAAAATTATCTAAAAGAGTATCTTATTATGTAAACCACATTTTGAACATCATAAAAATGATGTTTATTGTAATTTTTTTAATCATAGAATTTTTTTATAAGCCTAAAATGTTACTCTTTGAAAGTATAATTTTCTAAATAATCGTTGTAATTTCTTAAATTACATTTTTTTTTAAGTTAGAAACCCTCGAAAAATGAAAGCCGACGAGTGAAAAAAAAATTGCTGGTAAAATTTACACCCGCCCAACATAAAAGCACAGGCCTTTACTTATAATGCGTAAAAACAATAAAGTGAATTCAGAGTTTAGGGAAATGTAGTCCCCCGCTTCAAAGTCACAAACAGTACTATCAGCATCTGTGACGACTATTTCTCCTTGCTCTTTCTTTCGTGATGAAAAAAGTCGCAAATGGCCACTTTGCCCTCTCTAAGCTTTTTACCCGTCTTGCGTGTGTGTATTTATGTGGGTATTCATCTACATGAATATTTATTTTATTATTTTAATAAACGTACACATCAAAATATATTTATCTTAAGCTGCTATCATATTCACCAACATTTCATAAGACTTCTGAGCCAAAAATTGATTTCCTCCAACTTTTCACGAAATGTCATCCCAAAACCCAGTGTGATAGCAAACAGAAATGTTCCTGCAACATTTTTCCGCTGTTCCAAAAAAGTCTCTCCTAGACAAGACTTTTCATCCAACATCGAACATTTCAACGAATCAGAGATAAGAGTAGACGATCAATATTAAAACCTGGTACTAGTAGAAACTGGTTTTCCGGCTTTTCCTCCAACTTTTTCAAAGACAATTGTAACCTTTTTTTCTCTCTGAACGGGAAAATGTTGGGGTTAAAAAGTTTGTCTCGCCTAAAATCTGATAACAGCTTTAGTGAAGTTATTAAAAACTGATGTTCCTGCATTTCCTTCCTAATTTTTCAACTTATTTAACAAAATTCGTATCGATATTTTTTATATCTTTAAACAAATTCTTTAAGTGGTACAAGCATATTAGATATATTTGTTATCCAGTTAAAAAAAAAAAAAAAAAAAAAGATTTTTATCAATAAATGAAAAATAAACGATCTTAATACTATATTCTATTAGTCAAAAATTACACAAGTCGTAAATTGCACGTTAAATGTAGCAAACGAGGTGCGTTCTTACTATAACGAAAGTTTTAAAAATATACAGTACTTCGGATACAGTACAATATCCGAAATCTTTTAGGAATTCTTGTAAATACTATATGCTTTCTATTGTACAGGAATTAACTTGTAGTAAACCTCAGCAACATATATCAATTTAATAAAATGTGAAATAGTTTAAAATAAATATAATTAAAACCCGCCCCAAACAATGTCCCCCTCCCTATACCAATTTATAATAATATACTATTGTGTGGTCCTGTAAATTAATAAAAAAATGTTCTTTCTATGATACATTTTACAAAATGTATATTTCAGTATATATGTCATACATACATATGAATTTTATTATGTTCGAAAGAGTGTAACATCATTAAAATGCACTTGAAAATTTTTTTTCCGTTCATCGTAATGTAACGGAATACTTCTGCTTATCATTGTAATGGAACTATGCATCCGATTTTCCTAAAATCTGAAATGACTCGATAAAATTATGCAATAATTATATATTTTAAATTTCAGACAAGTTTTTGTGTTGTAATATTCGTATAAATGGACGGATCAAACGACGATTATAGGTGCTACGTATTTACATAATTGAGAACACGCCTGAAAATGCAAGGAATCTAAGATCGTCTATAAAATATTTCTAATAAATATTGATCGATTGATATAAGATTTCATATCATATTTTTATTATTAAATGCCTAAGAGTTACAATAGCTATTGCTTTGAGTTTGCCTTCTGTTAGAAACTGACAGGTGGCAATCAAAACGTAACTGGAAATTCCATTGCAACATATGAAAAGAAAAATACAGAAGCATGTGATAGGATTCTAATCATTTCTTTGTTACATGTTTTTCATTATGAAATGACAAACCTTTCATCAAAGACACATTTGTTATCGATGATATCCATCTTGATCATCGATGACTGATCAGCAATGCGTCTGTCCAATTATTAAACGTCAAATGCTAACAAATATAACTGATTACAATATTGCTTTCTACAAATGTTCCGTATGTATTACAAGTGTTCCGCTTTCAGTAAGTCTATTCAGGGACAGTATCAATCTAAACAATCAGTGTCGGTACTTTTAAAAACGTTTATTTTCATACAGGAATGTTAATTTTCAGTTATATAAAAACAATATACAGTAAAACCTCCATAACGGACACTCCCAAATAGCGGACACCTCTACAGGGTGATTCAGCTCGTCGGTGACAAACTTTAAGGATCGATAGAGCACACCTAGACGAACATTTTTGAATAGGGAATGTAGGGTCCCTGACGCGATGGTAAGGCGCTAGGCGCTTTCGAAAATTTGGGTGCCGAAATTCGAAACGTCATAAAAACTAGGGAAATGGTTAGATTTTCTTGCTTGTTGCGTCGAAATGATTCTGTTTGTTTAGACTTTCTTCAGTACCAATTTGATAAGCGTATCTCTTAAAACATGGATAGGGGGCGCTGCAGACTTTGGAGAGCTAGACAACAACTTTAAGCCCGTTATTTTGATAATTTAACACATGCTCGCCAAAGTTTATACTCTAACTTAAAGTTTGAACCCAAAAGTAGAGCCCTGCAAAAAGCGTAAGAGCCGGAATAAAATGTCAAAGTACAGGGTGGTCGAAACTCGAAGGCTCCTAAGAGATAAACAAACAGATTTCTTGACTTATGGCATGCATTTTCATGATTCTGTTTGCTGGGGCTCTCTGAAACTCAGTTGAACGGTACAAAAAGAAACATCGATAGGGGGCGCTTTGGGCAAAAAACATAATTCGTTGACATTTCGGACGCTAACTGGAAACGGGGCGCTACAATCAGTTAGAAACAAAACAAGAGAGTAATTTACTTATCATAAGAAGCTATTAAAACTGCAGTTTGTTTGTTTTTTTTAACAAACATAGCTGGTTTCAATCATGCACAATGCGCGCAATAAAATTTACATAAGGTGCTTTTTGCTGATTTATGCAAAAGATATCGTACCATATCGATATGCAAAAGATACGTAATGCGTAGACGACAACGCGAGATGACGTAGTTGTATGCGCAGACACGTCTTTTGAACGTGCGGTACCTACTTAAGCTTCGGGTTACTTGTCTGCAGATCGGTAGTAGGATGGAACGGTACACAAACTCTGAATTGGCTGACATGCATTTGGCGTATGGCGCTGCTGGTTGTAATGGACGAGCCGCTCAGCGGTTGTACGCCGAGCGTTACCCCAACAGGCAAATCCCCTGCCATGCCTTCTTCGCTCGAGTACACCAGAGGTTGTCCACAACGGGATCTTTCGACGGAGGCAGGCCTGAACGGGAGCGATCAGTGAGCACCCCCGACAACGAAGAGGCTGTGCTTAACCTGGTTGAGGACAACCCAGGTCTTAGCACGAGAGATATCGCCAGACATGTTGGCATTTCGCAAGCAACTGCGTGGCGCATCTTACGTTCCCGGAATCTGCACCCCTACCACATCCAGCGGGTGCAGTTGCTCAGAGAGCAGGATTTTGGCCCTCGAGTGGAATTCTCAAGATGGTACTTGGCGATGAGATCCAGGGATCCTCGTTTTGTAAACAGCATTTTGTTTACGGACGAGTCCACCTTCAGCCGGGAGGGAATGTGGAACGCCCACAACAGTTATGTGTGGTGTGATGAAAATCCACATGAAACCAGAAGCCGAGCAGCCCAGGAGCGTTTCTCAGTAAATGTGTGGGCCGGCATTCTGGGGGATTGCCTCATTGGCCCTTATTCGTTACCTGAACGGCTGACAGGTGGAAATTACCTGATTTTCCTGGATCAAGTGCTGCCGCAGCTTCTGGAGGAGGCGCACGTACCCGAAGGTTCGCGTCGCCAGATGTGGTTCCAGCACGATGGAGCTCCGGCCCATTACACGAACGACGTGCGTCTCCATCTAAACGCAAGGTATGGCCAGCGGTGGATCGGGCGTGGGGGTCCAGTTCACTGGCCTGCCCGATCACCAGACCTCACCTGCTTGGATTTCTTCCTTTGGGGTTACCTGAAGGCCGAGGTATACCATACACCTGTCAGCAGTGCTGAAGAACTTGTGGCGCGCATTGTGGCAGCTGCAGGGCAGATCAGAGATACTCCTGGCATTGTTGGAAACACACACTCCTCAATGCGACGGAGTTGCGAAGCCTGCATCATGGCCCAAGGTCGAAATTTCGAGCATCTTCTGTAGTGTTATTTTTTGTAAATAAATTTCCAGTATCATTGATGTTTTTGGTCTAAATTTATTCAGAAGTGTTGAGCAGAGGTAGAAAATGTGTTTTCATTATTACTAACTGATCGTAGCGCCCCGTTTCCAGTTAGCGTCCGAAATGTCAACGAATTATGTTTTTTGCCCAAAGCGCCCCCTATCGATGTTTCTTTTTGTACCGTTCAACTGAGTTTCAGAGAGTCCCAGCAAACAGAATCATGAAAATGCATGCCATAAGTCAAGAAATCTGTTTGTTTATCTCTTAGGAGCCTTCGAGTTTCGACCACCCTGTACTTAGACATTTTATTCCGGCTCTTACGCTTTTTGCAGGGCTCTACTTTTGGGTTCAAACTTTAAGTTAGAGTATAAACTTTGGCGAGCATGTGTTAAATTATCAAAATAACGGGCTTAAAGTTGTTGTCTAGCTCTCCAAAGTCTGCAGCGCCCCCTATCCATGTTTTAAGAGATACGCTTATCAAATTGGTACTGAAGAAAGTCTAAACAAACAGAATCATTTCGACGCAACAAGCAAGAAAATCTAACCATTTCCCTAGTTTTTATGACGTTTCGAATTTCGGCACCCAAATTTTCGAAAGCGCCTAGCGCCTTACCATCGCGTCAGGGACCCTACATTCCCTATTCAAAAATGTTCGTCTAGGTGTGCTCTATCGATCCTTAAAGTTTGTCACCGACGAGCTGAATCACCCTGTATTTAACGGACAGTTTACCGATCCCCACTCCCAAAATCTAAATTTTTGTATGTTTAACCTCTGAATAACGGACATTCTGAATAGCGGACAGTAATTTTTGCGGTAAAGTATGAGAAATTGTTTTTTAACGAAGAAAAAAAAGTAAAAATACTCTAAATTTGTCAGGGCAAAGCGTCGAAATTTTGTGATCAAAGATAAATGTAGAGAGTGGGCCGGGTCCCACTCGGTCCTTCCCTCCCACGTCCAGTATTAAATTCAAGGGATGGTCCGAGGGACATTACATCCCGGAGCAGCGCAATACCCCCCCCCCCCTACGCCTCTCACACACCCCTCCGGAAGATTTGAGATTTTATGCTTTTAAGAAGTGGCAAAATACAGTCAGCGGTGACACTTAAAAAAGAAAAGAAAAGAAAAGATGATTCAGAAAAATTAATACTACTGACATGGTTAAAACTTCACATTGAAAAAAAAAAACAACAAAAAAAAAACAAAAAACAACGTAATCTTTAAATGCTAAAGGAAACTTTTAAAATACATTTTTTTGCATGATTGTAACAAACAGTGTATAAAGCAATGTATTATTTTATTTTAATTTTTTTTGCTTAACAAATAATTTTATTTTCTGATTAATCATATATTAGAATTTTAGGACATATAAAAGTGAATTAATGGCACTTTAAGCATTTCTTAGCAATTTTTGAATCAATGAGATTTTTCCCAATAGCGGACACCTCCGAATAGCGGATAGTTTCCGAGCTCCCGAGGTGTCCGTTCTTTGGAGGTTTTACTGTAATACAATATCTGAAAGATACTTAAGGTTCTATTAATGAATAACAAAATAACAATCTTAATGTTTTAAAACTTATTTAATTTTCATTAAAAATATGCAGTACAAAATAGTCAAATTGATAAAATATAAGAAATTTAACACTTTAGTGCAGCTTTGCATGTATGCAAACAACAGTGTTTCGAATTCAACACATTTCTTGTTCATATATTTCTAATTCACACCAGAAAATTAAAATAGCAATATTTGCTTAAACTAATAGCAGACATTTCGTATTTAAATAAAGCGAAATTAACCATTGAAACTTTCTGGTGGGTTCTCTGAATTACGTAATTTCTAGAATTAAAGGATTAAAGTTTAAGTTATATAAAATAAATAATTATATAAAATACGATATTTGGATTCATACTTATTAAAATATTTACTATTTTGCAATATTTTAGCGAAAACAGCCTCACGACAGTAGTCTTGTATTGCAGATGTGCAACATAAGAAAAAATTGACGCATTATATGAAAAATATATCTTTGATTTTTTTTTTCATTATTTTTCCTGTGTAATAAGTGTTTCTGAGAATCAATTCATATTTTTTTCGGAATAAAATAAAAAATCCCTCATGTAAGGGTTAAGAACTCAAACATAATAAATACAAATAGATTGAAGTGAAAACTTCTACAGCTGACATTTATACCCTTATCGCTAAGCAGTGATGCCGAAATTTTTCACTAAATAACATCGAAATTTAAATATTGACAAGAAAGGTCTCCGTACTGGGCATACTTAGAATTTATTTGGAAAAAAAAAACTACTTAAACTTTTAATGTATGTAATAAAGGATCAGTTAAAATTAGCAGCGGAATTATAGTAAAAAGTATGCAAAAAAAATTTTTTTTTGAATAATTGGTCGCGAAAAGATGAAAGCGTCACGTAATTTGGCGAGCAGAACATTTCCTTGCCAAAAACAAACGATTTTATTGCAATTGAAAAAATTGTTGGATTTTTAGAATGTATGTAAATGGTATTTAATGAATTTAAACATAAACAATGTAAGAGTTTAATGTATTAAATACATGCATATATATTGCTGTAGTTTAGGGGTGCACAACCTTTTCAAGTGAAGGGCCACTTAGAAATATGTCTGAGTGGTCGAGGGCCACATCAATAATAAGGAAATAATTCGATTTAAAGGAGGTGATCTGTGGCCTATAATCGGATAAAAAAATATGATTTTAGAGGGGAATGGCTGGGGGGGGAGGGTGTTACCCCTTCAAGTTTGCTTACCCAGTCAAAAAATTTAATTCACATGGTAAGGATATATCAGCAGATTTTAGTATATATATAACAGATGTTTCAAGTTTTATTTTCAAGATGTAAAAATATTCTTTGACTTTTTTCAGGAGAGTAAATTTTGTTTTATTAAAAGTGGTAAAAAATAAGCATAAATTGCTGGTACCGAAAAAATTGAACTCTATGAACGAAAGAGAGAGAAGGAGCCGATCAACAAGAATTTTCGTGCCTGAACAACAAAATTCCCGATTTTCTGTGCCCGATTAATGAAATTTGTAATTCTTCCACGCCTGATCGACCAAATTTGCACATTTTACAAAACCAATCGACAAAATTTGCAATTTGAACTGAACGAGAAAATTTGCATCATTTTCTCACCTGATCAACAAGATTCGCAATTTTTATGAAACCAATCGAGAAAATGCAGGATTTTTTTCCACCTGATCAAAAAAATTCGCTATTTTTACAAAGCTGATTGACGAAATTGGTGATTTTTCCTCACATGATCAACGAAATTTGCGATTTTTCCGCACATGATCGACGAGATTCGCGATTTTTCCGCACCTGAACAACAAAATTCACGGTTATTACTAAGCAAATCTACGAAATTCTCGATTTTTCTTCACATGATCGGCGAAATTCGCGATTTTTCCGAACCTCGTTGACAAAAACACGATTTTTCTGAAGCCGTTTGAAGAAATTCGCGATTTTTACGAAACCGATCAATGTCATTCACGATTTTTCTTTGCATGATCGACAAAATTCGCGATTTTCCTTCGCAGGATCGACGAAATAGACGACTTTTCTTCGCATAATCGGCAAAATTCACAATTTTTTCGAGCCTGATCGACAAAATTCGCAATTTTTACGAAGGCGATCGATGAAAATCACGATTTTTCCTTGCATGATCAACAAAATTCTTTTTTTACAAAGTTCATCGACGATATCTGCGATTTTTCAAAGCTGATTTACGAAATTCGCGATTTTTCCTAGCACGATCAATAATATTCACAATTTTTTCGAGACTAATCAATAAAATTCGTGAATGTCCCGCGCCTGACTAACGAAATTCGCAATTTTGACGCATACAATCGACAAAATTCGAAAATCATGATTTTTACAAAGCCATTCGACGAAATTAGCGATTTTTCTCGCTTGATCGACAAATTTCGCGATTTTCCACAGCCGATCGAGGAAATTAGCGATTTTTTCTCTCCCAATGGAGGAAATTTGAGATTTCATTAGAGCCTAATCGAGGTAATTAGCAATTTTTACGCGAGTGATCAACAAAATTCGCAATATTCCCGTTTCCGATTAAGGAAATTTGCGATTTTCCGGAATCCGATCTATAACACGCGCGATTTTTGGTGTCCGATCGATGAAATGTGCACCTTTAATTCAAGAAATACGCATTTTTCGTGCCAGATCAACAAAATTCGCGATTTTTGTACTAACCAACGAAATCTGCATTTTTTTACGCGGGAAGATGAAACTCGCGATTTTTTTTCTCTGGATAAATTGATTAAATTCACGATTATTTCTAAGCCTATTAACTAAATTTTCATTTTTTTCCTCGCGATAAATTTGCGATTTCCCCGTGTTTTATCAACGAAATTTGCAATTTTTTCGTCCGTGCCTGATCAACGATATTCGCGCTTTTTTTTTCATGCGGTAAACTGAGAAAACATGCAATTTTTTTTTGCAACCGATGAATTTAATTTGCAATTTTTTCGAGCACCATCTAGAAAATTGACGATTTTTTCTTGCCTAATCAACGAAATGTGCGATTTTTTGCGTAAGACCGACAAAATTCACGATTTTTCTATGCGTGATCGTCAAAACTGTGCCTGATCAGAGAATTTTGCTACTTTTTGCCTAACTTCATGGACAAAATTCACGATTTTTCAATATCCGATGAGTGAAACTTGCAATGTCTACAAGCCTCATCGACAAAATTCCCTTTTTTTCCGCACTTAATTAATGAAATTCGCGATTTTTCAGTACCGATCAATGAAATTTGCGATTCTTAAGTGACGAAAATTTATATTTTTCCATAGAAAATTGACAAAATTTACAATTTTTCCCTATCACATATGCACAAAAATCGCAATTTTTTTCAGTTGTAAATTGACAGGGCTCGCGGGCCACACGTTAACCCATCGCGGGCCACTTTTGGCCCGCGGGCCACAGGTTGTGCATCCCTACGTAGTTATTTAATTTTTCACTGGAAAAAATGTTTTCATATATAAAAAATTCATATTGAGAAAAACTATTTCCGCACATTTAAACGCATTCAAAAATAAAAGTCAGATGTTTCCACAGCAACAAAATCGAATCGGCAATATTCAATTGGGTTTTGAGTTTGAAACAATTTTAATTAATTTAAGTTATGAATTTCGTTTTCAATCGCAAATTTTGATGGTTAAATTTGAATATAAATACATATAAATGATGATGTAAAAAAAAATTATTCTTAAAAAACCAAAATTGACAAAACTAAAGTTATTTAAATTAAATTTATCTAACCAAGTTCAACATGAAATTTTTTTTACCTCAAAGTGCATATGGAAAAAAAGAAAGTATTTTTTTAAATTGCATTTTATCGCCAACCGATGAAAATTCGCCAAATAACGAAATTTTCATTATTTTTTTACGGACGCTGTATGGAGGTTCCACCGAATTTTCTTTATAAACGTATATATACTCAGGAAAAAAAAAAAAACATTCCATATTTTTTTCAGATTTTTCGGTGTATGCTCGTATGGAGGCCCTCCTTGTGAGTGTCTATAATATACTCTGTAAATAAAAATATTATTGTAGTTCTCAAAGTGCAGCTTCAGAATTCAGAACTCAGAACTTCTGGTACAAAACACTGTCAGAAAAAACCATCACTATGCATTAAATTATTCCGCATTTTTAAGTAAATAATTTTGGCGCTTCTAGAAAACATGCTTTAATTATGAATTCTTCTTGAAGATTTGAAAAAAAGGAAGAAATTTTGATCATTTCTTACATTTAATAATATTAAAATCCAATTTTTTTTTTTTTTTTTTTTTTTTTTTTTTTTTTTTTTTTTTTTTTTTTTAGAAAGAAAAGGAGTTTACGAATTTAAAAATAAATAACAAATATTTTTCTCATTCATTCAAAGGTACTCACAATTATTATCATTTTTTAAATTCAATAATCTCTATATATATTACGCTAACGTATGTGGCACAAAAATCACTATTATTTGTTAAATGTTTAATGGCAATATCCAAATGAAACACATCTTATGGGTTGTTGTGCAAATGCCCTTTGGTATGATTTAGGCTGTGATAAATTGAATTTATTTAAGTTTTGTTCCTTCGTTGTAATAATGGAGCTTCAAAATATTTTTTTTCTGCTCTTTTTACATAAAAAATAATTAAAAGTAATGAATTTTAAACTTATCAGTTTCAAATTAAAGTTATGCATTATAAATGAAATGAGTAAAAGGATTATATTATTAAATGTATTTTAAATAAAATTAATAAAATACAAAAAAAAAAAAAAAAAAAAAAGCCACGGGTACAATATTTGGTGATGCTCCAAGTTAGCATGAAAATACTGAGTTCTTGATTTATCAGCCAGATGTCATGTATGCACCCCATTGGCGCGTCACTTTTCTGACGCCAAATTGGCGAAAACTTCGTTTTCAAATACCAGCTACATACATATTTTTTAATTAATGTCTGTTATTTTGAATGAAATAATAATTAAAAAAATGAAATAATAATTAAAAAAAATCTTAGTCAATAATCATAGAATTAAACAATTTATATCATTTTAAAAAAGAAAATAAAAGCAAACAAACAGTACAGATAAGAAAAATCACAATCACTTACTTTTGGAATTATCTTCTGACGAATTTCATTGCACGGAACTCTATGGGCATTTCATTCAACTTGAATTCGACTGATTTAGAGATATAAACTCGTTGCAATTAATCCTAGGCTGATTCTGCGTAGTTCGTTGGACCAATATGATGATAGCTCATATTAAAACACTCGCTTATAAAATATAGAATAAAACTCTCCAGTGAACTGTTATTTTTTATTACAAAATCACAATTCAAGCCACTCATGGCTACGTTTTCACAACAAAACATTCTATCAACTCGTATAAAAAAACGCAGACGATAAAAGACATTGCCAAAAAACGAAATCATAAATATGACCGAATCGGCAAACTAACATATTTTTACCGAAATATTTAATAACTCATGAATTATATCGATAAAAGTAGGAATGGTTTTTAATATAAATATTAAATGCTTAAAAAATAGTGTTTTTTTAAAGCTATTAATACTTCTATTAACTTAATATATTAAATTTTATAAAATCAATTTTGGTAACAAATTTAAGTTTCACTGACAGATAATGAATTTTCAAAAAGTGGAGCATACGCCAAATTAACTTATCTTAATAAAAATATTTTGGAACTCATTAATTCCATCTATAAAAGTTAGAGTTATTTTTAATATAAATATTAAATGCTTATAAAAGTGTTTTTTTAGCTATTTTTATTCCTATTACTTTAATAGATTAGATTTTGTAAAATCAATTTTAAAAACAAATTTACGTTTCGCTGACAGTTGATAAATTTTCAATAGGTAGAAAAGACGTCAAATTGACATGTTAATTAATAAAAAAAAATCTGTGTATTTTAAAAAAGTCGCATTATCATTTTAATTTTAGAGTAAAAGTCAATATTTTTCGTAGTATTATATGTTACTTATGAGTACTAATTAGTACTTTTTCTCCCGAAATTAAAATGATATTGTGACTATTTTTCTAAATGTACATGATTTTATCGAAACAAACTGTAACAAAAATATTTTGCAATAAATCTCGTAGACTTGATTAATCTCTCATGATTGAGAGAATAGCTTGAAATTTATGATTGAATTTTTAATATGAATTCTCGAAATAGCTTTGCCTGTTAAAAAAGAAAAAAAAAGAGAGAGAGAGAGAGAGACACTAATGTACGATTTTAGGAAAATTATTGCCAAGATTTGCAAAATATTTAAACAAATAAATGAACAATATTTCTTTGTTTAACAAAACAACATTTAATACATTCATTTAAAATTAAAGTTATTCCGAATATACGTATAATGAAATAGGTTTTAAATTAAAGGAATGAAATGTTTGAAAATTAAATAATAAAAGTCGATACAACCAAGAAAACATTGTATTTTTATCGTCTGCAGTCGGTAAACCGGAAAAAGGAGATAAAGTTGAATATTTTATTTAGTATTAAATTCTATACATATTCTAAACATTGATAAACATTATATTCTCATAGGAAATGTAACGGTGTATACCATTTTGTACAACTTACCTCATCAAGAATTTAGTAAAATATGACACTAGTACAAAATTCTTCCTTAACATATTTAACTGCTTACTAAAATTTAACGAGTCATCTTGCATTACATTAATTACATTAAAAACATAATTAAGATCGAACATATTTAAATCAGAGATATTTGTATCGCATAATTAAATATTTCATCTTAGGATATTTTATGTTAATATTTAGTCGTACTACACTTATTTATTCCATATATATTTACAATATTTCAAACCTAAAATTTATTCTATACAATAATTTAAAGTAACATTTTATAGATAAAAAAGTCATGTTGCCATTCACATAAAAGAAACTGCTTAATAATCCTCTTGTTATGCACCCCTGCCGCTAGGTGGCGTATACCTTGACCCCGCCTTTAATCTTGCGGACAGATCTTCCATAGGTCTTGGAACGCTTGATATATATGCAGTTTTGTTTTCCTCTCAAGAACATCATTCAGATGAATGTTGTTCAATAAATAAATAAAATTAATTTAATAGATTGGATTTTGTAAAAATTTTTAATAACAAATTTATGTTTCGCTGACATCAAGCCCAAATATGGCCGACTGATCCTTAACCCTGCATTTCTCTAAGTTTTTACTCAAAATCCAGGTAAACTGACTCACTACCTGACACTCAAAGACCAGTTTATATTATTTGCCGGGGTCAAGTTGAGGTTCAAGGGGGTGACCGTTTCTTATCAACAGCAGTGTCTGGGGATGATTTATTTATGACCAAATTCTGTTTTCTGATAGCTGGCGACTTGAAAAATCTTAAATGAACTGGTGTGTTTTATGAGACTACTAACGTCTCAGCAGGTAAGCAGTATTTCGTGTCCATTAGCATAGAGTAGTGGAAAAAAAGGGCTTTATCCAAGTAACGAGATCTGAACCCTAATATCACTTTTTTTTTGTATTTCTTATTTTCTTCAAAGGCTTTTGTAGACCTTGAAAGAAAGAAGTGTTTATGGGACAAACGTGAGAAATATTCCTTAATGGTACTTAAGAGATTATGTACTTTTTCACACATTTATTAAAGTATGTTGTTACATGACAAGTTAGGATATTCTCAGTTTTAGTTTTTTTAAATATTATTGTTTATTTCCCCTTTAGGGCTTTGTTGTACGGTGTTAATAATTGCACATCTGTTTTCAATCCAAGTAAAGTAAAAAATGTAAAATACAACCTTGATTATCCGAGCTAATTGGACCGCTAGTACCTCGGATATCGGAAATCTCGGTTAATAAAAGTTATGTATGGAAACTCGCCATGCTTTCGAATTTAACATTTCTTAGCCTTAAAAAACATAATAGAACATTTAATAATAAAAAAAAAGTTTATCAGCTCAAAAAATTTAACCCTTTTCAGCTTGGTTTAATTAGGTTTCTAAAATGATAAATTAAGGGACTGACACCAGAATTTACAAAGGAATTTATTTAAAAATAGAAACTTGCTTATTTTCACTTACATTATAAGGTGAAACTTTTAATTAAATATTGTTGTTATCAATAAACTTAAAAGTAAGTTTCCTTTTTTTAAAAAAAAACACTGTGCACAAAAGGATTAAAAAGGAAATTATTCACACTGTCACCAATGAAGTGGTTTGGGAATTGCAGATAACATCCTGCATCTTTTGATAAATAGGGCCACATTGCCACTGGAAACAAAATCAGGCTTCCAGAGCCGACCGCACAAGAAGCTAAGTCACCGAGCACAAGAAAAAATCCTTCATTTTATGGAAGAGTAGTAATAGAAGAATCTAATGATCCGTGTCGGCCGGAAGCGAAGTGGTGCATAAGCCAAAAATTGATACCATTACTGGATAACTTGTAAGCTTAGCATTCTGTTTTCATACTCCCAGTTTTCCATGCTTTCATGTTTTTTGTTGTATGGCAAACACAACGTTAAAGCTACGAGGAAACTACCAGTGGTATCAATTTTTACCGTATGCACCACTTTGCTTCCGGCAGAAATAGATCATTAGATTCCTCTCTTACTACACTTCCATAAAATAAATGATTTTTTCTTGTGCTCAATGACTTAGGGTTTTGTGCGGTCCGCTCTTGGACTATATCGGCTCGTTAACAAAAATCTTGATTGATCGAAGTTCGGATAATCGAGGTTCTACTGTAGTTAACTTTTACTGAACAGTTACATATAATTTTACTACACGAGTCATGTAAAAATGAAAAATTATACATATGTTTATATGACCATGTTTTATACATGTGTATGTTGTATCACTCGTGTAATATGTGCATTCTGATGTTTAATTATTTATTATTTCATTAGTTGTAGAAAAAAAAGCATTTTCAACAAATTTTATTTAATTAAAATCTGACAATTAATAGTGAAACTGAACAGTATTTATAATATATTTCTTCGTTTTATGTAAATTTGAAAATAAATCTACCACTCAACAATTTCATACAGTGACAAATAACTATATGTACCGTGATTTGCGGTGTATAATACGCAGATCAAACAATTCTGTCTGGACCCAGAAACTTTAATTAGTTATAGTTCATGTTACTGGAGGGGCTCTCATTGAAACTTATAACTGTGTTAAATTTAAGCTTTCAACTTGTTTTTCATTTTCAATTACTAAGTGGATTTTACTTTCTATTTTTTTTTTTTTTAATAATTGTGGAAAGTTGGAACTTTTTTTTAAATAATAACCTTGTACAATAATCTTCTTTGAGTTAACCAGAATTCCGAAAAGTATTCTTTACCTTTAGAAACACCCCAAAATTACTATATTTTTGTGATTTCAAGAACATTTATAAACTAAATGCTGCTTTTGCTGTCATTGATTTTAGGGAACACTTTGAAGATTTTTTTTATAGCGTATTAATGAGATTTTTAAGCGTATCCATGATGCTATTAATTCTTAATTAATCTATTGAGGGGTGGTGGTATATCTATGAAGCCACTTAATTTTAATTCTAAAACGCCACATTGGCAGCGGAATTTTTATAGAAAAAATTTCCGTGTATTGAATGTGTGAGATAAGCTTTTTCTTTTTTTATAAATAAAGCCTTTTAAAATTCCGGTGTCAGTCATTAATGTCAACACTTAAGTAATGACTGTTTTTTGCGGCGCAAAGGGTTAAGCATTTTCAATTGCTTAACTGAACGTATGCTTGCGAGAGTAACTTAGTGTCTAACACAAATGACGCCATCGTGGTATCACAGATTAAAGCGGGATTCGTCAGAAAAGATCATTTGTTGCCAATCATAAAGCCAGTCTCTATGTTCATGAGACCACTGCAACCGAAGGCGTTGTTGCTTTTGTGTGAGAGTGATCCTGTAGCAAGAAGTTCCTGCACGCAGTCCACGGTGCAGCAGACGTCGATGACATAACGACGCAGACACTAATACAGCTATAGCATATGACTAATGTGCTACCTGAATTTGTCACCTGAGAATAATAAAGTTCTATCTGTATTTTTGAAAAGATTGGTTTACCGATATAGAACGGTTCTATTTGTATCTATAAAGGCATTTTTGTATCAAAATGATGTTATATATAATTTACATATGGTATAAAGATTATGTTATGACGTTAGTTTAATCCAGAAATGCCTTCATAGATACAAAGAGAACATTCTATATCGATAAGGCAATTTCTTCAAAAACACAGATAGAAAACTTAATATTCTCAGGTGATGAACTACCTAGATGAAGTTCTACGGTTCTCGGCACCATGTGAACCATGTGTCTATGTCACTGCACATTGACATCACCGTTCGTGATCTACTTCCATTATTCTCAGTTGTCTGACACTCGTCGGTTCACTGCTTCCAAAGTCGTATACTCTGCTGTTACGCTACACACGAGCTGACATGGACAATAAGAAAATCCGGTACTTCTAGGTTATCCCGTCGACCAAAAAATTATCGCCAATCTATAAGATTACATGCCAATAATGGATGATCGTGAATGTCACATTCAATGACATTAAATGCGATTCACGTGTTTAAAATGTCATTAAGTGATTTTTATTTCGACTTTTTATTTATATTTTTATTAATATTCTACTAATTATTTGTTTTTTCGTTATTTAAAATAAAAATTACGTCAACATGTATAATTTGGCTATTAGTTTGGCGATTTGTATAATTTGGCGAAATTGTTCGACGGGATAACCTAGAAGTACCGAAAATCCTTTATTACGAAGGCCGATGATTCTCCCCGTTCAAAATTCGTCAACTGTTGAAATGTCATCCGCTTTTGCCTAAGAGCATAGTTACGTCTCACCTCATGTTTACCAGTAGCACATAGCCATACACAAATTTCAACGTCCTGCTACAGGCCTCAATTTATAAGATTCTAGCAGCTGTCCGGAGGGCGTCGAGCCCACATAATATGTGGTGGCTCTGAAATTGGAATAATTTGCATAACACATTATATTTCGCATTTTCTGAAATTTTCAGCTTTATCACGTCATTTTTTGATGGAGCTGCACTTTTAACAAACGTGACAACAGATTGATTTCTGATATTTTAAAAGATAAAGAACGTTTTTACTGAATTCTAGGCATTCCTAAAAGGTTATTACTTAGATTCGTTTGTTGTTATATATATTTTACCAGATTAAAAATATTTATCTTAAAAAAAAAGAAAAAAAATGTTTTTCTTATTTCTCCCAAGCAAAAAGGGTAAAAAGTTCAATTTTGCCTATAATAACACTGTTTTCTTGCATTAATCTCAAAATGTGTCAACAGAAGCAGAATCTGTAAATGAAAACTTAAATCAAATAAAACAATATAAAATGCATATTTATTCAAAGATCTCAGCTGCTATTTAATGAAAGTTCATTAATATGTAATTTTCGTAGAATGTGATTTTCTGTACCATGCTTCATTTGTAAGACAATTTAATAGTGCATACTAAATGTGACGATCTCTAAATGCAACAATGCTCTTGTACTCAATATTTTATTGCAAGAATCAAAATTAAATCCCATATAATAAGACAACCGATCTTCAGGAAAGAAATCGGAAAAAAAATTTCTGCATTTTAAAGATTTTATTTTTAATTGCCACTAAAAAACACATCGTTCATTATTAAGCGCTCCCATCTACCCTAAATGTGGCCAAAAATTTCAAAAGTAGTTCGTGGTTCTTTTTTTAAAAACTTTGGACATCTCATTTAGACGTCAACTGCCATAAATACGATAAAAATCACCTAAATGCTATAATCGTGTATTGTGGGTTTATACTATGGTTTTTGATTCCATTTCAACAAAATAAATTTGTTTTGAATTGAAGGCACAGCATTCAATAATATCTTGCTTAATAAAATACCTATTTAATAAAATGCCGAATATACTCTAAATGAGACAAATATGAGGAATTGCGTGTCATTTAGACACAATAATCTTTATGTTTAGAGTTATTATTTTCTATGTTGCATTGTGTTTAATATCACAACTGATTTTTTTTCAATTTTGCTTTACATGATTAGCAGATAGTTACAGGAATTTTATAAATGCAGGTATTACTTCTGCTGAATTTTCTATTTTCTTGTAGAAATTTAATTAAGCATTATTTCACAAACGAAATAGAATAATGTATGAAAATATTACTCTAATGAATAATAATAATAATAAATATGAATAAAATATTAGTATTTGATGCTTCTTTAATTAAACAAATCTTGTTTTGTTTTCTAAAATTGCTCCTGACGCAAATCTATGTAAATCAACCTAGTTAATTAAAAATATTTCAACTGTATGTATCCCCCATTAGTAATCATTCTTAACAATGTTATTTGTTTAAAAAATAAATTGTTATATAATCCTTATTAGTAAGAATTATTAACAACATTATTCTTTTTAAAATTAATTATTCATATTAATAAAAGCGTTAGTATGCATTTGGAAAACGAAATTATTTTTTACAATGTTAATCCCATTTAATATCTAACGAAAATTTGAATTTTTATATAGAGAGACAACGAATTTAATTCCTAGAACATGCATTACTGACATAGCTGTGACATATATATGGCATTATTAGATACTTTTATGCTTTCTAGTTATTCAAATAGTTTATTAGAGAGAATAAATGAAATTAAAGGCCAAAAAGTTCAATTTTGAGATATTGTTTTCTTATTAATATGTTTCATGTTTTGTCTTGTTTTTCAATATTTTATTTTTTTTTTATACTTGGTCCAATCGATAGCGTAGAGATCGATTCATTTTGATCGTATCATTTTTTAGCTTTAAGCTTTGTATTTTAATAGAAATCAAATAGCTATTTTGAATATATATGTAAATTTCTATCACTGATGAAACAATTCACTATATAAGCATTCATGTGTGTATCTATTCAGGATTCTGAATTTGAATTTCTTTTATGACAATTTAATTAATAGAACTACATATTTCATCTAGTATTGCTTCTGTTGGTTTTTGTAGAAATTTCATATTATTTAGTAAATATCACATGTTTTAATAGTTTTATTTATAGAAAATGTTTATATAATACAAGTCATTAATAGCAATAGAATCGTTAAATGAAAAGCATAAATCTATTAAAATAATATAATATTTATTGAAAGATCTCAGCTGTTATTAAATAAAAGTTCCTTAACATATAATTGTTGTAGAATGTGATTTTCAGTACCATGTTTCATTCGTAAAACAATTCAATATTTCTTCGATTTATTATTTTATATTTTGTATTATGTTGAATAATCATAACTATATTTTACGTATTAGGTAACTATCTCAATTGTATTGAAAATTTTTGCAGTGAAAACTAATATAGATAAATATTGACTTTATATTGGTAACGAAATGGGAAAATATTTCTTTTTAATATTGTATCAGTATTAACAAAATGTAAATGTTCATATTTTGAGTTAATATATTTACAACTTTAGCCAATAATAGTTAAGATATAAGGAAAATATAGTAATTGTTGACTGTGTTATAGCCATTAGAAAAAAATTTGATTCTATGCGTCAAGCACGTATATTTCTGCCTTATGAAAATGCACTATAATTATTCATTTGTAAACAAAATAAGCCAAACTGTATATAAAAAAAATTGTAGAAAGAATGTAATAAAATAAATCAATTGTATATGACAACATAGATGGAATTTTTTTACCCTTCACGGCACTATGTTCTATACCTGGTACATACTTAAATGCATAATAATTTTCATTATGTACCATAAATTTTTCAAATATGATCCATGTCTCCAATCAAGAACAATCCAAAGAATGGAATAAGCTTTTTACATACATAAATACATTATAATATTAACTATGCACCATGAATTTAGGTAATATGATCCCTGTCTCCAATCAAAAACAATCCAAAGAATGGAATAACATTTTGTGCATACATAAATACATTATAATATTCATTATGTGCCATGAATTTGGCCAATATGTTCTCCGTCTCTGATCAAGAAAAGTTCGAAGAATAGAATAACATTTTGTGCATACATAAATACATTATAATATTCATTATGTGCCATGAATTTGGCCAATATGTTCTCCGTCTCTGATCAAGAAAAATCCAAAGAATACAATAAACATTTTGTGCATACATAAATACATTATAATACTCATTATGTGCCATGATTTTGTTCAATATGATCTCCATCTCTGATCAAAAAAATCCAAAGATAGAATAACATTTTGTGCATATACTGTTAAAAAAAATCTGAAATTCACGAACATTTTTCCTGAAATTCGCAGAAAAGGTCCCTTTCACAACAAAAGGGCATTTTCCAGTTACAAATCCCAAAATTCCATCATATTTCCTGAAAATAACGAAACGAATGGAAATAGAAACAAAAAACGGAGACACTCCGTTGTGTGGAGGGCTCCATGGCCGAGTGGTAAAGGCACCTTGACTGCTAATCGCTCGCGAGTGCAGATTGTGGGTTTGGGTCCCACTGGCGCCATGGATTTAAGAAGACATAAAAATTCTCTTTTAAATTACATTTTTTCTGTTTATTTTTCTCTTATTTCTTATTAAAAAATCTTTTAATTAATTAGCCAAAAATAATTAATTAAATAGTATACGACAATTTCAAAAAATTGTCTATACTTTTTTTTGTAAAAATATTGTTAATAAAAACTTTTTGTTCATTCCTTCATTCAATCAATCAAAAAAAAAAAAAAAAAAAAAAACAGTGGTTTTTAAACAGTTATTTTTTATTTAAAGTATTTAAAAAAATTTTAAATTTATTTTAAAAAATAATAAGTTTATGCATCAGTCTAAAATAAAATAAAATAAACCGTTTACAAATATTCTAAGGAATGTATTTGAAAGGAAATATTTTAAAAAGCACAACAGATTTCCCCACTAACTCATAAAAGACATACTTCGTACAAACTGGTATCGGCAGCTTTTGCTCTGTTCGTAAGGATTTGTTCAGCTGTCTAAAGGTCCCGAGTTCGATCCTCAGGACGGCGTGAACTAAATTATCCAAATTAATAATAATTAAGTAAATTAACATAGCAGCTTAAAATCACTGGGAAATTTCGAATTCTTTAACGAATTATCGATTCATTAATTTTAAAAATTATATTAAGTTATTATTATTAAAAATCAAACTTTGTAACGGAAAGTTACCTGCTTCTTCAAACGGAATTTTCCCTTCTTGTATTTCCCCACAACGGAAAATCTACTAACGGAACGGTAAAAGTTCGGCTACTTGCGCCGGAGTT